>RDPX01000019.1:3913926-3978217 GCA_003991215.1 Morbakka virulenta
TTGGAAGGGCTTTGAAGATCGACTTACTGAGGTCTTCTGGAATGTCTCCACTCTCGTAAATGTCGTTTAGAACTTCTGTAAGCTGCTCAATGCCGAAATCTTCAAGTGCTAATATCATTTCAAGCACTACCTGATCTGGAACAGCTGCTTTTTTCTTTTTCATTTTGTTAAATGTTGCACGGACTTTGGAACTTAGTATCCGTGGGCCTTTAAAAGATTTCCGAATCTCTGGTTTTTGGCCTCTTTCATCGGCAAAGAGCTCAACTATGTACTCTGTTCATCCCTCACGGATTTTCTCTTTTTCCATTATGATTTCGCCATCATTTGACGTAATGCATCCTGTAGAGGAGCATCCTTTAGAGCCGGTCCTTTCTTTTATCGTCCTATACATCGTGCTGGACTCGGTGTGTTTGCTTCTTTCGATATCTTCGCACCTGTCATTGAACCAAGTCTCCTTCGCGTCCTGTACTTCTTTTTTAATTTCTCTTGTGAAATTCTTATATTCTGCGCTGCTGCAAAGAGAAATCTTTGCCTGGAATTCATCTTGTCCAGGATCTCATTTGTCATCCACTTTTTCTTTATTCTTTTTTCACGCTTTGGCACAGCTTCCTTTACAGTGGTAACTACCGTTTCTTTTAGGACTTCCCATTTGGTCATGCCTTCATTTTAGAGCGCCTCAAAACGGTTGCGAACGGCATACTGAGTACGGATTGCATAATTATCATGCAGTGTATTGTACTCCAGTTTCGGTGTTGAGGTGGCTTTCTTGACAGTTTTCAGCTTTAGCCTTAGCTTGCATACAACAGGATTATGATCGCTGTGGCAGTCTGCACCTGGAAATGCTTTCGACTGTAGGATTGAGCGACGGTATCGTTTTTTGATGGCGATGTAGTCGATCTGGTTTTTGACGTTTTCTCCAGGGCTATGCCAAGTCCACAATCTACGTGGGTGTTGCTTGAACCATGTGTTGGTGATGACGTAATCATTTGCTCTGCACCACTGTATCCATCGTTCTCCTCTTTCGTTCTGCGTACCCAAACCAAACTTCCCAACTGTTTCACCGTCTAGCTCGTTTCCAGCCTTTGCATTCAAGTCATCCGTTATGATCATGACATCAGTCGATTTGCACTGACTTTTCTCTCTCTCTAACATCTCATAAAATTCGTCGGTCGTTTCTTCGCTACTAGTAGAGGTCGGTGCATATACTTGAATAATGGCGATATCTATTCTGTTTTCCTTTGAGTTTTAGTAGCATAACTCTGTCCGAGAATGGACACCATCCTAAAAGACTTTTCTTGCTTCTTTGATCTAGTATCACAGCAACCCCTTGCTCGTGCTTCTCCCCACCAGCATGCAGCACTTTATAATCTTCGCTATTGAACTCGTTATTTCCGTCCATCTTGTTTCGCATATGCCTAGAATATTGACCTTTGATCTGCTCATTTCTTGTTTTACATTTTCCAACTTGCCACTTTCGTATAGCGTTCTTGTGTTCCATGATCCAATTTTCAGGTGTTCCTTGGTAATGTTGCAAGCAGTAGCTTGATGACGATCCGGCGTCACCTGCTGCACATGAGAGGCCGTACTGGACGAAGGATCCAGGTTGTTGGCAAGGATCCCATTAACGTTGTTTGTGTTGTCTCCAAAGTTGTGTAAATTCATGATTTTCGAGGCAGTTTAGAGCGGTGGTTTGCCATTGCCTTCCGCTCAGGGGTTCCATGTCGAGGCACCAGCTCTAGCCTTTGTCAAACTGATGACTCTTCTGCAAGGCAGCAGGGGGTTTAGCAGTAACGAGAACCATTCCCAAAGTTGGACTTTGGTACTAGCTTCCGTGTGTGCATCACATGATCGTTGACACATTTAGTGCTCTTCCGCTCTTTTGAGCATCCGATTATCCTGCAATCCATATTCACTTTTTACCCATGGCTGGGGTAGCATTAGCGAACGTCGGGATATGTCTTCACCCATTCGGGTGTAGACCCAGCACATTGCGCTCTGTATCGAGGAATTTGCCTCGATGTCGGGGCTGCTGCTGCTCCCGGTCTGTTTTGGTTCACCCTCGGTTATTCTTGTATTATTCTTAAATATCCAACGAACAACTTTGAATGGGCTTCGCAGCATCCACCACTCGCCGGGAGGCGCAAGCTAAACAACAAGCCTTAGAGAGCAGTAGTTATACCGATGTCAATTGCCATAGCAATAGCCATAGCAATAGCCATAGTAATTGAAATAACAAAAGCAATATCAAATGCCATAGCCATAACAATAGCCATAGTAGTTGCAACAGTAATTGAAATAACAAATGCAATAGCCATAGAAATATCCATAGTAATTGCAATGGCCATAGCAATACCGGAAGCAATAGCCATAAACGAAGACAGCAATTTTGATAACAATAGCCATAAAAATGGCCATTGTAATCGCAAGAGCATAGAGCAATTGCTAAAGACAAAGAATTAGCAATGGGAATAAAAATAGAAATAGCAATGGTTATACCAGTGGCAATAGTCATAACAATAATCATATCACCACCAATAGCNGAAGACAGCAATTTTGATAACAATAGCCATAAAAACGGCCATTGTAATCGCAAGAGCATAGAGCAATTGCTAAAGACAAAGAATTAGCAATGGGAATAAAAATAGAAATAGCAATGGTTATACCAGTGGCAATAGTCATAACAATAATCATATCACCACCAATAGCGACGGCAAAATCAATGGCAATTTCGATAGCATTCCCCGTCGTTATTGCAGCACCAATAACAATAGCAAATCCAATAGCCATAGCCATTAAAAACCAATAGAAATACCTATAGCAATAGCCATAAAATTCGTATCTTATCAGGTCTCACTGCTTTTCCATTCTTCATCTTGTTCAGTGCCTTCTTCACTTTTTCTTTGCTTATTGTTGGAGCATCATGCTGGTGGACTTACTCCACTTGTGTTTTCTTTTCCCTAGGGTTTTCTTCACTCAGTAGCTTTTCAAAGTCGCGTTTGCCTCTGTTCAGGATATCCTCTACGTTAGTGAACACCTTTCTATTGTCATCCTTCATCATCTTCACCTGTTGAACATCCTGGATGTCTTGTCCATTTGTTTTGCTATGCTGTAGATCCTCTTTTGCCCCGCCACAGTGTCTAGACGACCGTACATATCTTCATATATTTCCTGTTTGGCCTTGGCTACCGCTGCTTTTGCTTTTCGCTTTGCTCTCAGGTATTCATCCCTGTTCCTGTCACACCGATCCTTGTACCAAGCTTTGTAGGGCTTCCTTTTTCTCTGAACAGCATCCTGGACCTCTTTGGACTACCATTTTCTTTGTTTCTATTCTTCCCTCCTGTACTTCTCTAGAGCACTGCTTCTACTACACACCTAATGGCTCATGCTTTTGTTTCCTAGTCGACAGACAGTTCCTCCCCCAGCTTGCTTTGCAATTTGAAAAGGAACTGTGCCACAGTTTTCTTGCTATGCAGCTTCCACCACCTTATCTTATTCGGCTTTTCTGTCCTCTTTGTTCTCAGCAGCATTCTGAGAGTGCACACAATGTGTCTATCCTGGGTTATTACACACATGCTAGGTATTGCTTTACAATCTGCCACTTTCTTAAGGTGTCCCCTTCTGCAAAGAATGTAATCGACCTGGTTGATGCTATTTCCACTGCAATATGCTGCACTATATTGGTTCGCTTTCTGAAAGAACGTGTTGGAAATCGAAACTTGTAGTCATATCGAGGGTGGTGTCTCCTGTCCAATTTCTTCTTCCATACCCAGATCTGCCTATCCATCTTTTGTCACCTACATTCCCTTCGCCAACATTTATATTTAGGTCTCTTCCAACAAACAGTCGATTTGATCCTGGCAAATTGGCAATCATCGCAGCAAGCTTTCTCCCAAAATCTTCTTTATCCCCCTCTTTACATCCTACCTGTGGGAGTACCTGTGTAGTACACCTTGTAACCTTCTCCGGTTTCTATAGCCTTGGATCATTTCCATCTCGTCTCTAGAACATAAAGTACCTTTATCTGCTTCCTTTCCGTCAGAGCAGCCACTTCCCTTGTTCTTCCTGTCAAACTCCTCAAGTTTAGAGATCCTATTTTGATGTTGAATTCCTTTCTCGACTCTCTTTTCCTCAGTCGTTTTTTAGCAACCTTCCTTCTTCTTTTCCGTGTTTTTTGTGGTATGCCAGTAGCATAGTTTCCGTTACGCTGCTTGTTCCCAAGGGCAAAGTTGGTCCTTGATGACCCGATCCGCTATAAATGTGATATTAGTTGTCATTCGGTCATAAGGATTTAGCAAAGTTCTATGGTTGGATGCCTTTCCTGACGCCAGCCACAGTTATCCGCGGTGGGCCTAACCTTTTTGCTGGTGATTTCAATAGCCACCACACTGAATGGGGATACAGTAGGAATGGCAAGAATGGAACCACTCTTGTTGAATGGGTAAGTCGTGCTAATGATGAAATCTTCTGGTATATGACCCGAAACAACCGAAANGTTGGATGCCTTTCCTGACGCCAGCCACAGTTATCGGCGGTGGGCCTAACCTTTGGTCAAAGGACCTGCTCGCGAGACAAAGAGTGGTTATCCCTGGCCGATGACCTCTAAAAGAAGCTCGTACTCCCTGAAATAGGCCGCTTCCACGTAGGCAAGGAAGGCTGACAGAATGTAAACCAGAGAGGGGTGGCTGACCGGTTGTACGCCTTGCAAAAGGGCGTCCAAGAGGACTGACTATGCAAGCCAGGTTTATCTATTCCCTAAGGTTTGAGTTGAACCCTCAAACCTAAAGGTAAACTGCTTTTTTGTCTGAATATTTTTTATTTGAAAAAAAGATGCGTATTAGTGCACATGGAAGAACCACTCTTTGTATCTCTTCATATGCCATGTTGGGAAACGTCAGGTGTAACGCGCAATCACTGTTGTCTCTCTTGTCTCAGGCTCGACAGTTCTGGTTTTCTCTCTCCCTGTTTTGTTGAAGAATGAGTCACATTTGTTAAGAAATATGTTTGAAGTAAGAAATAATCCTCCTATTTCGTTGCTGACCTAACTGTAGGCAGTTAAAAGAAGTGCAAGTGTAGTTTCTTATACATTAGCATCCTGTGGCTTCATTCAATGATCCTGCTGGGTGTTCCTTACAACATTTATTATCCTTTATTTGACTATATACATGTAGATATGACCTAGATAGGTTACGTTTATGACTGTATTAATACCCATCAGTATTATTGACTGAAACCACAGGATGAATAAGAACCGATACACGCATGCGTGCAATTGCATACTTTCCACAGCCATAGGAATATCCATAGTAAGAGTCTACAAGAGTCCACAAAGTGGTATTTGAAATATAATTGTCAACAAGTGTGGCTTATGCTACACTACAGAAAAAAAAAGATTTTCTACTTAGAGGAAAGTTTCATAAAATTCGTGGGCATACACATTATCTTCTTAGCTTTATAGATTATTACGCTTAATTTCTTTCTTTTTTGAACATACCGATTTCAGTCACGTACTTCCAACTCAAGTTTTTTTTAAAGTAAATGTTTTTAAAAGTCTGGGGTTGAAATTTTTATGGATACAATGACCAAAGCTATGACACATCTCTAATTTTACCCTACAGTTAAACAAGAATAAACTTTCTAAACATGACAATATTTTGCTAATCCTGCTCAATATTCGGAACATCAACAAGACCTTACTGTGCTCTGTTTTTAAAGCCACTCATCTTTTATTCAAGAAACGTAGTAACTACACTGAGTGTGTAAGTATAATCTATAAAGAAACTATGTAGTTTGACGGAGTCCCCATATCTTTCATATCGAGTGACAAGAAGATGACAATCAAATATGCCTTGTCAATTGAACTATGACGGTGCTCATTTCCAAATTTATCAACTAAGATGTGTACTTCATTGACGAGTTCGTTCATTCAAAAATGAAGACAATATGTGTATAATTTCATACGAAAACCACAGAATGTGTCTTAGGTATTTCAAATGACCATATATTTGGGGTATTATCTCTGCTGCTAACACTAATATACTGTATTCAAAAGCTGTTTTGTTTTGCTAAATCGTTTATGGTTCTATAACATTTGCTATGTAGGTGTAATAGATATCTAATATTCAGTGCGTGCATCTCCAAGTGGTCTTATTTGAGTGGTTCGCTGAGAAAATACATAGGTTAAGGACCAAATATATAAATTTTGTTTCAAAATACCAATATCAGATACACCTGGCCGGGTAAAGTGTTGTATATGACATTCAAAGCACTCTTTTTCTTTCTCTAGGTGCCATATCCAACGATGTAGGTAAATGCCACTGGGCTCTGTTTTTAGCCATCTCGAGTAGCGTCACCAATAGAAGTACCAGCGTCTCCTGGCACTTCTATCTCTGTCTTCTATCCATTAGTTCAAACTGGACATTTAGAGTATTCGTCTTCTTCCTCTCCTTCTCTTTCCTTTAAACTTGTCAGTCAGTCCCAGGTTCTCCAGCCCATTCTTTCCTAAAGAGTGTCCCACAAGCCTTATCTCTCCTCTTCTTACCTCCAAGAGTACATTTCTACCTATTCCAGACCTTTTCAGGGCCTCTACATTTGTTTCCATCTCTCTCTCCACGGAAACCTTAATCGTTGCTTTATTAAAACCATATTTCACAGTACTCATAGCTGATGATGTCGTCATCTGTAGTCATCGTCATAGCAATTTAACACCTGCACTGTACCGTTCCAAAAACTAATGAAAAGTGCACCACAACAAGACACTGAATTGATTGCCATCAGCGTAGCTGGTACTACTGTTGTGAATGTGTACAAACCTCCCCCAGCTGAACGTGGTCCACAGACGATGCCAGACCTTGTTAAGCCCACTCTTTTTGCTGGTGATTTCAATAGCCACCACACTGAATGGGGATACAGTAGGAATGGCAAGAATGGAACCACTCTTGTTGAATGGGTAAGTCGTGCTAATGATGAAATCTTCTGGTATATGACCCGAAACAACCGAAAACTTTAGGTCCGGGACATGGAAAACTGAAACTAACCCTGATCTCTGCTCGTGGAATGAACCACTTCCNACTACTGTTGGGAATGTGTACAAACCTCCCCCAGCTGAACGTGGTCCACAGACGATGCCAGACCTTGTTAAGCCCACTCTTTTTGCTGGTGATTTCAATAGCCACCACACTGAATGGGGATACAGTAGGAATGGCAAGAATGGAACCACTCTTGTTGAATGGGTAAGTCGTGCTAATGATGAAATCTTCTGGTATATGACCCGAAACAACCGAAAACTTTAGGTCCGGGACATGGAAAACTGAAACTAACCCTGATCTCTGCTCGTGGAATGAACCACTTCCTAAACCCCGTAGAACTGTCCTAGGACATTTTCCCAGCTCTCAACACCGACCATCAATCATCAACACCCACATACCAATTGATACCCAAACACCTTCGCGCCCAGCTCCAAGATGGAACTTCCGCAAGGCAGATTGGCCCAAGTATGCAAGACTAGTTGATGCTGCTGTACCCAACCTACCAACACCAGAGAGTGATAACATCAATGAAACCTATGAAGTCCTTACACAAACCATCCTGACAGTTGCCCATGAAACCATCCCTAGAGGAAAGAGGAAACAATACGTCCCATGCTGGGACAGCCACTGTGAAGATCTTCTACGGTCAACCAGCTCTTCTACTGATGACTCGGCTAGAACTGCACACACAAATGAACTTATAGAACACCTGAATAATTTGAAGTGTGATCGTTGGCTTGAAACCGTGGAACAGATAGATATGACTCACTCTAGCCGAAAGGCATGAGCTGTCATAAACCGCCTTACTGGGGAAGGGAAACGACTTCGACAGTGTACTGTGAGAGCCAACGCCATTGCAAGTGTCCTCGTAGCAAATGGGAAATTTCCTGGTGCTGATAAAGAGCTTGAAAATACGGTTAAAGCCACAACCTCAAAATTGATGAACTCACCGACAGCTAACATGAACCTGTCTGCTGATTATACTGATGACGAACTCGAACTAGCAATCAAGAAGACGAAGCCTAACAAAGCTGCCGGTGCAGATAAAATATACCCAGAGCACCTTCTCAAGCTTGGTCCTAAGGTGGGTGAAAGAATTTCTGTCCCACTGCGTTTCTTCCTGCAAACTCCCAACCATTTGGAGAAGAGCTAACGTCATCGCAATCCCCAAACTTGGAAATGAAATGAATGATCCTAAAGCATACCGTCCCATATCACTATTATCAGTGGTCTATAAACTTCTTGAACGACTAATTCTAAACCGAATTGCCCCTATCGTAGATAGCCAGCTCCCTCAAGAGGAGGCGGGGTTTCGAACAAACCACTCGACCCTCGACCGTGTGGCCTCCTTGGTCACGGACATAGAACATGCATTCGACAAAAAGGAACGGATTGGCCTAGTTCTTGTCGATCTGTCTGCGGCGTATGACACTGTTTGCCACCCCGGCCTAAAACTGAAGCTCCTCTCCACTATCCCAGACAGAAAGCTTGTGACTTTCATCATGGAAATGATAACCAACAGGTCTTTCAGACTTACCAGCCCTAGTGGTGAAACAAGCAGAACAAAGCTCCTGTATAATGGTGTTCCACAGGGCTCGGTACTAGCCCCCACTTTGTTTAATATTTATATAGCTGACATGCCACCAACAATTGCAGAAAAATACATGTATGCAGATGATCTCGCCTTGGCTTACCCTGGCACCAATATGCAGAGAGTCCAAAACTCTCTTACAAATGATATGGCATCCATTTCATCGTACTTTCAACAGTGGCGCCTGAAACTAAGTATCGGGACACAAGCTCCCACGAAAGAGCTGGATAAACTTCAACAGGCTGACGTCAGGCTATGGTAACTTTGGTAGCTGGCAGCACAAGATCGGACTGTCCAGTAGCCCCTCATGCCAATGCGGAGATAGCAAGGAAACCGCAAAACACATAATCAATGACTGTGCCACCTTCAAACCACCTGGTGGCGCCAGAGTGCTGAGAGAGCAACCACTGAGTAATGAGCTACAGCAATGGATGCAGATGATGGAATGGTAGAGAAGTCATACGAAAGAAGAAGAAGAACCGCTATTTCTATATTATTTTTAAGACAATTATGGCGTTACTGCTTCAAGAGTCTTTTGTAAATCCAAATTCTTCTCTTCCGATCTCAGATCTTATTTTGCCCTTTTTATTAAAAGCAAAGTTCTCAGAACCATTTTTGTAACATGATTTATAAGGCTAATCGTTCTGTGAAACCGCACCAGGCTTCTTTGGAATTGTAATAACATATTATTACAATTCCAAACAAGTGTTTTATACCGTATGCCGATGGATGATAGAGAGCCCAATATAACATTTGTGGAACGAGCAGATGAGAACATTGTAGATCGACCTTTTTGCAGCACGTAAAAGAACGTCTACTAGAAATAGACGACCAATCGAAAGATATGGAGTTTCAGTGACTGACTACTAAAGTAGCAGGAAAAGAGATACTTTTTATTTTATCTTAGTTTATATTTGCTTTTCGTATACTTTTCCTACTGTTTTGTTTGCCTGGTTTAATTCTGTTTCTTGTAATGAGTAGTTTTAAGTTTAGGAGGGGGAAGTGTAGAAGGGTAGAGTATTATTTAGAGACTTTTAGTGGACTGGGCTAGGGCCTGAGAGAAAATCATAACACGAGGTAAACAATATGGTAGACTGTGATGTCTTGGTTTTATTGTTGTAAGTGAATGGCGTATTTTAGAGTTAATTGGAGCTACATTGTTTAGTAAAAAGTAATTTTCAGTTCTTTTAATTGTTGTGTTTTTTGCTGGACTCACTATATGACAGCTATTTGCTGAACAAAGGCCTGATTATCCGAGAACTTCGACAAAGCAATGTGAAGTTTAAATGTTGAATATTTCGAAGTTTTTTATTTAGGACGTTTTGAAATAAATAAACCTACAATTGGTTACCTTGGCTGCCAGGCAAACAAATTTAGGATCCAAGCCAGTGTAAAAAGCACTTCAAGAAAGAAAAACACTAGACGTATCCAACAATTAGCAACTGTTAGCAGCTAACCAGTTACTGGCTATAAGCCAATTTTGTTACAACCGGAGCAGTAAGTATCATGCTGATAAGATCCAAGTAAAAATGCCCCAGGTGGTAAAATTTTGGGTATTTAATAGCAAGTAACTGTAACACCTTATCCAAACTCAGGTGCAATAAAGTTAAGCAAAAAAAGGATTTGTTGTACAGAGCTGTGTGTCGGAATTAAGATCACTTTCAGAAAGCTCTTTCGCTGCCACTCGACTGAACTAATACGCCGAGATAAGAGAACACAAGTCACGTGAGTTTTAATACAGAAAACAAAGAGAAGATTGAGGAAATACGTCACTTTTTATGACTGGTTGTAAAAAACAACCAAAGACTGCTATTGACATGACAATACACTACAGGTTTGAAGCGAGATTCGTATATATGTATATATATGACCATTGTGCCGGTGATAGTTGGAGCCATGGGAACATTACCACCTGGAGTTTTCGAAGCATTCGAAACATTGCAGATCCCTAACATTGCTGCAAGTGTTCAGATTTCAGCACTGTTGGGAACCGCATCAATCTTGCGTCGTGTTCTTTGCCTCTGGGGCCCTGGCCCGGACTTAAGACGTAGACATACTTATCCTAGGTTACCTAATGACGCAGTAGCGTTAAAATATATATATATATATATATATATATATATATATATATATGTATATATATAAATATAAATACATGTTTATATACATGTATTTATATTATTCACTACAAAGACAAAAGTGTAAAAAATTGTTATATATATACAATGATAATCTTAGAGGAAAAGTAGGACATATAAACTATTTACAAATGACAAATAATTGTGAACAACTTACATAAAATTTTGTATTACGACAATATACATTTATATCCTGCAAAGTTATCAGACAGCAACTGACTATTGGAGTTCTATCAAAATCTTTACAAAACTCTACTAATTATTTAAACTTAAATATATAATATAATAAATTTAAACTAAAATATGTTCATATAAGAAAAATTCCATCTCTTCATATTAATTTACTGATTGAAAAAAAGCTCTGCTAAAGATAGGCTGTTAAAATTTTTCTTTACAAATATCTCTAAAATGTTTGTTTAAAATGCCTTTTTATTTGGAAAAGAAATAAAATATTGTAGTTCCTTTACTATTTCTGATACTGACTCATTGTTAAACGTAAGTAATTTAGTCATTTTGTGATCATATTTCACTTTTATAAGAGTTGGTTTTCAGACATTTTACTTAGTAATATGTTATCACTTCTAATATAACATTCTGTTTCTAGGGTATTCAAACCAAAAGACCATATACGGGAATGGAAGGAAGACCTTGCTCTGCTCCACTACGCACTGTCTTAGCTCAAAATTTTAATGCATTACCGGTTTAGCAGTAAATGCTGTTTTATACCCGGATCACAAATGGCATTGTTGTCTACAGTCGTGCACTGCCGTTTCAGATGAAGTCGATTCACACAAAATTTTTCTCTGTAGCAATAAGAAACCTATTGTTTTGTTCGATCGACCGGTCCTAAGGACGTACGGCTGCTTACCTGGCATCTTAGATTTGTAAATTAACATACTTATATTTGTGGCAGGCGAGGCATCAATTCCAGGTGAGTGAAGTTTTTATGACTTGCTGGGAGATGTAATCTCTTCTGAAACGACTTTGCTTAAGGCCAGACATTGTGTGCAGAAAAGCGATTATTTTCTATCTAAATCTTGCTACCACGACTCATGGGTAAAACACCTTTACTTTTAAGGAAACTATAACATGTAATCTTTACATTACATTTAACTGTCTAAACATTCATTATGAATAATGAGTACATACATGACTATACGATTGTTGATAGAGACTCAGGTTTGGAGTAGATATAAATTAAAGTACCGCCAAAAGTAAAAAGAAAGTTTCAGTTAGCAAAAAAGCTGTGTAAACCATAACTGTAAATAATATAAGTGCACACCCTTATATGTAAACAATAAACGTCATTACGTACAAAGCAATATAACACTTCACCTACTTATGTTTGTATGTATGAATACATATGTATAGAAATTCTGTCAGACACCGTTGGCAATTGTTGTCGTCCACAACTGTCCAGTTTAATACTAAATAAAAAACCTGTCTTTTTCTCTGCTCATTCTTCCCCTGGATATTGTCAGCCCAGTAATTAAATTTTGCCTTTCCTGTAATGTGATATAGGAACCTTAACTGGTTTTTTTTACCAATAACATATTGCTTTAAAGCTAGTTTATGGTTTAATTTCTTCTTGGCAACCCTTTTCGTTCAAGGACGTTTTGACATTCTCCTCAAGAAACACATCTCAACAATTCAAGAGACTTCAAGAGGTAAGTTGATCAAGGCACGGGCTTTTACAGTCGTACAGTGAAGTGGAATAGACAGAGCAACTTAGCAGTTGAAGTACTGGAAGGTTAGGTAGTACTCTTCAATAATGTCTTTAATTTAGCAAAGGCACCTCTGCCCAGTAGGATTCTTTTTTTTTAAATTTTAACACCATTTTTCCCAGAAATTGGGGTTCAGACTGTGCCCTTCAAGGGGGACTTGCTTTTAGCAGTAAGGAATTTCTTGGCCGGATGTCTCTCCTGTCGTCAACCAATGGCCTTTTCTTTTATAAAGTTCCAAATTCACCTCGCTCGCTCGGAGAATCGAACCCGGAACTTCTTGGTTACTGTGCAACTGCACTAACTATTAAGCCACGGCTCCTCAGTAGAATTTTTTTGATTCCGAAAATGACTTTTTCTTTCGACATGACCATTTTGCGAAAGTAAATGGAAAAAATGTGTTTTTTTAATTCTCTCCATCACTACAGTGTTGTACAATACTTCGGTACCAACATTTTCCTTTGCTGTATGTCACTAATTTAAAGCAATGGTGTATCTATTATTCATGAACGTTGCTCTTTGAGACTCATAGCACGGAATAATACTGAGCGAAGAAAAATTTTTGTTAAACCGATTGATAAATGGGACATGGAAATGAGGTAGAACAGAAATTTACTTACCAGACAACATCAAAAGATCTGTGTGGCTTGGATATAGTGCAAAATGTCACGAAAGAATAGAACATGTGAAGATTTGATGTAAATGGTATAGCATATAAGTCCAATAATCTGTCTTTTGTCGATGCAAAGCCTACTGTTAAGGAGTGCCTGTATTGCTAGATTTGTTGTCAGGGATTCATTCATAACATAATCCTCTACAGTTTGTGGTTTTGTGTATTCATCTTGCTATGAACATGTTTTTCATGATTTGAACTGCTTGATACCATAAATAATCGTGTGCTTGCCGCGTCAGCGAACTTAATATCATCCTCAATAAATCTTGAAGCGGCTTAAACACGCAACCAAACACTCATATTTGCAAAAGTCTTTGTCAGATTTCGGAACTAAAAAAGTCTAAGTAAGACTGCATATTAATATAGAATGTCGTGTGACTGCTGTAGGATTTTTATTAATATGAAAAGCAACATAGGAGGAGAGCGGCAGATAAAAGAAGAGCGTTACTTTGATACTATTACAGTTACCGTTATTCTGTAGTATAAAATTCAGGTGTTTTGAAGTGCGGCTTACACACACAGATTTACGATACCTCTAGGGACGAAACTGATGAAAGAAGCAAAGAGGGCAATACACCCACTTGTGAAAATATTCCAGCCTATTCAAACCCTCTTAGGAAAAATATAGGTTGCAAAATATCTTTTATATCTACAAAATAAACAACCTAGTCTCTGCCTTGTGACTTTCCTGCATCAATTAGCTCATGCAGTCAGAAATAGAGTCCATAATTCATCTGGTCCTGTCAGCTACTTAGGTATTGCCTCTATAAAATAGTCGTCTTACCCCCCTTTAAAAAAATCGTTCTCATTTACATCCCCTATCCACGGCGAGCCAGCTTCTTCATTGGGTACCTCTTGATGTATCGATTGGTAATGTTTAAGAATCATTTGCTAAAAGACACATGCTCCATTCTTCTTGTAGATGTCAGGAGTGGAAAAAGACCCTCAATACCGTACGAATAAGAAAATTTATGGCTATGGGTACTTTTTGATCAAACGTACTAATGCAGCAATACTGAAAACGTATATACAAGGCCTTAACCATTCATTTACAAAACGCCATGTCTAAAATCATTGGCAGGACAGGGTAAACTACTGCGCTGATAGTTTATTTAGTGTGGCTGTAGGGAAATAGACTACGAAATTCTATGTTGTTATTTTCTTTTGCATTTTTGCAATTTACTTTTGTTACGCTTTTGATTGTGTGATTAAACAGTACAGCTCAGAAATATTAAAACGACTTTATCATAACCATATTAACTTGTTTTACCAAAGAGGAAATAATGAATTGTTAGTAATTTAAGCAAGAGAGACAGAAAAAATCCATTCATCTAAGCCTGGCATACAATTTGAAAGATGTCATTTTTTCATTGGTTGAGAAGCACACAAGGCATATTGACACTAGGTGAATGGCATTGTGAAGACATGACAGAATGACAGAAAAAGAAAGAAGAAAAAAGGTTAAGCCATGACATGAGTTAACCTTATAATCGAAAGTGCTCCTCAATATTGCAGTCCGAGGAATCAAACTACAATGATAGATAGATTAATTGCAAGGAGGGATAGCAACTGCATGAGGATTAAGACGTTAAGAGAAATGAATCGTTTCTATTCATTGTTCAACTACTTTGGAAAAGACTCGGCAGCAATGAGATTAATGTCATCGTTCTCAGTAAAGATCTTCTTCGTAGATCTTGAACCGCATAAACATAACAGCTGACTACGTAATAAGCTAAAACTGAGTCTGGTTCGAAGACAGTTTTTCGCAGTGTTCGTACCAATCATCTCAGCAAGTCGATTACAGAATGTTAAGTATCCTTTCGACATACCCCCAAAGCATGTGAAAACGAGTAGTGTGAAACTGCCATGGTCAATGGAATTGACGCGTTGGTTGTAAAATCTCTTCTTGGCATTTTCATTTGCACGATGTGATGTTTGTAAGATCTAGGTAAGGTACGTTTTAGCTGTAGGGCTGAACACCTCTATGTCTGGGTAAGTTACTTGTCCCTTCACCCAAAATCCTCTTGCGGCTACGTCGACCCTTGCTTCGTCACTTTTGATGGCTGATGCTGGTAATTCTTCTCCAGTAATCTCTTGAAGTACGGGTTTTACATTTTGACACCATTCAGATAGTGCTTCTAAATAACGTTTAAAAAAATGTAAGATGCCTCAGGAGTAAGATATTCTCTATCACCATGCAAAAGACCAACCTTTTTAGAAGCAGACCTTCCAACAGTTTGAATATAAATACCCCAAAAAGGATTGGAGAAAGTAACAAACCAATTAGCCTCATTGATAAACACTCGTCAAGAGGAAAAGCTATCTCTATCTATAAAGAAATTTATCTATAAAGAAATAGGACTTAAACTTTTATTGAACAACTTTAGTTGCATTTTTGCTACATTGAACTAACCAGCGACTTCCTTCTCCATTATCTGACACCCTAAAGGTCAGATTCTAAATCTTTCGCCAGTCTGACTTGCTCTTGTTGTCTTGCTTTGTGGTCAGTGCCTGAGTACAGAGTAGTTTCATTATTGGAGGTGTTAGTAAACTAAAGCACATTACTAGGAAAATTTCTAACGTAAAGAAGGAACAGATTTTACCATGAATAGAACCTTGATAAAAGTTAAAAGGTGTGATTTCATCCAATTTAAGACGGACTTTACTACCTGAGAGATTCCAAAGACCCTTTCATGAATACCATCAACAGAAAGCCTATGAAGCAAGTCAGCGTGTCACTATACTTTGTCAAATGCCTTAAAAATATAAAGCGCCATAGCATGTCCTCAGAGTTATCCATGAACCTAAAGTAATGTTGCCAACCAAGACTTAAATACTTACCTTCTCAGGAGACAGCTTTTGTTTATTCCTCTTCTTTTTGCTCAGAAAAACTTTAAAATGTTATCGTTGGTGACCTGGTAATCTTTTGACTTCGAAAGGAAATGATTTTGTTAGTTTGATCCGTATGACGTATTGGTCAGGGTTTTTGTTTTTCACCCGCATGATCCGGATTCGATTACGGATCATGTGGGTGATTCTTTTTTTTTTCCATCCGCAAGTGCGCTGTGAGTTTTGGAACGTTAAACAACAGATCCTTATTTTTCAAACAGGGACGGAGCAAAGAACGATGGTTCGCGTCCTTGCTTAGAGAAATTTCGCCAAATTGAATCAAAATAACAGATCGTCGTCGTCAAATAGAGACTGAACAAAAAACGATGGCTTTTGTCCTTGGACGGATAAAACCTTGTCTAGAAAGTAACAAATTTGTTGGAAATTGTTCAAAAAGTTTTTCGAAGTCAAGGAAAATAAATGCACAAACAATATTATTCTTCTTCTATGTACCGTACCTTACTAAGGTGTTGGCGACCATGGTATTATACAATCGCCTATCCTTCACAACGCGAAATAAATCTATCATCGAACAATTTAAAATTTTTGCTAATTCGTCCACAAACATTAACCTCTTTGTTACCCTACTTGTCCATCCTTCTATTTTCCCTGTTAGTATGAGGTTTTCGAGTTCTCCTTTTCTAATAACAAGTCCAAAAAAACTAAACTGTCTTTTCCTAACAGTTTCTATGATGCTACGTTTAATATCAAGTCTGGCCCAAACTTCCTCGTTTGTAATATGGTCTATCCATGATATTCGGAGGATGTGTCGGTATAACCACATTTCGGTTGCCTCCAGACATTTCATCATTTGTTTACTTATCGTCCAAGTCTCACAGGCATATAAAAGTATTGGTAAAATGTAACAGTTAAGAACTCGTAGTTTGATCTGGATGGACAGTACTGGATTGGTAATAATATTTTTCATTCTAGCAAAAGTGCTTTTTGCTAATCCAATACGGGCCTTTATTTCTTTATCGCATCTACCATCATAGCTAATTATAGACCCCATATATTTAAATTCAGTCACTTGCTTGATATCAAAATTTCCAATTTTGACAGAACAATTTGGCGGAATGCTACCTTTACTGACAGATATTGAGATAGTTTTCTTACAGTTAATATTTAGACCCATTTCTTCGCTGCATTGTACGATTTTATCTACTAGTCTTTGTAGACTATCGTTTGAGTCTGCGATGAGCACAGCGTCATCAGCATATCTTATATTATTTGTAAGAACCCCTCCAATTGACATACCGCCTAAATGTTTTACTTCTGAAAATATTTTCTCACTGCATGAGTTGAAAAGATCGGGAGACATTACACACCCTTCTCTAACTCCCCGCTTGATTTTGACAAAACTATCTACTTCTCCATTAATCTGTACGCCTGCTGTTTGATCCCAATATATATTTCTAATAATACGTAAATCTTTTCCATCAATATCCAAAGTACTTAATATTTTAAGTTAAGTTTCTCATGCTGTAATCTATCGAACGCTTTACTATAATCTATGAAGCACATGAATAATGACCTATTCATTTCTAGGGCCCTTTCTCACACGTTTCCTAATGCAGATATTGCGTTACGTGTACCCGAGTCTGGTTTAAAACCAAACTGACTTGCATCAATTTCTCTTGTGGTACTTTTTCTTATTCTCATGAGAATAATTCGCATCAGAAGTTTTGTCATGTGACTCATCAGACTTATGGTTGTATGTAGTTTGCATTCTGTAGCTCCTGGCTTTTTTGGGAGCGTTATAAAAATTGATTTACTCAGATCTGGTGGAATATCACCCGAAGCATATATTTAATATATTTGTTACTTTTTGTATGCCAAAATCATCCAATGCTTTCAGCATTTCAATGCAAAGTCCATCTGGACCAACAGCCTTGTTATTTTTCATTTTTCTCATTGCGTATATTACTTCGGACGGCATTATATCTGGTCCGTCTTGTATCAGGGAGATAAGTGGACGTTCATCTCTATTCTCATTAAATAATTCTGCAATATATTCACTCCATCTCTTTTCAATTGTATCTTTTTCCATTAACAAAGTACCATCGGAAGTCTTAATGCACCCGCTCGAACTGCATATTCGATTCCCATTAAGCTCCTTTACTTTCTTATACAGACTAGAGGGGTCTGGCGTTCTCACACTTTCCATTTCAGAGCACTGTTTGTTAAGCAATTCTTCTTTTGCTTGCTTACATTGAGCTTTAATGTTTCTATTAAGTGATTTATATTCATCACTTTCTCGGTTTCTTATTTGCTGTCTTCTACTCATAAGTTCTAGAATACTATCTTTCATCCAAGTTCTTGATTTACGGCTAGCTTTCTTATTTACAATAATTTTTGTCCGCTCAACAATAGCATCTCTGAAACTATCCCATTCAGCTTCTTATGTTTCTGAAAGAGATTCAAATCTATTTTTTACAGCTATTGAGCATTCTAGCTTCTTTTGAAGGTTTTCAAGATCTGCCCAGTTCCATCTCTGGATTAAACAACTCCTCTTTCTCTTTCGCAAACGTATTTTAAGAGCGCAAACTACTGGGTTGTGATCACTGTTACAGTCAGCACCTGGATATGTTTTACAGCTCAAAACTGCATTGCGGAAGCGATCATTTACGGTGATATAGTCAATTTGGTTCAGGATATCGCCACCTGGACATCTCCAGGTGTAAAGACGTCTTGGAGGTTGTTTAAACCAAGTGTTGCAAATAACTTGATTGTTCCTTTTACACCAATCAGCCCATACTTGCCCCCGTTCATTTCTTTGACCAAGGCCATGCGATCCGACAATGTTATCAATCTTTTCCGCTCCAACCTTTGCATTAATATCACCCATGACAATAACAACCTCCTGTGATTTGCAGTGTTGTACAGCTTCATCAAGGGCGTTATAGAAAAATTGTAGCTCAGTATCATCACAAGTAGATGTGGGTGCATACGCTTGGATGATGTATAAATTAAAAGGTTTAGCCTCAAGTCTAACAAAAATGACTCTATCAGAGAGAGCACTATATCCAAGAAGACTTTTACCTGTCGCTTCGTCGAGAATCACTGCGACACCGTGTTGGTAGCTGTCACCGCCAGAAAAGAGTACTGTTTTCTCATCGCTCTTAAAATAACCACTACATGTCCACCTACATTCGCTAATACCCATAACATTTATATGTAATCGATCCAGTTCTTGTTTCAAATTTTCCAGTTTGCCTGGCTGAAAGAGTGTTCTCACATTCCATGTTCCCAGGCGTTAACTTTGCTTGTTACAAGGAGTCGCTTGATGACGACCTGGTCCCACCTGCTGTTCATGGGAGTCCATGCCTAGCGAGGTGCTCAAAGCTGACATCTGAACACCATTCATGCTGTTCGTGTTTATAGAATGATACTTAACCATGAAATAATGGAGTGGTTTCCCGTTGCCTTTTCCATCGCAGGCCAACCTAACTGGGGTATGCTCCATCTAACTAGGACCGGTGGACCCTTACCGTTGTCAATTCAGTATAAAGATCTTTCGCTAGCAGCCACCATTAACTACTGCTGCTGTCCAGTAGCTTCTAACGACTAGTGTGGCAAAGGTCTAAGGAAAAGTGTTTTAGAAGGAGAGTCAAGAGAATCTGTGCTGTTTCAGCAGATAACTGCCGATATGAAACTCACAAGCACTTTAGCCCTCGGACCGAAACCCTACCTAAGAATGGCCACAAACTAGGGCTATGGTAAGGCGCCGCTTGCCAGAAGGTATTCGTAAACCTAACGTTTACGCCATACGCTCCACAAACAATATACATTGCATTTTGTTTGTTTTTTAACTTTGTTGTATTACTCTCACAAGTGAGTTTGATACCAAGTCTTATAGTTTTTTAAAAGGATGAATGCGATTCCATCAATTAAAATTCTGAAGTATTTCAAAATTCCTTATGAATATGATCTAAAAGAATCATAACGGATACGATTTGTGAATTTCTCCAAACTTATTTTTTTTCTTTATTTTTGTCGGTGAAAAAACAAATAAGGCATTTACGTGTTGACCGTAAACTTAAACAAATTTTTGTAATATGATGTAGGAAAAGCACTCAGAAGCCAAAGAGCTAGCTAGACAAGGAAGCTCTACATTTATCAAAAGATGAATTATATTTAAACCAAAACCTTTTTGACTTAAGTAATGATTGAGTTGTTTTGATCGAGGTGGAAATGTGCAAGATTACGAAACACGTTATTTTTTAGAAATTGTATAAACATTTTAAGTACGCTTAGTTTCAGATTAAAAATCGTCAAGATAACATTCACATCGAGTTGAAGAGAAAAATGCAGGATTAGTCACAGTTTTCAGCATTGACAAATCTTTTACTACTGTTTTAATTCTGGTTGATCCGAAACATTAAAAGCTATTAATCACAATATTGTGTTTTATCTACCTATTACAAAAAAAATGTACTTCAATTTTTAAAAAAAATCTCACTAATGTTTCAGAATTTTTATTGTAAAAGAATTTTGTCACAAAGTACTTATACTCAGAAGCTGAGGATTTTAAAAGTGTTTACGCTAAAAATAGACTTTCAATGTACTTTTTTACCGTTTTGAATACATACTGAGTGAAAAACTAAAGTCTTTGACCTTGAACGTTTCTAATTTAATGTCAAATAGCATCTTATCAGTGAAGGAAGTTTGTAAGAGGAATGTATTTTTATATATTTACAGTTTTAGATAGCCTTTTTTGTATTTGATTAAGTTTCCTATTCCAAAATGTGCTCTGCCTCTATCAAGTACTATTTCTACTGGTAATCAATGTAAAATGAAAGCAAAACTGTTAATAATAAAAAGTAAAAAATTAATAAATAAAAAAACAGTATAAGTAATAAACAAAAATAACAACAAATAAAGCGGTAAGCTTTTTCCAAGTTACGTTTCGAGGGATACTTCTCCCATCTTCAGGCTATTGAAATGACTAGGTACAGCTGCTTTTATATCTTGGTATTTCGGACCTACGTGTGGATAGGGATCGAGTTGTTTCGAGGAGTTGCGCCATACCCACAACAAACAAAACAAACACAACAAACGTATCTCAAAACGGTAGCTCAGAAAAAGCTTTCGACCCAAGACATGATAAAGCCCTTACATCTATGGCTTCTTTTGAGTCCATAAAGTTCAGAATTTTCAATAAATCAAGTAATAATGAAAAATTGAAAAAACCCGGACAGGACCAGTTCATACCAAACATGGTGCAATTATTTTTCTCCATAATTTTTCTTTTTCCTTTCTCTTCCTTTTCTTGTCCTTCTTCTTTTAGTATTCTGGAAAGCAGGTTGCTAGTCAGAACAATCGTTTTTACGATTTTCCCTTGAATCTAACCAAAGTACTTTCTCGATTGGTTCCAACATGCTTTTCAGTATTTTTTTTAACAGGAGCAATTTATGTCCTGTAATTTCATTCTTAAAATGGTTCTGGTTCTCGCTTTTTATGGATATAAGATGTCTCGTGACTGTTAAAAAGGATTTATGTAAGCTCAACTCTAATTCTTTGATTTAGAGCAGATATGAAACGATAGGGACTTTGGCAAAGAATGATGCAGCAAATTAGATAGATAATTTGGAAAAACAATCTCTTTGACATTGTAGTCCCGATAGCTTAAGTCGTGCATACTGCTCATTTATACCAACAATCACTGTTTCCCTTTTTATGGATTGAACTCGATAAAGTATGACCTTATATGGGTTAAATCCTTTATGGATATCCTCTGAGGATGACGCTTAGAATATGATTCTTAAAAAGAAAGATCCTAAGAAATTACATTGCACACAAAGCTGTAAAAATTAATACTTCTGAAAATTCGAAAATTGTCATATTCCTTTTTGCAGAATTTAAAGTAACAGGAGTTTAACAACATCAATTCTAGAGTAAGTGATAGTCTGATAGTTAAAAAATTAAATGAGAGGCCGATATCAGAAAAACAGTAAACAAAAAATGGCCAGTAGTGACATCGAAAAGTAAGACGATCTGTTCAGATTGCAAAGTGGTACACTCTCTTGTATTGGTCTGAGAGGCGGAACATGAATACGATTCTGAAGGCATTCTATTAAGGCAACAGGATATGCAAAGGCTTGCAAAAGTCCCTGACATACGTGAGAAAGCAAGAAAAGTTAGATTGAGGTGGCATGGCCAGGTCATGAGAATGGGGGAAGAGATGGCTGTAAAGGAGGTATTCTGCAGGAAGGTAGAGGGCAAGAAGAGGTATGCAAAAGCTGCTGTGGAGGGATGTTATTAAGAGGGATATGGAGGAAGTTCAAGCAACGACGGAGGACACCAAAGAGCAGAGAAAGTGGAGGAGATTGAGCCGAACGGCCGACTCGACCTGACCCGCTGGAAAAGGCCGAAGGAGAAGAAGATGCATTTTGCAGGATATTCTGATTAATTATTTATTCCTTGATTGATTGACTAAAAGAAAAAAATAACGGTGAGTACACTCAAGACTAGGATGAGACTTCAATGTGACATTTATACGACAAAGCCCTTTTTGGTAAACTTTATTATAAGTGTATTTTCCAAGGTAGTTGGTAAAGCTCAATGTTTCATAATGTAACATAATATCAATGTCAAATACTGTTTCAAAGTTTACCATGGTAAAAAAATGGGAAAAAATTGTCACTTGGTACTCCAAACGAACTAATTGCAGAGATTAAGGACGTTTAACTTGGGGAAGACGTCGTAGTTCTGCGCATGTATTTTTCATTCATCTTCATGTGCTCACCCCAGTCTTAAAGGTTTGGTTTGTTTTAAATAGGGCCATAAGAAATAATTTTCTTTGTATGCAATACATGTTTTGTGAGTGAACTAAGACAGGTAAGAAGGTGCTCTGACATACTGGGCTGTCCTTCTTTATGGTGTTACGATAGAGGTTTTTACATACTTCAAGAAGTAGTTGTCTTTCTAAGTTTAACCCAAAGATTTACAATGTCAATCTATTAATAATAATGTTAACAAATAGATTTTAGGCATGTACGGTTTTTTGTATGTACTGGATTTCTAATCAAATAGAATAAGTATTAATCCCTATCTGATTAACCACATCATTTTGATGACCTTTGCCTTACTATGTCAAACTTTTTTGGGGATCTATTCAAGACCACTCTTTTACCACACGACATGATAAATGTGATATTTATTTTTCGGAGATTGTAAATACGAGATCATTTGGACTTGATAAAGTTTCTACTTATGATACAAGTTCATGCTGCTTTGGTTTATCATACAGTAATCCATCTTGTTTGACAATCCCTAACGCAAAGCAAGAAATGCTTTTTATCACCCATAAGCATTCCTTTTCTATCGCTTGTTTTTGACGAAAAAAACATTATTTCTAAACCATTAGGAATTGTAGCAAAAGATATCTCTCCTCCACCTCACCCCCACCCCTCTCACTCTCTCTCTCTCTCTCTCTCTCTCTCTCTCTCTCTCTGAACTTCTAGTCCTCCCTTTCTCATTTTGTGCTTTACGAATGTGAGCTGTCCTTCTTGATCATCTTCGTCTTCTTTCTGTACTTGATTTTCTTAAAACATCTTCATTTCTTAAATGCTGCTTCCATAATTGCAAAGAATACGAAACCAAAAATAAGTAATTTATTTCTGATATTTGTGTTATCTGGTTAGCAAGCCACTTAAATAGAATTCTTACTTCACATGAATCTGCTGTGTCAGGCAACAAATTTGCAGTAAGGATATTATATTAGAGCGTTCTGTCTTGATGCTTGACACGTATAGAAACGCGATGTTACATTTTAACATAATTTTTAACTGCTAATTTTTCTTCTTTCAAAGTAAATCAAATACTAATTTTCTAAATTGAGCTGGGGATCTTTTTTTTCTCTGTGGAGACAATAAAATTTGGTAATGTATAGAAAAACAGAAACCGGAAACCAACAATTTAAGAAGTGTTTAGGCCAAGGTTTACCTGACATGTGATATGGTTTTTGGGGGTGGAATGTGTAATAGAATTTTCTCTCTTAATTTTTGTCTTAGGTTTATTGTTGTTATTTTTTTTAAATACACCTCGTGCACTTCTTTGAAAGGGTCTCAAAGTTTTGTTCCTTCGGATGGCATGGCTCTGTATTTAGGTCTTACAATCAAGTATTTAAAAAAATGGTCAGGCAAAAACAGGGCAAAAGTCGCCTTTTTAAGGTTTGCCAAAGAATCAATTTCAAGAAAGTTCATTGCTGCTCACAGCAAAAGTTGTTTTTCCCATCCACCGGGGATTTACGCTTGTCCTATCATTACGATTCTTATTTTAGAGTTCCACCATTCGGTTGATGTACAGGTCGTTTCGTCTGTTGGTCCCTTTACTGTACTTTGTGCCAACAAGTCAGCACTTTTCAATGCATTTAGAATGTCACAAAAAAGTAAACGTGAAGAAATTACACAAAAATTTGGCTTACGTGCAAAGAGAGATGGACAACAGTTCTTCAAACAGACTCAGAATTGGAGAGGAAGTTGTGTTGTATTCACTTCTGTATATAAAAAATCAGGGTAAAATATCCAAACTTTACGTCAATCAATCCTAAGACCTATATGTTAGTCAACAAGATCACTGTGAACTGTGAAATGAAGATTAAAATTTCACAAGAAATTAATACAGATAAGGATCCTAAGATGTTACTGAGATGTAAGAAAATTTCTCTCCTATGACATTTTGATGTTTTACACCTGGGGAGTTCTTGATGAACCTGGTCAAATGCCACCATATTCACATCCCGGCTACCTTAATATGCTCTTCCATCATCTTTTGCGTCTTGGTTAGTATTTCATCGTCATTTACTGTATGCCATCAATAACGTTCCCAGGAAGTCCGAAAATATAACTAAATGAAAAATCGAGTTTAATACTCAATTCCAAAATTTAGTTCTGGAATGCTATAACAAGTCTTGAAACCCCACTTCAGAGCAGACAGACTTTGTGTATTCAAGGAAGTTCTTGAGAACAGTGGTACAAGAGCCCCGAGCACTCCACTTGAAAAAAGCAACACTGGAAATGCACTGGCACCATTTTCTTTATTTGGGGTCCATCAAATATACTAGGTCCAAGTTTTCCCTCGACAAGATATAATGAAAACTCGATAACGTACTTGAAGCCAATCTTTCTCTGTCAACGGGCTTACACACAATGTTTCATTGATCCCAGTTTAATTCGCAGTGGGAAAAAGAATACCTTCACAGAAGTGGTTCGCTGATATTTCTCCTTGCAATGCTGGAGAAAAACCAGGTTTGTTCTTTCCAGTTTCACCCTACGTTTGAATCACGAGTATCCCACATACAAAGGCAACATATCTGGTAAACTGCTTTGTTGACCAAGGAGTTATTATTTTATATAATCAGATGACCTACATCGGTGTAAAACAGAAAAAACAAACTTCTTGACGTGTCACTTCAGTTAAATGAGTAATGTAAATTTTTTTATCTTTCGGCTGCTCCATGTTAAGGGTCGCCACAGCGGATCATATGCCTCCATTTTGTGCGCTCGGCAGCATCTTCCCTTCTTACTCCCATCCCCCTCATGTCCACTTTTATTACATCCATGTAGCATCTCCTTGATCTTCCTCTCGTCCTCCTCCCTGGCAGATTCATGTCCCAACATTCTCCTCCCGGTATAGTTCTCTTCCCTTCTGATCACTTTCCCATACAATTCCAGTCTTGCCTCCCTTTGCTTCTCCTAACATGTGCTGTACCTCTGATGTGTTCATTTCTATGTGCAATGTATCATTAACGTAATAAATTCGAACTCTCTTTACTTAGGCAAAGTAGGTTCATACTTGGGCTTAAATTCCCCTAAGCCTGAAGTACAGGGAAAAAGGAAAAAATTACACACGTGCAACTTATTACCGCCAAAACTACATTCTGCGCAACTTCTTTTTCTTGGCTAATCAAAGCCTATTCGATCTTCTTTCTCCTTTGGTACATTAACTAAATTGAGTGTCCTTAAGTCAATATTCACCAACGAAGAAACAAGATTCCGACCTCGTGTTTGATAAGTACAGAACAGTCTAACCTACAAATAAAGCTTCCCCAAAGGACTTAGCTCCTGCGATCAACTTGCAACTCGTAAAATAGAGGTCAAACTTCATCCATCCTAAGATATTATAGCGGGGCCTCGGGCTTTCAGGCGCAATTCGGGCTCAAATGAAGGAAGAACACGTTTATATATACAAAGCATCAAGGACTATCGACGTATCACAGTGAGGTAACGGATGCAAAAATAAAAGCCAAAATGTTCGAAATATTATATTCTTGAATAAAAAAATTACAAATTACCTAAAACAGAAATATCAGGTTTGGGTTATATACAACGGTTTTACCCCAAGAAAAGTTGCTACTGGAAAAAAAGTATTGTTCTTACTCATGACATCGTATTTAGGACTAAACTAGATCTCGATTTGCCAGAATGTTTAACACTTAACGATACTCAACAAGAATAGCTAAACATCTATGACACTGACTAAAATGTTCCTCTCAAATTGGGTGACGAATCATATTCACTACATTATGTAAGGATAACCTTCTGAAGGAAATATCTAAGCTCTGACAATTCGTTTCAGTAGTTCAGATTAACGAACTGCACAGCATCAAAGCCAATGTAAGGCAAAGAATATCAACAGACCAATCTCCAGTTACTATAAACATTGGTCAGGTTTATTTCTAAGTAGATTGACAAAAGGAATTATGACCTAACCCCTAAACACCTTAATAAACCGTTGTGGAAAAATCCAAAATAAAAACGTAGGTATTCCAATAATTTCTGGCGCGAACATGCAAAAATAGCAAATGTTTAAAAAAAACCTCTCTTTTTAAGGTAAAACATACAACCTGGTAAGCAGTGTTGTTAAATCGGGAAGAATGGGACGAGAATAGTTACTTCCACTAATACAATTAACTACTTTAGACATAGTACTGAACTCTCACTGTCCACAGGCTACCCTTTGCCAAAAGTACATTTCAAGTGACTGAGGGAAGTACTTGTGGTGTATTTAACTTTGATACTGATCATAAATTGGTTAGTATTTGTAGTCTTGTCCTAGCTTGTTTGATGTCGTGTTATACAGAGTAATTAATTACCTAACAACAGTAAATGCAATGGTTGGCAGTGGTACACTGTCAAGAACTCTAAGTTCAAAATCTACGAAAGTCACCAAAACATTTCTGTTCTACGGTGCTGGGTTGGCTGCGAGACAGGACTTCTTAGCCCAAAGATACGAATATCCCATGGTATGGTCTAGCAAAACAATACGAGCACGTAGATCACTGGTTGAATTTTATACAAAAATTATCCTTCAATAAAGTATGTTAATAACGGGAGACTATATTCTGGCCATAAAGAACAATTGATGCTTCATTGAGTTACCTACAAACGACGTCGCTTAGCTCAGGAATCGAAGTATCTACTCTGTTTACAACCGGCAATCCGAAAGATGAGAATATATACCGTTGGGATCCAGTCAAGTTATGATGAACAGACAGGGGTCCGGCAGTCTGTATCAATTAGGTACCCGTGTTAAATACAAATAAAAAACAGCATGAACATCACTAAAATAAGTTGATACATCTTAGTTACAAACTATTGTGCAATGCTACAAAATACTGAATGTATAATTTGAGTCAATAGGGTTATCATGCAAAGCTATTGTGAATGGCATTTTTCTATGTTCGATTCTAACAGAAAAGCCAGAACAAGATACGGAATGAAAAATCCGGGTAACCCTTTAAAAACAGATTCATCTTCTAGGCCTTAATTTGGCAAATCTTTAATAGGTAGTACCCCAAACTATATAAATATAGATTCCGAAAATCTGATGGTTAATAACAAAACACGGAATCCTCTACAAAAAGAAGTGGGTGGATGAGCCGCTGTATTGTGGCTAAAACACTGACAAAGGTTTACTAAAGTCACTTAGTAGGAAAAAAACCTTAAAATCAACGCCAGGCCACTCCCAAACTTCCACATCGGTCAAGCATAATGCAAAACTGATGCTGCATTTTTCTTAACTACAGGTGGTAAATGGTGGCATTCTTTTATATGGGGCTTAGATTCAAGAAAACCTAAGCGGCTTTATTAGACATCACTCCATATTTTTGTTCACTAAAATGTGTAAACTTGGTCAATGTATTTTATCTTTTCTCGTTATCACCAACATTGCAATTCAAAATCATATCTTTATCCTATTTTCCCTGTCTGCACAGATCTGAAGATTTTCGAATTATCATCATCCAGTTTTAAAATTTTAGCCTCACCAAAAAGCATTGGGCAAACTTCACATGTAGAATAAGGCCACCTTAGCTACAAGAACGTTCAAAAGCCAAGGCGAGGAATTCGATAAATGGAATTAGTGTTCCTTTACTTTAAAAAAGTTTTTATCCCATTAATTTGGGAATCAATGGGAGAGTTTTGATGTACACCGCTTCAGAGTGTCAGTTCATACAACATACAACTGTTTTGCATTGACATGTATAACAAATCCTAATACCACTTCTAAAACAATTTATCGCCAATTAACTCGTTCTTTCTTGACACAAATAACCCGTAACAACGTTTAATATGCGCCACTCCAACGATACCTAGATCATTGCCAAATTACTAGAATGCTCACATTTACAACGTCGAAATGACCTATTAACAAACTGGTCCCTGAATCAATAGTAAACACGTCTGACGTCAACTCCCTCCATCGAACAGTTGCAGCAAATATTCTTTGAAGGAAAACAACAAGGTACTCTTACTTTGTAAAGCACAGCTTCATTCCTTGACAAAAATGCTGTGAACCGGTTTTAATCCTCCATAATGCCATGCCACTGTTGCAACAATACTCATAAAAGAACATAAGATGTCTCACTTCTCAACATGGCTTGGCTCAGATAAGGGCCACAGGGATAAAAAAACAACAACTGAGGTATATTCTCCATTTCAAATCTTATGCCGCCCTCCCCCCCACCCCACCTCAAAAAAAAAAAGTTTCCAGTAAAAACATACAAAAGGAATGTGGATCTAAATAAGTCATTAAATCATTAAATGTTTAAGCTCCACAAATAACATTGAATATATCAATGATATATTCCGTACACAAAATAGTAAAACAAACAAACAAACAAACAAAGAAAAACAAAAACAAAAAACGCTTAATTGTGATGGGTACCACCTAGCGTTATATCTTCCTCGTCATCGATTACGTCACGAAAGTTAAGTCACAACTACAAATGATGTGTGAAACTGTTAACAAGTTGGAGAAGCACCGTTCCATAAAAAAGTTATCAGCTATAAGGTATATGGACTGATATACGATGTCTAACATTATCACATAAAAAGCTAGTAGAGCTTCGAGTTTAACAGCAATAAAATACAGTAACAAAAACTACATTATTTCCCAGTTTGTATCTCTGGTAAAAAGGCGTGTGTTGTTATTTCATTTCGTAGCGAATACAAAAATTAGCAATTGAAAGTTACATATAAACTCTACAGAGATTGCTGCGCATGACAGTGAAGCTTACGCGGCATCAACTTTATCTCAATATGAAATGACAAAAATTGCCAAACGTCTAACGTTCGGTCTTTATTAAGATAGACCTTAATTAACAGGTTCAACTTCTGAAAATTACGTCAACTATAAATGTAAACGAAGTTACAAAATAATAGCTTATGTTGTGATTGCGCACTGCTACAAAAAAAGCGAAGTATTAAAAAGTCAAACAAAAAAAGTTCAGTGAATAAACTGCAAAATAAACATTAAGTTCAATTGTTTGCTAACAATATCTACATCGACTTGATAAGAATGATGCAATGGAACTATGGCTATATTATGATGATGTGCTGTGATAATCAAAACCCCTATGTTGCAATTAAAATCACGCGTCTCCCCCAAAGCTTTTTTTGCTGGCTGTTGTCTTAAAGATCCCAGACTAAGAAAACTAGCATCAACGTATCGACAAAGAAAACAACGGCAGGGTCTAAGAAACTGCACTAATTACTGCTATTGGCTACCTAAAACTGACGATCACATATAGGGGCTATTCATTTATTATGTTCGCACTGACGGGGGGAAGGGGGTATCCTAAAAAGCGAACAAAAGCGAATAGAGGGGAGTGGTGTTCACAATGTGAGAACGTTCACATTAAACATTTTTTTGCTTACAGTTTTCATAAAGTAGTGACAGCGAAAGACAGGTGTGCAGGTGTAATTATTCAATAGTCTGACGTAATTTTTTTTACTTTTCAAATTTAAGCACGTGAGCTTCTATAAAAGAAGAATCACATAATTTTTAACTTATTTATCGAAATAGCAACTACCAGGTGCGAACAAGGCGGAGGGGGGTCCAAGTGGCCAATTTCATGCGAACGTAATAAACGGATGGCCCCTTAAATTCTTTTTGTCTACACACTAAAGTTAATAAAAACTGAATAAGTAGAACTTCCAATGCTCCTAAGACAGGCCTGGCTCTATCAGTAACTCTTAAAAGTTTGCTTTCAAAGTTTTACTGCATTCGGGGTTCAGCAATCGATGGTGCGCTACAATACTATCACAATTCTGTAACACGAATCATTCATCTAAAAGAAATTATAAAACGGCCAAGTCAAAATATGATGACAAATAACACTTAAGTATCTGCTCCAGTCGAATATCTGCCAAGAAGCTGCCAATAAATTACACACCTCTCTTTCTAGACAACCAACAAGTTCTAATATTATTGGGGCAGGACTGCGCATGCCTGAAGATTATTCGCTATCCCATAATGCTACACATGGGAGCCACAGCAAGATACAGCTAGTAATAATCGTTATCAATACCAAATTTCCCGTTTAAAAAAATCTATGAAGAATTTACGTTGGTACCAAACATGGAGGAATGCGTATGATTAGAAATGACTATATGCTCTAACAGAAGAGCCAATACAACTGAGTTCTTAGTCAAACTTTACATTAAAATTTAAATTAGCTTTCAGGCTAGAGCTTGTTTAATAAATTGCAACTAAAAACCAGGAATAACTATTCCAACTTCAAGCAGAATCTAAACAGTCTTGATTAACTTGACAATTACTAGAACTTACACAGGTGTCTGCCTTCAGCTGTTATTATATAACAACACATTGAGCTTCACGAATTCTTTTTTTTTGAATTTGGCACTGGTACAAAAAGCTAACCTATTTTTTGCCTATAGAGATTACAATGTTGTAAGGCAACTCCTGTACACTAGTGAAAATATTAATAAATAAAAATGACTAGAAAGTTCGTCTACAAAATAAAACGCTTCTTCAATCTTTCTGTCAATTTAATGAATTCATATCTGGGAACTGGGAATACTTTTATCTGTGGCTAGGTACTATCGACATCTGGTCTCTGCAATGCTTGATAGTCGTTCTCTTTAACCTAACGTAAAAAACGCGATATATGAAGTGCTACTTACATGGCCAGTAAGATACATATACTCATTTTTATGTGTTGCCCTACCAACATCTCCTCCCCTAGACCCAAATCTGTACGTCTGTCTCTCTCGTTTCACTTCAAGTTACACGCTCAATCTGCATGCAATAAAAAACAAACTACCTACCGGCAACTAACCTAAGGCCAGTTTCTAATGACAGGCCTATATATTTGTGCAAATTGAAATACTGAACGATAGTTTTCTTCTTAATGACTATCATATCCCAGAAAACGAAACCTGCGGCACAAGCACGATCATACAAAATAGCAAAACGCTGTTACAAATTTAGCAATTATCAATCCACTGCAACTGTTGCACTGTACAGGGCAGGTCACATTATACTCCTTTTTCTCCTTCACGATGAAGATTCTGATGCGCTTTTGGCTTTCACGGCGGCTGCTGCAGCATTGATAGTAGCAATAAGCTCCGGATTACTTGGTCCCGATTGGCTTTTGCGAATTTGTTTTGGCTTAGGCTTTACAGCTGGTGCCTGGTAACGGCCCTGGTCAACTGAAGCAGCAGATGGTGATCTCGGTACATCATCAAGCCTGGCTGGTGGTTCATCTATAGTGTTTGAAAAACTTGCCCGTTTGAGTGTTACCATTGACTGCGGTTCACAATCAGGCAGTACTCCAGAAGGTGGTGCATACATAAATCCAGCCCTTCGGCCACTGTTCCGTTCAAGTGGAGGTGCGCCAAAAATCTTGCTTCTATCTTTGACACTTGCCCTCGTCTGAAAATCGCCTGGAGGGTCGGGCGGTGATTCGCTAGGTTTTGGGGGTAATTCCTCTACTGGGCCAGGTTTCAGTTTGCTCTGCGTTTCCAGAATATCTTTATTTGAAATCTGCATAGGAAGAACTGCTGCTACCATACGAGGTGTATTTCCTGCACGCACACGCGGCCCACTGAATGCCTCTCGCACAGCGGTCAGAGTGGATGCCAGGGTTTCCTCTTTCAGACCTTCCGAATCTTTTCGTGTTGCTGCACCATGCTTCAGAGACATCGTCTTGCTTTTATCCGCAACGAGTCTTGGTAGTTGGGCAGAAACTGTTGTTCTATTATACAGGGTCGCAGATTTTTCTGAAAAAGCCCTTCTTGGTGGATTTACCCCACTCTGGTACTGCGAGCATGTTGGGTCTATTGACGAAAACAAATTCGTGGAAGTTACATCGAGTGAAGGCGAAGGCAATGGCGGTGGGGAGGAATCTTGGCTTTTCTCAAGTAGGGTTTCTTGTAAATCTACCTTGAGGGTAATTTGTTTTTCAGACGGGGGCTCAGGCCACGACTGCTCTACATCTGAAGAATCCGACATTTTCCTACTTTGCCCGAAGGTGGTAAAGTTAATAGAAGAGTCCGTTTCAGTGGGGGACCGATACGATTCTGCTACTGTTTCCGGATAAATAATCTCTCCAGTCTGGCGTCTACTGCTTCTTCCAGAACCTTCTGAATCGCATTTTTCGCTTTCTGTCGAGAGCAGTCGAACGTAACGCGCGGGAACAAAGCCATTCTGACCATTCACTTGAGCATCCCACCAGTTTTCATTCGTGCGGGAAAATACGAGAATTTGGTCCCCTTTTTTAAATGAAAGTTCTTTCGCAGAACGTGCAGCAAAATCATATAATGCTTCTGCTTCAAAGTATTCCGTGTCTTGCTCTAAAAGGTAAACAAATTTTAAGATCAATAAGCAGGGGAAGTGAAGAAAATCATTCAAGAAAAAATTTGGGTAAACTGGTTCATGTGGGTGGAGTATGATTGTAGACCTGCTTAATTACGTTATTATGAGTTGAATATGGATAATTTTACCGTACGAAAAAGTTCATTAAAATAACTGTTTCTCCTGATTAAAGCCATCCGTTTTCGCTGTTTTTTGGTCCAGGAAAATATAATTAATTCTATTTTGTCTGTTTTTGCAAATGTGTTTATTTTGAATTTGATGGATCAGTTACTTCGCCCATAAGATGAGACATGTCTTATTTTGGAATATAATGCGGCCAGCAAAAAACATATCAAACATTGTGCGAAAATGGCGCCTGCGACGGGCAACGAGATTGAAAGTTACATGAAGTAAAAAAAACCAAAAAAAAAAAAAAAAAAAAAAAACAACAAACCAATGACCTTGTCAATTTGAACTAGAAAGGTTAAAAAAAATAATTAAAGCCCAGGAATTTGTAAACACCAAGGCAAACAACACCACCTAGGGCATTCAGAAAATGCCATGTATTATTCTTTACGAAAATGATACAATCCAATGATCCCGGTCAAAAGAAACGCAACAACATAAAGTAAGCATGAGATTTACAAATCTAGTGAAAATAGAAACACAACGAATCAACGGTTTCACATTGTATAGCAGTTAGCGTGATAAAAAAAAATATGATTTATGATATTAAGAAAACTGAAGGGAGACAAAATAAAGTTTAGTGTAAAATTATTTCCTTGCTGGAACATTCGTAGTTTGGATGGTGTTTGGAATGGCCTGAGCCGACAGTGAGAAAATCACAATTATTAGAATTTTCAGGTTGAGGATGGCATTTATACCACATACCGGTACTGCTTTTTAACAAGGCAATCAATTGCGAATCAAATAATCAACCAGTCCATAAAGACCCCTCTTCTTCTTCTTCTTCTTCTTCTCCTTTATGGCACCTGGTCCCGCATTGGAGGGTCAGCCGCCCGGGCTTTCCGCCTTCATGTTTCTTTTTCCGGGACCATTATGACCCTAGTTGTTTCTTTTATATTTCTTGGCCATTTTTCTCTTCATATAAAACGTCTGACAAATTAGCGTAAGCTGTTGCATATACTTTTCAAATATACAAATAAAATCATGCTGGTCAAGTATCTGATAAAAATATTCATTTGAACAAAGGGTCCAGGTGGTAAAAATAGCATCATGTTCGTTTAATCTCTAGGCTCACTAAAAGTGGACGTTAAAACTAACAATCATGATATTTTAGCTCATAGAAATAAACACTGAAGGAAAAAAATCAACCCCAGGCCATAATCGAAATCTTAGCGAAGTAATCCTGAGGGGGTGAACAATGCAGTATCAATCTATATCTTTGTTCAACAATGTCTCTCAAAAAACACTTTGCTAGGCATATCTTACAAAATGGAAAACTGTCTCTTCCCTATTTCCTAACGGCGGTAAAAAAAAAAGGAAAAAAAAGGAAAAGATTTTACACGTATAAATTAAGCCAGCAAGAGCTTTAAAATTACCAAACACTGCATGTCAGTCATGCAACCTTTATACAGCAATAATGGCATTGACCATTTATGTGACCATATATAAGCCTGGCAATAAAGTACATGAAGTAGGCATCCAAATCCCGTCTACGACAACTCACTATAGATCGCATAAGTAACTACATAACTCATGTAAATAAAGAGAAAACTGTTCTTTTAGGCACAGGATACGTCATCTATAAACCCAGTGTGCTAATGGTTAGCCAGGGGAAAGCTGTCAGCAACCCAGGCTTAAACGGATAAAGTACAAAGGTCAAAATAGGTCTCCTGTGACGATACTATGGGGCTACAGTTTGAAAATTTTATAAATTTATAAATTTATAAGTAGTAAAAACAAAAATCTTAAAGTTGATAACATTCGACTTCAGTTAGTATCTAATGTTCTTTAGTAAAACTAATAACAATGATAAACTTCAGGGTGACAACAAATGGTTTACCCAAAAGGTTTTAAATGCCTCTCCAATGAAGCATGTAAAATAATTTGGGATTATCATGCCTGTGAAAGAACGGCTGGCGGACAAAATTACTTGAAATGCTTGTAAGAAAAAAATCCTCTGCATAGGTTGACATTTGCTCCCAACTGTTTCTGTGGGCATCTCAAAACAAGCTGTCGTCGAAGCTTAATACCAGAGAGGCAGCTGGCTTCGATAATATCCTTCAGTAACTTTTGTTTTATCGACTCATGTAATCGCACATATCATTTGTTTGCTAAACTACGTAACTACTATTCATGTATGACACACAATCCAAAAAAGAGAGTGCATCAACAGTTTTTAAAAGACGGTAGAATTAACAAAGCTGTGCCACTAGCTTATGTTTACGGCTGCAATTAAAATGCTGGTCATTTAACACTACATTCAGACTGGAAAGCAATCAAGCTTGAGCAATTGATACCACTGATTGTTACAACCACTTCATAGCTTCTCAAACTCACCAAAAAGACGTCATCCTCTTACAGGTTGAGGATGTTAATTTACGTAAAGCAGTAAAGGTTAATGAATAGCAAGGTAGCAACTGCTCATAGATTATGACTATGTGTTTCCAGTGTAGATGTCTCCTTTGGTCTTGAAATAAGTTATTCTCAATTAGCTATGTTAATTAATAATCAAAATTAATACAATTTATTTATTATGATCGGTTATAATCATACACGTATTACGTATTTCAAATATTAATTATAAACATAACCCAGCGCAATAACTACTATTCCTCTGTTTGTCGCATGATAATAAACAGATACGTCACCACGTAGCTTTATTGCTGCCCGCTTCTTTTGCAGCCCTATACCCAATCAAATATTTTACGAATTATTGCAATGAAAAATCAGATATTATGATAGGTCACAACTGCCCATAGTTTCTTTTATCATGGGTTGCGTGCATACTGTTGCGCATTTACAGGCTTTCTCAGAAATGAAATCTGGCTTGGTATTAAGACATCCATTCTAAAACAAACCTCAGAATGATCCCTTTTCTTTGTCTTGAAGGTTTGGAAATACTGGAATTTTAAGGATATCAGGTAATACACCAAAACCATTTTTATGCAAAAATAGCAAAAAATATCCCTTTCATCTAGAACGCTTGTAATCTCCTAAAACGTCATGAAAGCCTGCTGTAGCTGAATTACGAGAAAACTGCTTACCACATAAAATGACCTCAAGGAATTACTGTTCGTAGATATTTTTTACCTCAGTGGCAGAGTTTGTCTGGGTAACGAAATAATCAGGAAGTTAACTTACATGGCAAAATTTCTGTTTAAGTGTTGATGACATGGTTGGCGATATCGGGGGAAGGTTCCTTCGGGGGCTTACTACTGGCTCCATGGTTATACCGCCAATTTACCAGGCTAAGCCAAGGGCCAAAGCAGTACCATTGACTATATGCAGTACGTAAAACACGTAGAGGAAACAAGACAATAATTAAACACACAAAGATAGTGAATCAGCAGCTGAAACTAGTAAGAGCAGCTCCGCCTGGTAAAAAACCCCAAGACTGATTACAATTCGATTTAAAGCTCTCACCAAAAAATGTGGCTTCCACTTTATCCTGGCGCCCAGCCTGGTATTTCAAATGAATACTTAATAGTATTCTGTGTGACTAGGTTATGTTCTATCTACCTTGATATCCTCCTGAGAAAAGCCTCACTTGTAAAACATTTTTTCTGTGTCCGTTTATATGGTGACAAAATTACTGTTAAATTTCGGTCATATGATCACTCCTTTTACTATCTCAGTGACTTTATATTAATGATTTGGCCATGTCATCAGGCACAATGACCTTAGTAATTAATAAATCGAATATTACATCACAGCACAATTTGATATCATGTGAACAGCATCGTGATATTTATAACAGGTCACATGACGGTAACGATTAATAAACACAAGCTTTCTTAATCTTGAAGACAGAATTACAAAAAACTCGTCAATCTGAATGAAAACGAAACTAATTGTTCGAAACCAAATTTCCCTCTTGTTGAAACTCCAAGGAAAAATTCCCTTGAAATCTGACTATCCACAGGAATGAGCGGCTCAAGTAGATATCCTAGTCACAATTTAGGTTAATGCTTAATCGCATCAGCTTCAGGTATCATGAAAACACTTACTTTAATTTAAATCAAGTTTTAAATCCATGTTTAAATATCGGCCTACATAATGGCTTATAACTGACAGCAAAAACTCTTGCAAGGTCAGCGCCAAAGTAGTGATTTTCAACCGATGTTGTCTTCTTCATCGCTTGCAAGCAGTAAGCTCTCTCTTTCCACTGTTGTTTTCTTCTCACTCCTTCGTTGGTACTTACTCTCGTGCACGTTTGGCGAAGGGTACCATTATTTATATAACTTGCAAAAGTATTTGTCCAGCTGAAGCATTAACTTTGCTTGCTTTTGTAGGCCAAAAGAACACGCTGGTTCTTCTTTGATTATTTCCGCAGCTAAACTGCTAAGGCATGTTACCCATGACACAAAATGATAATGGCGACCTTTATAAGTGTATTTAAATTGCAATACTTCCTTTTTAAATTCTGCTGCCTGCATGACCTCGTTTCTGTGGCAGTAATTTATGGGGATGTTATCAAATTAAAGTCCAGAGTAAAGTTCAGTAGTTCATCACGTATAAAAATTGATGGGAAGGTAGTTACCATTATAATAGCCAAACCTTTTTTTGATAAAATGCATGCCCCGATATTCAAAGCGAAAATCCACTATGTTAAGACAAGTAATAAAAAAAGATTTATTTTCCGACACTCGACAAAATTGTAGAACATTTGCTATTTTTCAGAAACCTTAATCCAACTTCAGCCAAGAAACAAAGTTTTCAAGGTGCCTAAGGCTGCAAAAGTCATCTTTTATGATTGTATGAATTGGCGGAACGTGTCGTGTCTCCTTATTGCTAACAATTAAAAATTGTCATGACTTCTGTTGAGCACCACAAATGACAACAACATCCTTGAATTAAAACAGTTCTTTCCTGGAGAGCATTGTACATGCGATAACTAATCTGAATACTTTTGCTTTAAAGTTCCAAGACCTACGACGCATTAAATATTGTTCTCTGTAGCCGTCAGCGACTTCATCCAAAAACAAAAATTTCCAACCCAAATAGTATGGTGTTAAAATGTTATATACGGTGCGCAAAAGAAAAAAAAAGACAAATATAGCACTGAGCTTTCAATAATGATCAAATACAGCGACTTTTAACGCATCTACACTCGAGAATTCACGGAAATTCTGTTATACAGAGTGCTAAAAAATGTTACCACGGCATTCTAGACAAACTGCGTCAGTGCGCAAAAAGTATGTCTCCTTTTCTTCCATATGAAGGCACTCTAGTCCGCGCCAGGGGCATTTTAATACTCCTAAGCATATAGTAAATAACCAAATACTCTCATGATCTAGTTGGCATTGAAATTTAAGGGGGAAAAAACATGTCCAAAGCAGGAAAGTCATAACTTCTCAATAGGCATGATGACGAGCTTAAAAACCTTACCTTTAAAGAAATACCTTCCACATGACGTAACTGTCGGGTTCAGGCGATTTCTCTAGAAGTTTAAGAAGGAGAGCTAATCTCTTAAGTTAAAGGTTTTCGAAATGGCTGTGAAAATCCGAACATTAACAGTTGTGAGTAGGAGTGTTTGAAAGGATAAAAACAGACATTAGTGAAGTGTGGTGAAAAGGAATCTTTTACATCTGGCTAAAATTCAACAGATAAACATATATGGCCCAAAAGGTTTAAAGTCGCGCGAATCTGATTCTTCTGTCGATGGCACCACTGGTTAATGATGGGGCCAAATAACTTTTCAAGGATTCCATCCATGACTGACTAAACAGAAAAGATGGAAGAATGGAAAAAAATTAAGCAGGAAGCACCCACTACACCAGGGGCAGCCTGGAATACAAACCACCTCTTGGAGCCCCTTCACTCGGGAGGAAACTTCCTTCTGGCTAGCAGAGAGGCAGTATCCAAGCAAGCAATACGACAGCTTTAGTAGCATGTGCATGAGGCTCCAGGCAGAGCTAGGCTGGGCAAAGGGCCGACACTTAACTTTAACCACAGTGGAGAAAGCAACAGGTACTCACGATTCATAGAAACTTAGATACATACTAGCCCCTGAAAATGTTACTGAAAAAAGACAAGGCAAGTTCCTTACTGTCGGTGGGTTTAAATCTATACATATAATGACAGAAGGAAGGCAAAATGGTCACAGAATTACTAGCCATTAGCCAAAGCGCTGACCACACATCCCCACCCTAAAAAAACCCCAAAACAAAACAAATAAACCAAAAAAAAGAGGGAAAACTTACCAGTACATAATCATAATTTTGGTCAAGTTTTTGCTTACTCTTGACATTTGTGAAAAGCCAGTTTTTTTATTAGTTCAAATTTTTGTCTCATCAGCTAAAATCCATATATTCTGCAACAGCGACCATCTTCAGAATTCTTTTCTGATATAAAGCTCTTTACCACTCGATTTCTTGTCTTAACACATGTGTTTCTCTTCTAATATATTCTAAAACCAAGATGCGTCCTCTCCTCTTCCTTTGCATTTCTTTCTTACTTCTGCACTTCAGTGCTTCCACCGAACAGATTTAGGTTTATTTATATTTAACATGTTCACTCACGTCATTTCAAGCAGTGTCTTGTTATTTCAGAGTAGATTTTAACTACACAAACTCATTTTAAAATCTGTATAACATATTCTCTTCCCTGTTTTTAAATTACAAGAAAGACTAACCCAACCGCAGAAAATTTTTTTTATCTCTAGTAAGAGCATACAAGCATTATAAAATTCTGTTATGTAGTTCAATGAATTTAACTTTTAAAATATAATCGATTGAATAAAAATAGATATTTTTAGTTACCAATACACTGGTGCAATGATCACATTTTAGACATGTTGGGTGTTACTTGCATCCCAAATGAAGTCCGTCAGGGGAGTATGAGGTGGTGTTTGTGTCTTGTGAGAATGAATGATGAAAGACACATATAAAAATAATAATAAGTCACTTGTCTTTCGGTAAAACGCCCACCGAGAGAACACTTAAGTGATGGACAGAGAATGCAGAAACTTTAATCTGGTAATTGAACTGGAAACGGAGAAGTTATACAGTAGTGTAAACATAAATATGAAGCAAGGCATATTTTTTTGGTAAAATACACGCGGGATGCCAAATACCCTTGTAAGTCAAAATAAAAACACCCAGCTGCAATGTAAATGACTTCATCTGTGTGAAAATTTATGAGCACTTTCGACCTTTACCATCCATTAATTTACTAAAATGTTACGAGACTGCTTTCGGGAGTCTATGTTTCTTTCAATGCTTTAAATCTTGGATTGGGGCAACCCAAAAAATACAACACCACGTGTGAATGCTGTAAATACACTAAAACAACAGTAATCTTTACTGCTCAGCTGTATGCCATGGTTAGTTACGAGCAAACGCCATTTAATGGCAGTTAACTTCCATTCTTACTGCATTATGACCTTAGCGAAGAACTTTGACCTCAGGGGGCAAAGACGGGGGGGCCTTATTAAAAACAAACAACTTGAGTATAATTCCATGGAGATCCTATCAATTACGCAGGATAAATTTACTAAGCCTTTTAACTGGCAAATTGTCCAAGCATTTCAACAAAGCTCACATTTTACAGTTAGTCACAAGTTTCATGTCCTACTTAAGCCCACTAGTTTGATTCCTGATTCAATATTCATTTTCTTCAAAATGGTGCCTGGTGAGAATTCTCTTGTTTGATTGTAATTCGTATGAAGCCAGCCCAAGCATATATACATATATACATTCATACATACATACATGCATTAGTATATCCTGTAAAAATGTCAAACACAATTAACAACTGTCTGCTGTGGACTAAAATGTAGGCAAGAAATACTCTTTTTGAATCGTAACATCAAAATATTGTGTTTCAACCACAATAACTGCCAGGTTTTTTTTGCTTAAATGTTGTTACCTTTCCGACACTAATTATACCAGATGAATGGATGTCGGCTTGGATTCTGTCTTTCCCGTTGAGAAACAGCTGAAGCGTATATGCGATGTGACGATAATGCACCCTACCGAGCCAAGTCGATACTTCTTAACTTCTGGCACTCAGGTGCAAACTTTGATGTCAATTGTCCAAATAGCTGCAACGACATAATTTAAGTGACCTGGTTTGAGGCTCAGTTCCTGACTTGATGATAGGCAAGTGGTGAAGACTAATGAGAGTTTTCGCTCTTGAATTTCCGCCAAGCAACATGTAATCCGAATTTACTACCTGGAGCCAAGCATGTCATAGAATATGGGAAGCAATACAGTACAAATCCCAGTTTTAACGGGTCATGCCTGCTACAAGCGCAAAAAAAAATTCTTTCACACCCCACGAGATAAACTATAAATAAATACACTTCAGATGCGCAATAGTTTTAAGCACTTAACTTGAAAGGAGGAAAAGGGTTTTCTTTCAAAGTTTATTTTTTTAATGAGTATTTATGTATGGAAAACTGTCTTTATTGAAGATTAAACATCTTCAGTAGGGACGGCCATTTTGTTGTGAACATGCGTCTTGACGGTAAGAAGAAATAACCAGCCTGTCATCGATATACAGTACATGGGTTTATACCGAGACGCTTGCTTATCTGACGCCTGCTAGATGAGTAAAACTGCTCCGCTTCGTGCCTTTGTTGAAGTATTTACATCTGATCCTATAACTGTCCAAAAATAACTGGGGGCGCGAGTCTGAACCTCGTGCGCGGCGCCCCTTACGTATGTGAGTACAAGGCAGAAAATAAAACCAGAAAAACATAAACAAAAGTCACTTAAACAGTCCACGGACTGTTTGCGTTTCTTGATTGATAATGATGTATGGTATAATATGACACTAGCTTATGTCTGATGGGAAAAAGAAAGCTATAAGTAAGGAAAATAATGTTTCGTCACTACACAAACATATTCTTTGACATTGTATGTTATTTTTAAATATAATTTGGCAAAGCATGTATACATTACTGGTTTGTTGTACTACTTAGTCAACAAATACAGGTCAATGCTACAGTAATTAAATTTATAAAAGATTGTTAGTATCTATTATCAAATCAATGTATGGTGTGTTTTCTTATTCATATAACTTTGGTTACATAAAATTATTAATGTATTAGTGGTTAGTGACTTTTACTATACTCAAATTTAATAAAATTGTTAGATATAAAGTTATTTTCATGGTAAGGTACTCGAATCCAGCCCTTCAACTGTATCACAACATTCAACCACACAACAAAATTCATATTTTACTTCTTTAGCGCACTTCGAATACAAATTGGTAAAACAATATGCTTCTCGCTCCAGTATCCAAACACCAGTTTTCGCCCCATGCATTTAAACAAAATAGTTTAGAAACCCAAAGACAGCTGTCAAAGTAGTTATCAATAGAAAATATTGAAAAACAGAATCAATGCTGGTAGTCAGCCATTGAATACTACTTCTTCTTCTTTTCACTGTTCCCTGTCGTCAGGGGTCGCCACAGCGAACTTTTGATTTCCATAAGGCTCGGCCCTGGCTGTCGTCGCTCCATAGTCCCTTTTGTGCCATATCGACCTTAATGTTGTCTATCCATCTGTGTTTTGGCCGTCCTCTTTTCTTCCTTTCTAAAAGAGCCATTCCCAACACTATCTTACCAACATACTTCACTTCTTTTCTCTCCACATGCCCAAACCACCTCAAGGTTGCCTCTTCGCAACTGCTACTCTCAGCCTCTTTGCGTAAGCATGTTTCTTCTGGTACCACGCAGAGACCAACGGACCATCCTCATTTCTGCTAGGTTCAACTGTTTCTCGAGTGCTGCCGTTAGAGGGACTGTTTTGATTCCACACATCCTTTCCGGTCTTACCAATGTCCTATATACCTTACCCTTCACTTTCAACGGAAATCTGTTATTATACAGCACTGCTGTGGTCTTCTGCCTACTACCCCATCCAGCTTGGATCCTTTTCTTTACCCATATTTTCAATGGCTCCGTCAGGTTACCTCCCTCAACCGTTTAATTCTTCCCCCGCTTCTTCCTTCTTTCCATTTATCAGAGCAAAATAACCTGAAAACAGCATGTTTTCAGGGTTTGGTCGCCTTGTGAGAATAGTGAGCACGCCCATGACTACCTCAAAAACGAATGAGCTTAATGACGAGCACTGGTGTAGTCCCACTTCAACCTTGAACGGCTCTATCTTCCCAGCTGCTCACTTTATCAATGTCTCACAGCCAACATAATATCCTGTACAAACTTTACATATTTTTCGGTTATACCTCTTTTCCTCAAAAAGAACAATAATTCCTCTTGGGGTACGAGGCAGTTATTGTTTTAGGGGACGAAACACACAGTGAAGCTCCTTCTACCCTTAACCGGTGTTTTCAGCTGGCATGCGCAATGCAACCAACGCACCTCTTTCAGATAAGAAACCAAACTGCTCTTCGCTAATCCTCACCTCCCATTGAATCCTTCCGTCGACCAGCCCACATATACAGCTCCTTGTAAGACTTGGCTTTCGCCACTCTCCTCTTTGCTTCCTTGCCGGCCTTAAAGTATTCTTCTTTGAGTTCATCAGTTCAAGATTCATTCAATTTCTTGGATGTCTCTTTATTCTTCCTGTACTCAGTCATTCAACCATCTGTACGTGTACTAGCCTACTTTCCCTTTACCAAATGTTTCTCTGTGGGTTTCCTTGGTTATTGTCTTGATTGCTCCAGTCATAAACTCCCAGTCTACTCGGAACACCTCACCGAGTTTCCCCTCGACTTCCGAGACAAAGATATGTTTCTGGTCCTGTTCTTTTAACTCCCACCATCTGATCTTTGGTTCAGTTCTCATTGTCTTCTTTAGCCTCGCTATATACTTGGCTCTACAGTCAACTGGTCGATCCTGACTTGCAACACATTCCCCCGTTACTGCTTAGCAGTCTATGACTTCCTTAAGGTGTCTTCTCTTACATAGAATGGAGTCGATCGTGTGGCTGTTTCAGCTGCAATATGATTCTTTGTTCCCTATTTTGATAAAGTAGGTGTTGGTAATAGCCACCTCGTAGCTTGTTGCAAAAGCTACCACTTTTTCTCCCCCTTTCGCTCCTTGTCCCCCAACCATGCCTTTCCATCATCTGTTCGTCAACTGTATTACCTTCGCCGACATAGCCATTCAGATCTGCGCTGATAAACACCCTCTCTTCATTTGATGTATCTGCCATGGTTGCATCAAGTTCTTTCCAGAACTCTTCCTTTTCAGCATCCTCCCATCCTACTTGTGGTCAACAGCCACCGATGTTAGTCTGAAAGTCATTTATTTCCAGTCTCATCCTCGTGGTTCTGTCACATATTAGGCAAATTTCTGTCACGTATTAGGTAAATTTCTATCACGTTTTCCTACTAGGTTTCGCTCAAGAATGATACCAATCCTATTACTTTGTTTTCTGTTCCGTAGTAATATAGTTTGTAGCCATCTCCAATTTCCCTGGCTTTCGCCATTCTCACTTCTCCTGGACACAGAGGACGTTTACCTTCCTTCTTTGTACAAGATCTACAATTTCTCCTGGCCTTCAGGTCCTACTTCCCACATTAAGAGTCGGTACGTTTACGTTCACTTCCTTTATCTGTTCTCTCTTCCCAGCTTGCTTCTCCCTTACCCGAACTCCTCCCCTTTTACGCCTCATACATCAATTTCTACCAGTAGCAAATTTCAAGTATCACGGTGTTGACCCACAGTACTGGGGGTCGTTGGTGTTCAGGGCCTCGACCGATTCGGTTAAGATTTGGATCTGGCTTTGCATTCGCTTTTTGTTTCGGCATGTTACGTTTCGGCAGGATGTCTTTCCTTAAGGCAATCGCCAGTTACAAGCAGTGGGCAAAGCCTATGCTCTGTCGACACGATCATAAGGCAGTGAAGAACATAACTTAACGTAGTTTAACTGGGATTTACCTGGTACTACCTAGGTCAGAGTGGACCTGGGAGTGGCGATAACTAAGAGGTAACCACACATTCCCTCAAACTCCCGAACTCCCGAAGAGAAGCCTCTTCAAAACTATAAAAAAAATTAAATTTTTGAAAGTACTTTGATGAGATACAAAATGTTCACCCTCTTGCTTTAAACACGCTATCGAACTAAAAATCATTTTACGGTATAAAGGCTGCGCTCCTGAAGTCAAGAGTTAAGTACCGCAATCCTCAAAATCACAATGTAACCTTTCCTTTTAATTCGATTATTGGCCCCGGATTTCAAGTTCATGAAGTAACTATTCAATTTCTATACTCAAAACCCAACATTTCTTCTGATCAAAGATTGCTAAATGCTTTAGAAGTTGTGAGAAATGGATATTCCAGAGCATGGAGTATTGAGAAAAAATGTGACAGTCAGCTCACCTACTCTCTATGTTAATAAGGTACACAGTCATTAATGCTGATCTGCACTTATTTCGAAGCAATTAAAACTTTTCACATTTTCACACGACAAACACTTACCACCCATGATAAATGTTTCGGTAATTACCTCTTATCCACGCCTCAGAATTCACAAAATAGCGTGTTCTTATGAATTTATTACACGCGATTTGACAAAGACCACATTCTCAGACATCACATTTTTCCACGATCGAGTCAGTTTTCAAACAATTCAGTACGGGATGTCAAACTATCGCATGGAACTACGAAGGTATAACAATTCTGCCCAAAGGGGTCTTAAGCCAATGCATCTTTCTAACTAACACTGCAGGAAATGTTTTTAATAAGACCTGAATACAGAAGCATTGGTATCGCTGGTTCCATTTGCAAATACAAAAAATTCCAAGACAAATACCACAGAAAATAATTAAAGTGAAATTCGTTAGTTAACCAGGGGCCATCATTAATTCTTTCTATCATTACTGGTCCTCTAAAAATCTGTTCTTCAGCGGGGCTCAGCCCAAGGGAAAAAAAAAAAGATTCATGGAAAGCAAGTGTCATCCATATTAGCCGTTGGAATCCAGAAAAGTGCTTGGTGCCAATTCATATTCAATGTAAAAAAAATTGATGACCATAAAATTAGGTAAATAATTAAAACTACAGTTGGCTTCCCTTTCAAGAACCTCGTTAAATTCAAAAAGAGCTACTGTATAAAACAAGAATAACCTTTCAATATTATTATGGGGTTTTTTAACGAACACATATACTTTGTGTGAGTGAATTTAAAAAATACAGTAGCGCAATCTTACAAAGCAAACACATTCCGTTTACGTTGTCACCTAAGGTTACACGCAACCTTGTGTCACTTGTTAAGTAAATAACGTACTCAGCCTAAAAGATTCAGCTGGGGTCAACTCTATTCGTGAAGTGGCTTGTGATCTGACATATTTACCGACAGAATCAAACACTCCGATATTTCCGACAATTCGCAATATATTTCTCTGCTGTGCAAAAAGTTATGTTGTATTCGAGTTTTGGTAATCATTGTGCATTAGAAATCCCCGATCATATGTTTGACATTACACGCTTCAATCTCTGAATGTAATACTCGTATAAAGCAATATCATCACATTTCAATGGAAGATAATTTGAAAAAAACTCGATTCGGGGAAACAAATAAGCGCCTTTCCGAGCGGCTATTAAAGTTATGACAATGTTATTAACTGAATGTTCATGTGCTAAAGCAATGACAGGTTTTCCTGCAGTGTCTGCCCAGCAATGGTTGGTTTATGTCAATCTTGCATACCACCAGCACAAAACAGTTCATTGGGTGATAACTTTCCATCCATGAACATCTTAATAAAGGTTCGTTTTTCTTTTGTGTTCTGAACCGCAAGATCCACTGAACTTAAAAAAAACCACAGTCCTACTTCGTAGTGGAAATGCACTCTTGCTCTGCAGACTGAGCCACAATTGGTGCTGGTGGTGCATTTGAACTGGCATGTGGCACACAAGTCAAAATGCCTATGAGATATTACAACTTGTGCCACTTATTATGCCGCATACCTTATTTTCAGTAACGTGAGAAAGTATGCGCCCTGCTGGCGAATACCATGAGCTTATAGAAGTATGTTCCACCATAGAACATTGTCACTAAGTGTTATTATGTGTTTGAGTCAAGTAAGTGTTTTTGCTCATGTGTAAAGAATTGAAACCTGGATCATATCGGGTAAGTAATTGCAGGTGCCACGAAAATCAGGTAGAGGCAGCATCGCTAAATCCTGTACAAAAGTAAGGTGATAACAGACGTAAGGAAGGTGACCCCATGCACCGCGTCAATTCAAAGGCTTTGACTGTCTGCTGGTATTACACGTCCTATTTGTGAATGTGTGGCAAAGAGGCATAAGCCAAGTTCAAAAACAAAGAATTCAAAGCCACAACTACACTATTCTGTTTCATCTTTCAAAACTTTGATCCAAATAAAAACAGGAAAACAAAAACACAACAAACTAAGCTAAAACTGGGGTGGAATTCTGTTTTCTACCTTCACGTATCTATTTATGAAGAAACTAACGAGGGGAAATGTTTGGGTGTTTTTCATAGTAACATTCGCGTGCGAATCGACTTAGCTGCAAGCTCAAATTGCGCCCTGGTCTCTATGTATTTCACAGGCAAACAACACTCTACAAAGCATATTCCGCATGAAACTTGAAACATAAAACTACAACTATTATTCTTTGTAGTCACAAGCCTGGCGGTGTATTGATTATTCCAAAATTAACTTTCAGAGAAGCAGCTTACTCAGGCTAGACAAGATCAATACCCCAAGATCAATAGTTAACATTTACATTTTCAATCTCCTTGTAGATGGAGGCTGCGAAAAGCGCGTATCTCCGAGCTTAAATAAATGCGCCCACAGTTCTTAAAACTCTTGTTGGACAAAATAAGAAGGGCCGAAAAAATTAGCTTTTTCAAAAATAAAGCCTCACAGATGGCAAGCTCTTCATTACGTTGCCCCAGTTAGCTGTGGATGCAACACCCTGAAAATTATTGGTTAAATATGGCTAAAATATAAATATGGCTTTATTGTGTCTTGGCTGTTTGGTTGTTTGTACGTGCAATACTCTTGAGCCTAATCTATTCATGCAATAGATCCTTTTATACATGTTACTAGTGGCTAGCCATTATCATTTATATTTGAACATCATTCGGACTACCCTTAACCAAAGGGGCAAAGGTGATGACGATGAGAAGCTAGAAATGGCTATTAATAATCGCGGCCCAAAACTTGTGTACTAAAATCTGCAAAGTCGTTAAATTAAAACGACGTATACCACTTTTAAATCACAAACGATGAACCTTAAGGTCACAGAGGTAAAACCAAGTCAACCATGAAGCTTTGGAAAACACTTAACCACAAAAATAAAAACTACACTCAGGTTGCTACAATATGGCCCAGCAACAATGTTATAGGGGGGCGTATTTATGGGGTCTGCAATCCCACAAAAATCAGTGAAGCTGTACACAAAATAGGTTTATTTTTAAAGGGCTCAAACGATCTTTTGTCAACTCAATTGGGGAAATGGTGCTAAAAGTTAAGGTAAAGAACTGTGCCAAGAACAACATCCATTTGAATGTAATTTTTTTAATGCGACTTGTCATTTTCACTGTTGTAAAAAACCCCAACCAATTCTACCAATATTAAGAATGCTTCTCAGATATTTCTCGCAATAGCCATATAGGCATCATCAAAATACAAGTTTAAAAAACAGGAATATTACCCCACCATCACATATCCAATATCCAAGCGTGTGTAGCAGACGAGTATTCAATAGATTGTTTTATCCTATAATACTTTAACGTTGTACGGGCTGTTGGGCCAATATAATATAACGTTTTGTGACATTGGGTACTTTTACATTACCAGAGGGATGTGTTATATGTTGGAACTCATAATGATATGAATCGCCAGTACACCAGCTGCGATGCTATTATCCGGCGAAGTAGTTCTTACTAGCTATTGATTAAGACTATCAAGTGGGGGTACCTCTCATTTGGCAATAAGCATTATTATGATTCTGGTAAAGTGCGGTGTTAAATCAGTAATTGTCATGACCAATCAAGCGCGCAAGGCCACACGCAAGCACACACGCAAGCACACACGCAAGCACACACACTTGCACGCACAAACAAATCCACCCACACATTCTTAAATAACACCGAAAGAAATCGTTACATAAAAATGTGAATTCATACCTTCTTCGCTATTTACTTCATCTTCACTTTGTTCCCCTTCATTCTCCTCGTCTTCCGGTGGTGGTCCATCAGTAGTGTACTCATTAGGAAATAAAGCGTAAAACTCATTGATAATAATTTCTATGAATACATTTACTTGTCCTTGATTTGTTATTAAATCCTCGTTGTCTGGAACTCGGATTACTGTGGGTCCAAACACAACTGCCAGGTTATGTGCATTCATTCTGTTGTGTTCACAGTTAGTAGAAATCCTACAATGCAAAATGAAACTTAGATTGCAGAAATTTTCTTGACATATTTAATTTTTTCCTTTCTTCTTTTTAACCTTTTTAATTTGAAATGGCTGAAATTCGCATGATGAGGTGGTCACTAGGTGTGACGCGACTAGACAGAGTTCCTAACGACCACATACATACGAGAAACAGCCCGTATCAGGAGATCTAAAGACAAGATGAGGGAGTTACACCGAAAAACAACGAAGAAGAAAAAGAACCTTTTCAATTTATTCATTTCTTCCCTTTCCCAATTCTATCACCGAAAATATGTTCAAACGTAGTAGTATGCCCCTTATAACGGAGAAACAAATTGGGAAAGTACTCCCAGGGGCATGAGGAAGGGGGAGGGTTGATTCACGAATGTCTTGCATGGTAATTTCTTGACAACCACCCGACCACAGCTGCACTTAAAAAACATTTGAGTGTAAAAACGGTTACTGTAAAAAAAATTTATTGCACTCTCTGTTGCATTCACGCTGCAAGATAGTAGCAAATCAACACAGCAGCGTCCAGAGAGAACAAGAAAGCAGACTATTTTACATAAATGTTGCACTTGGAGGATTCCGAAATGCAATATTTTTTATTCGCACTTTTTTTCATTCGAAACCGAACACTAGTTCAAGTTTCCAACCCCTTTCTCACAAATTATTACTCTTATTCGAATGCAAATTGTGAGACCCAAAAAACAGAAGTATTTACAACGGACCAGGCAAAAATAACGTAAAAATACAATTAAGAATATAAAGCCTAATGTTCTATTCACACGTGTAAATTGTACGTTATGAACTTACTTAAATATTAAAGCTAAAACTTTGTTCTGAAATCTACTAAAAACGCTATGTAATTTTCAAGATAAGGATACTTTTACCATTAAATATTTAATAACCTGTAAATAAAACTGTGCAAAAAGCAAAACAGCAAGGTATTGTAAAGAAAATATTAGGGTGACGTTAAGCAATACGTTTGATGAAGTTTCATGATTAAAAGTGACCCCTGAACAATCATTAACTGATCCAGCAATAAACTAGATTTGCTGTTGCAATTTTACACTACCTTAAATAAGAAAAAATACTTTAATGTAGTACCGTAATTATTCGATTTACCGCACCCTTTTTGGTAGATTTCCTTTTCAACAACCGCACCCTTTTTTCAAAGTAAAAAATTGAAGGTCAAGAAGAAAAGCACTAAAAACATATATTTTAATGAGTGTATTCTATTATATTTTAATCACAATGTTCATATGTTTACAGATATCTTTTTATTTGTGAATTTCACTTTGGAACTTGATGAATGTCGACGTTGATATTTTAGACACTTAGTGCTTTATATGTTGACTGACTTATCCAATAAGCGCCCTCCCTCAAATACGCGCACCCTTCAGAATCCCCAGAATTAATTAAGCGCACCGTGCGCTTAATCGAATAATTACGGTACTTTAAATAAATGTTCAAAACAGGGGTGGTCAGTGTCATGCTGAACATTGTGATATTCCGTTTTATTACATTCCAACGTCGTTCTTATTTCTCTGTGAAAATGAAAGTTATCTTAAAAGCTACACTGGTGGAAATCCTAACAACGGAATATTCTGAGCCCATTTTAAAAAAGCCAATCGAAACTGTTGGTATGTTAGACCGATATAAACAAGCATGAAATTACAAGTGCACACCTGTCTAGTGAAACCAAAACGTCCTTGTTGATTAACGGAAATGAGTTATTGCTCAAACATGAATACGGAATTGGATATCGTCTTCTCTTCCGCCAAAAATTAATATATCAGGTCCTGTTTACTTGCCCAAGGTATTTTTTGTATATCATATGCAGGAAGTGAATACATGAATAAACCAATGAACAGCATTACAAAATATTGACAGGGAAATACACTGTTACCCTTTCCTGGATTCAGGGAAGAAATACGAGTGTCTAAATCAGTTATATTAAATGGGCATATTAGACCAGGGTTTACATATTATTAATTCCTATTTCGTTAAAGTTTTAAAGTGTTTTTTCTATTTTTCCATTTTGCAGTAATTCCCTTACAATCTGGTTTGTTGTTGCAGCAATGCAGCTTTTTGGGTGATTACTTTCGGGTAGTTTATCATAGTTTCTTGCCCTTTTTTGGAAATATCAGTTGATTCACATTTCTTCCAGGTCTCAAGTCTTTCTTGGGCTATATTGTTTAGTAATTCCTTATTAAATCCAGTTGTTTTAACAAAAAATGTTTTTCTTGAATTAAAATAAATGTACCGTTATCAACGACAATACAAGCTACAGGCAAATCCATTTCCAACTGTTACATCGGGACTGGTGCGAGGTGTGCTAAAGCAGATGCATCTCTCCTGACTCAGAGTGAGGCTGTTATTGGCGTTTTAAGCAATGGTTCAATAATTTCTATGCACTGTCAAGGAAACTTCGTTTCATTCAAGCTGACAAATAAGTACACATCACATACTTCAAGCTTATAGGTTTTAGTCATCGTTTTAACACTACCAGAAAAACAATATATGCTACCTGCCTTAATTGAAAGTTAAACGATTACTCTCTGTAGTACCAACAACTATTTAAACTGGGGTAGTTTAGCCCTAGTCGGCAGTTACAAACAAACTATGCTTTTGTACAATAAAAGAGATAACCTGTCCAGATCTTAAGCCATCGCATTAAAGTTTCTCTTTTATCTGAGGTTTACAACACCTGCACTGTACGTTCACTTGCTTTCCAGGATTAGGCAGTAAACACAGTAGGCCATAATCCTGTAATGCGCTGTTTTCTAAATGAGATTGCAACGGTGATAGCAGATTGTTTTCGTTTTAACATCTTGAAAATTAAAGATAAATTTTTAATAAACGGTCCTTTGGTTAAATGGGCAGATGGCAAATTTGCCTGACATTTTCATTCAAAGATCTGGGTTTCAACATTATTGACGAATGGAACTATAAATGGAACAAACACTTCAGAGTTAAAGATTATCAATTTATTGACTTTCCAATTCAACCGAAAAGTAGTTGACCGCTTTGTGGGAACCGACTGATTATGTGCTAAAGAATAAAAATATTTCGTGCAGTTAGACAAGGAAACCACGTTGGCGACAATAATGGATAAAGTACCTCTCCTTGGTATCAGTACCATCTGTACATCTGCCGGGCTTCAAAATTAGCGATAAAGAAGATCTAGATTTCTTTACCTTACATTCTTCTATCAAACCAATGATCTAAAAACACTAAAAGAGTAATTAAAATCGAAAAAAACCCTGAAAAAGTCGGCCTGCACCCATCATAAAACTTCACGATAGCATTTTCCCTGTTGTTTTTATTAAAACCATAAACCGCCCTTATTTTCTTCCTTCACTGTATATTCTTCAAATATACAACTGAATACCATAACAAAACAACACCTTACCGTTTAATCATCCCCCACCGCTGCCGTCCATCCGTCCGTCCGTCCTTCCTTTCGGACCCAGGAAGGCTTAATTGGGCAATCCATTGCATTTAAAACATACATTGGGTCCCGACATTTGACACCTTTTCGTCCCTTTGACCTGGGCAACAACACTCAGGAGACCAGAAAAAACTCTGTAAGTAGTAATACGATCGTGTCAATCCACAGGAGATGCAAACGGCATTTTATTTTCAACCATACAAACTGCCCCTTTGTCCTTCACCATCAAAATATTTGTAAGACACATGTTTGCCGGTAATTCTGATATTCTGACTATCCACTCTGTCGTTCTCTTTTACGTATGTTTGTTTATGTCGCTTAAACGACCAAGAAAACGTGTCTCTGTAAGTCGTGCGAGGCAACTGTTGTTTGCTATACAGAACAAGAAAACGCAAGACCCCCCTCCAAAAAACCCTCTCAAAAACAAACACACACCCCAAAATTACTCCACGCTATTCGTGTGCACGTTTATTAAAAGAATACTTACATATGCAAGAATTTCAATAAGTATTTTATCACTGCCAAGTTCACATCAGGTATTCTTTGCATCACGTTACGACATTCCACTATTTGTTCATCTGTTCCAAGCATTCCTATGGTAATATGGGTAGACGATATTTAATCGTCTCATCGTGCAAAAAAATTACCACAGCTGAACAATCAACAAAATATCAAAATGGTGACACATTTCCCCTCAAATCATGGACCTTTCCTTAAAAATTACTAGATTTACCCTGCTCACAAAACAGGGTATACTCTGAACATCTGAGAGAATACAACAATTTCACAACACTGAAAGAAAGAAAAATTCTTACGTACGCATTAGGAGCCTGGTCATCACTGCCCAGGCCTCAGGTTCCACTTGCGTCAAATTTTTCGGCGTGTTTCACTTGTTTTGTCTCCCTTACATTTCCACATTCGAGTCCAAGTTAGCTTGATAAAATACGGCCACAAAACAAAGTCGACTGCGGTGAAAGAGTTTCAACATTCTGTACGGCTACGGCGAAAAAGCCCATTCATACTTCTTTAAAAATACATTGATGATAACTGCCCATCTATTCGGCTGTTGCTGTTTTCGATCCCATTTCAACTACCTTCATCGTTAACTCTCAACGCCTATTGATACTATTGCTCTTACCACTTTTTTCTACTGCCGCTAATTCTCCAGCTGCCACTGGTACAGCAACGACACTATTAAAATTGTATAACCGGTTGCTGAGAAGGTCGCAACGGAGGACAAAAACGTACAGGAAAACGAAGAAGAGGAGCAGAGTGAGCCGCTAAAGTAAAAAAACCCCAAACAATCCAGCAGTTGTACACATTGGGCGGGTTTTCTGGTGCAGTGTCAAGTAAAAATCAATCATTTTTTAATAAACTTACTACTAATTTTTAAATATTCCTGAAAATACTCTGATGGAAATAGTGGCTCCGAAAGTTCTCGAAAATATGCCCGAAAAACTCCACCAACTGCATTGATATCTTTCCAATGATTCAAGCCGGCTAACGGATTTCTCCCTGTAAGAAAAAAAATTCCAGTTAAATTTTTATTCTAAAACTTATAACTAATCAATATAGTACTTTGGTGGATATGGCCTATCATTAAATCAATCAAGAATTTAAATTAAAGAAGAAAACCAACAAAAACACAGCCAGGGCATAATAGCTCAATCCTCAGCATTCTTAAGAGATGTTAAACCACAATAATACGTTCGGTATAGTGCTGAAAGATGCTAAAAAATATGCCCCGGTCAATATATGTAATGGGAAAAAAATATCAATAAATAGCGTATATTGGGAAATAAACTAGCTGGAAATATAACTTTTTAACGTCATTTTCCCAAGTAACAGGGAATCAGACGGTGCCCTTCATAGGGACTTGGATTTGGCAGTGAGGAATTTCTTGGCCGGATGCCCTTCCTGACGCCAACCAATGGCTTTTTTCTTTTTGAAGTTCCAAAGTTGCCCGCTCAATTCCCTTATGTAACATGTCAATAAGAATATACCTACACGGAGGCTAAAATATATATCAAAGGGTGTGGATATTTATCAGCCCCTTAAAGTCTACTTTATCAAAAAATGTAATTTCTTGTTACAGTTTGAATCGGCTGAGTAATTAATGTATAGATAAAAATTATGCAAGTCCCTTAAGGATAGTGTTGCGGATTGAGTTTAAAAAGTTCGAGCTAAAGTTAAGATAGAGAACAACTACAAATTCGATTACCATATACTAATGGTATTAAATTTTAGGAAATAATAATAAAATTCGAAAATCTTATTGGTGGCAACTGTGCACTGTCGCATGCCATATAAGATACTATTCGTTTGCGGGAAAAATATTCCGTATAATTTTATCAACTTTAACGAGGGTGTAAATATGTGAAACCAAATACAAATTATGTCAAAAAAAAGAAATTAAACAGTAAAGGACATACCAAACACTAATGTTCGTATGTAAAACCCCAACCTCTGCGTTGCAAGTGGTCACAGCCTCTATTTCTATCGTGCTGCACTGGTTGAAGGCTAGGGCCGGGAGATGACAAGCCTACCCATCATTTATCTCATTGGATGAAAAGAACGTCAACAAAACACATTCAAGTCATATTTATATTATAGTTGAGTCCAACGTTCTTAAGTTACCAACACAAATAACCTTATAAACTAAAGAACGCCCTTTGAAAAAAAAACGTATACCAATGCGCAAGCAGATTATTTTACTTACTTATTTGCTAAGTTGTACTCACCACCAAAAATGGGAATGTTATCTCGCTATCTATGGTACAGAAACCCCCAAGCTTCAGTTGTGTGCCGTAAAAAGATAGTGTGATTTTTATGCAATGTTAACCAGAGCAAGCTAAAATACAAGTATTATTTTTTGCGCCTCAGAAATATGTTCTTCATTTATTTGCTCATTTTTATAAATAAACCCTATCTTTTTAATTTACCATTTGTTCCCTTCGGTCAACACCTATCTTTACTTTACTAAGGAATGCTCAAAGAAGAACTCAGTCGGCAACCTCTTTTAAATATTTGTACTGATAACATAAGGTGGTAAAATGCAAAAGAAAAGCAACTTTATCAGGTATCTCTAGACCCTTTAAACAGTAAAGAAAAAAACCCTCCACTATTTGCCTTGCTACCACTTCTTGATGTGGAAGGAGAAACCTAATTGATCAAAATGTCATTATTACATGTCTTTCTGTCGCAAGAATCCAAAGACAATGGTTGAGATAGTCCTTTACATAATTTATTTCGTGAGCCTGCCAATGTTTTGGTGTTTTTGGTGTTTGGACGGATTTGAATGAGACGGCATAAAGGTATCAGAAATATTAAGCGCTGACTACAATATCATCATCATCATCATCATCATCATCATCATCATCATCATCATGTGCCATCTTCGTATCGAAAGTTGGCCACCATGGTTCTCCATCTTATTCGATTCTCCGCTGCTCTCTTCGCTTCCTCGTACGTCCTTCTTGCACTCCACTCTTTGATGTCATCGGTCCACTTCCTAAGTTGTCGTCATCTTGATCTTTTTCCTTCTATTGGGCCCTCTAAGATGACATTGACTACAATATACAACAACAAAAATCTATTCTGTTAAAATATAGTTATTAAAAGTATAGGGACCATTACCATCTTCGAAAGCTTTTTTCATGTCTGCGATGTCTTGTGCTGTTCCAGGCACTCGGAAAATTCCTTGATGATGAAGACCTAAAACCAGGAATAAGCACAAGAAATTAGATAAAATATATTCTACCAGATGGAATATATTTCAAAGCAAAAACTGGCGGAAGACATAGAACACAAAAAGGTAGAACACAAAAGTGTTTAACTTCCTTAGTTCCTACCTTTGTGGAGATGTGTTTCAACCAAAGATGGGAAGTCACAACACTGTGAGGAAATCAAATGACATGCGTACCACTGGATGAAGTATCTTAGGATAAGTATCTATGGGAGATTAAGCTTGATAGATTGAGCTTGTATGAATGGACTTGTAAAGGTAAGCCATTTCAACAACCCTGCAGGTAAAGGAGTTGAATTGAGCTGCTGCATGTATTCTTCGACTTAATCACAATTTCTTCAATAATTGACTGCTTCTCATCTCTAAAGGCATAACCTTTTGAAGCTTTTTTCTGTTAACGCATACCCATAACACAACTGTCGACGAACTATTTCAGCTTACAACAAGTCAAAAAGTATGACCAAGACCACTTAAGTGAGAGGTAGCCCAACATACGACCAGATGCAACTGTTAAACATCAACTGTGCGAGAACTCCACCTGGTTAACGATACTCTTTTCTTGATAAAAAAGGTGAAATCATGGAGTTTCTCATAATACTCAAAACCTGAACGACACAAGATATTGAAGTTCAAAGATACTCTACACACCACAGCGGCAATGATGAACGTTTTCCCAAATTAACGGGCTTTTTTATTGACACTGATATTCTAATCATAAATTTCCACTGTTTGCTTTACGGGACCTCATACGATTAGGTCTGGGTCACAAGTTCTCGTATAATATGGTACATTATAGTCACCATTTACTAAATTTAGCCAATGTCCCTCAATTTTCCTTCCCTCCAAAAAGCATAAGTTTGGTTAAAGGCCTTGTAAAATGTGCATTTTTCTTACTTAAAAAATATGTACTATTTTCCCTCTATCTAGAGACCGCTTGAGTTATCGCCTCCCACCAGATAGCCACCACTTGAGAAAACACTCCATAACAGGTAACCTATCATCTCCACTTTTAGCCACTGTTTGTCAAAAAAACACAGAACCGAATACTGCAAGTGAGGAGTATCTTTAAGTAGCATTAACTGGAATAACGAATTTCCCGTTAAACACCCAGCCATCAAATAGACAGCTCAGTTAAAAATCTATTCCGGAATGGGGAGGCAAGAAGGCTTATTTCAAAAAGGTAACTTCTTTTAAAAAAAATCAATGGCGTCTTGCTAACTCTCTACTGGTGCCTTGGCGTTGTTTACATTTTTGCACTTCATGCCAAATCGACATAAAATTCGAAACTAAGATAAACACTTCCAACTTACCAAACTTTGTGATAAATTTTACACAACTCTCTACTATTTCGGGAATGTCACTCCCTGCATCCTATTTCAATGGAAAAGAAATAACGAATTTCAAAATACCAAGTGTATTAGGAGTAATGAAATCATAACCTACTAACGAAATTATTTACGCATGTCAGTAACATAGCTTAATTCTCACAAACTGATGTCGGGAGGTCTGGTGTTCTTTTCACTTTCTCCCAAAGCTTTTAAAACCTTAGTAAAGATAACCATATACAGTCATGAACAAAAGTGTAAGACTAAACAATGAAAATAGCGGCATTTGGGTATTGCATCAGACTGCATCAGCCAGTTGTCCTGATTGCATCATACCAACTGTTTTAATTTTGGTTGTTCCTTTGAATGGTTTCTTAGCTGGTGTCAACACCTCGTTCTGATTTTTGCCGATTTTTTGAAATTTGGAGAATAGACGAAATGGAATGAAAAAAGGTCTCTGATAGCATTAAGTCGGCCCAAATCGTAGCCCCACACAGTCAAAAGTTGACGGAATGCAACATTGCAAAGAAATTGAGTGTCAGCAAGTCAGCAAAGCATCAGGCGATCGTCAAGTACAAAGAATTTGGAATCTACGAGGATCGGAAGAGAAGTGGAAGATCTAGAAGCACCACCAAGCACTTCGACACCTTGATGAAATAGATAGTCGTCAGGTCTTTAACAAGTTTCATGAAGAAAAGCATCGCAGTACTGCTGCGGTGAGGATTCAAAGTGAGTCACATGACAGTTTTCCATCGTTTATCGAAAGAATTTCAGTTGAAATCCTACAAACCGGCAAGAAAACCAAGGCTTACACCTACGATAAAAGCCAAGCACCTGGCATTTGCATTGAAACTTCGCCACTTAACGACCACACAGTGAGGTAGGGTATTATTATTATCAGACGAATGTACCCATCAATAGTTCACAGTGCGCAAGCGCCGCGTCGGGAGACCAGCTGGCAAGCGATATGACGATGAAGCATCCCCCATTGGCGGTATTGAAGGATATAGTGTCAGAACAACAACCGTGAAGTGCTTCAGAGTTGGATAGGGTGGTAAAATAAGTATGGCTTAAACAAATCTCGACGGACTATTGCCAAAGTTTGATAGACAGCATGCCGTGGCGCATGGAGGCTGTAATCAGAAACAAGGAGGGAGGCCAAACAAAATATTAAAGTTTGGACAATTGAATGATCATGGATAGCAAAATTGCATATGGTGACATATTTTCCGAGCTCTATGAAGATTTTATGTGAAATAAAAGTAAATGTTCCTATTTAAATGTTGAGTTTGGTCTCAACTTTTATTCATGACTGTAATATAAAATTCCATTAGATATCACAGCGGCAGTTATACCAAAGGATAAAACCTCCTTTGCTCGATCTACTTAAATGTACACTATGGTCCTTAAAGTTGTCACCTTGACTTAATTGTATTGACCAAGCCAACAAAGAATGTGTTATAAATTGAAGGGTTTAAATTTTCCCGTCAGTTGAAGAAAAGAGTAGCCTTACTTTAACGTGATCTTCCAGCCTTGTGCCAAACAATTTGATTGGGTTTTTCCGAGCAGATACAGATGGCAGTGAAGTCTGTGATGCAGTGGGCTTTCCAGAAAGATTTGTAGCTCTGCAACAAGATATGAAATTTTAAAAATTAACTTTTCTTACTAGTAAGAAGCCCTGGGCTATGGTACCTATGGGTGAGGATAAAAAACAAATTATTCGTTAAAAAATATTGGGCTAGTAGAATAAAACGTTATTAGCCTTTGTGGGAACCTGTGACAGAAATAATTTACTTTTAGTTTTCAAATGTTATGAGGTTGTACTTCAAGTATTTTTTCAAAATCAATGCCACAGTTAACAATGACCAAGTCGGTGGTCACTGGAAAATAAGAATATACGATAATAAGTAAAAACGAAATGGATTCTGAATGAATGAGCAGTTTTTGACAAGAAAGAAGTTACAATAGGTAGAGAGGGTGCTACTGGTGGATTTGGGGGGGGGGGGAGCAATCTTTCTGGGGATTAAATACTCTTTTCAAAGAAAATTTTTAAAACATTTTTCTTGCTTGGATGAGTCATCCATCTGTTGACGATACAATATTCACGAAGTTTGTGCACCACGATGCTCGTTCATTCATTGCGGGCAGAAGTTCTAATCCCGAATGGCCAATATTCTTTTTGTTTTTAATAAGCAAAATACTTCGTGTTGAAAATCTCTCTCTATAGTGCATTCTTGCGGAGTCGAATATGATTTAAGGCAACTGGTAGTATTGTCAACTCTGAAACTGACGAAGTTTCAAATCTTGATATCCTCATCGTAAGTTCGTCCATTTATTTACAAATTTGCCACGCCCATCCACTGGCACGTTTTCTTTCTAGTATCTATCTAATTGGAGTAAAACCTTAAGGGGTATATTCATTTATTTAATGCAACGTGAGTCCTTAAAGTATTCAGCTCAACGCATGACGAATTGTGTGTGTGCTATAATGGTTGGTTGTGAAACAAATTCAAAATCTTCTTGACATGATTTTATCATCAATCTGTTTTTGAGAAACTTAAGTGGAAAAAATCATTTAGGAAAGAGCAAGTCTTGAATATCATCATCATCATCATCATCATCATCATCATCATCATCATATCCGGTTTAACGTCCGTTTTACACGCTGGCAAGTATTGGACGACGGTGCCCTTCCTGACGCCAACCAATGGCCTTTTCTTTTGCCAATTTCCAAAGTCGCCCGCTTGCGGAATTGATCCCGGATTTCTTGGTTGCGGTGCAGTGTAACTAACCATTAAGTCACGGCTCCATTTTTTGAATACAATACATAAAAATCGAATTGATATTGCCTTACGGTTGCACTGTCGGCGATGTAATTTATAGGACTTTTAGGCTTGGCTTTGTAATTACTTAAATCTTAAAATCAAAATCAAAATTGGTTGTTGTGCTTAACGATCGGTAGGGGAAAATGGTGGGGGGTGGGAGGGGGAACTTTATCAGATATAATCTTCAAAACAAAATTTCGAAGTTGATGCCCAATTCACGTATAAAAACTTGCGAAAATTTATGGTAGTATGTATCTGTCAGTGTATATTTACTGTGACTTCAAATGAGCAGCTAACATTCTGCATACTGTGGGAAAACAATAGCTTTACAACATTTAAATTTTAAAAATTTAATGACATTACAACCTATATACCCAATTGTTGCATCATACCCACATTAAGCAATAGTTGTAAAAAAAGGGGGGGGGGGCACAAGATAAAAATTACACAGGAAACTAGAAGCTCCAGTAATTGGATACTAAACTGCATTCGACGTATTTCTTGGGTAAAGCATTTCACTAGCACACGAACTAAATTTAAAAAGCTGGCTAAAAATGCAGGTTTAGGGGCAATACCAATATCAGCCAACTGTTGCTTCTGGGAGACACCTTATGAAATAAAACATCATAGTTATGGACAGTGAATTTGATAGCTATGCAAAGAGAGGATCAGGAATGACGTATTGTCAATACAGAGTTACAATCGCTAAGTTTACTTACAGGCACAGGATTGAGAGATGCATGCATACATATACATATATATCACATACATCACAACTAATCACTTAAAATCCTCAACCTTAAAATTTAAAACTTACTGTCGCCCAGGTAAATCTGGTAATATTTCCCCTGAAGATAAATGAAAAAAAAACAATCAAGTATCAAAAGGGTGGCAACTAAGCAAAATTTTAGTACACTCCAGTACATTACATAAGTTCAATTCCCGAATGCTACCTCTCAATAAACCATGTGGGCTAGCAATAGGTTTCATGTAAAAGGTAATAATACGCATATTCCTTGGTTTGCTAAAATAACACTATAAAACGGGATAAAAACAACTAGTAGCTTTTAAAGTATTATGATACAATTCCGTGATACATTTTTCAACTGTAATTAATCCATATGCGAATGAATTTAACATAAAAACGTAACTTTTAAACAGAGCAGTAAAAATAGAGGTAAAAGATTCGGTAAGATAAATGAAATCATATTGCTATACTGTCTGGAAAAAGTGTCAAGGTTACCTTAAATATAGTTATAAGTATAGGCTCCTACTCCCATATCCACTCCTACCCCTTTCTTTAAATATATTTCGAAAACAAGCCCCTGAAGTTATTCCGGGATTTATGGGATGGGTATGGATCTCTAAAGACGTGAAGAAAAAGTACACGTTTCACGTGGAAAACGTTTCAAACTTCAACATGTTCAAATCCTATACTTAGTTCCACTGGGTTTCACTTTCTGAGAAAAACTAGAGTTTGATGTTATCATGAGAGTCAATAAATGGTCCCTTAGAGAAAGGTCATACAGGGTCCTTTACAGGAAACTTAACGCAACTCTTTGTTACAATTCAATGACTGCAAATGCGATTAAATTTTTGTCTCATATCAACCGACGGGAAATATTAAACACATAACTAATATACTAAAAGGAAACGTATACGGATCGCTGGGGTTTACTGGTCACTGTATCAAGCGTAAGTATTAAAATCATTACTCACAACAGGTAATGATCTTTATAAATGCATGATAAAAAAATCATGCAATCCTTTCATACATCATAATAATGGAAAACACTTAAAAGTCAACCAGCAACATTTAAAAATAACATTAAACTATACAGACAACAGGCATCCAAGTCTCAACAGAAACAAATTCTGCTATGTTTCGGTCTTCTCTTAAACTGAACATAAAAAGGAGTTATTTAAACTGTAAAGTTTGTAAACTGTGTAAGATTTACGGTCATCAGCTAGCCACTGGTAACACATAACAACCATCCCCTATCTCTAAATAAATACATACTAAAAAAGTATAATGAGAAATGCATTATGCAAGTAGAAACTCACGCAGTGCCTTCGTTAAAATATCGTATCTTGCCTGTTTCTCCGTGTTTAAATTTTGAGTAAGAATAAACTCCCGAAATTTCTAAAACAAAAACGTTTTCATTTTAGGGTAGTGTGAAATTCTGATGAGCTACACAAACACTTAATGTTGTTGCCATGGGAGATACAAAGCTCCATTTAGCATGGCCCTCTAAAAAACCAAATCAATACATTATAAAAATTTGAAATCACTCTTCTCTGGCTCTTTTCTTTAAATAAATAACTTTTGGTTTTACTAGTACTGAATCAAAACCTTTCCCCCCTGAAAAAAAAATAATGGAAAATTAATGTCTAAAAGACTAAACGTGGGTTACATTCCTATTAAAAACAGTTGTAAACGCTTTCAATAAAAACGTTGTAAAACCAAACTGAAGGGGATTTATACCAAATCTCCTTTTTCCCTTTTGCACTTAATGTACATCAAAGCGTTCTTTATTGAAAAAAACAAAACCCAACAAGAGCAAACCTTTCATGTTTTTGGAGTACTTACGCAATGGTATAAAAATCTTTAAAAAAAACAGTCTACAGATTGTTATATTACGGGGAAATTGGCGCGACCTAGGAAAAAACTGTTAATTTTCTGTAAAAATAACAACATGGAAAATTATAGTTGGTCTGCAAATAACTAATCTTTCGTTTACAGTTAAGAACAACGAGAATATTAAATAACGCACGCAGTGATCATTTGTTTATCATTGTTCAGCACCGTATGGTTATTCAAGGCTATTACCAACAAACTGGTATGTTATGACCTGCGGGGCATTGCGTTTAGTGATCCATGTGTTATATTCGGCTTCCAAAGCGCTGTCTCTATTCCTTAAACAAAACGGATTATGAAATACATCACAATGCTCGTAATTAACAACTCCGCGAAGAAAACCTTGTTTGAACATTGAAAAACGTGTACTAAAAACGCTTTTTCAAAAATAAAAGAAATTTACTTCAATGGGACAACTACCGTGGATTTCAACCTCATGCGCTTGGGTGACACTGAACAAACAACTCGCTTCATTATATGGGACCTTAACAAGAATGTACAATATATATATATATATATATATATATATAGAGAGAGAGAGAGAGAGAGAGAGAGAGAGAGAGGGAGAGAGAGAGGGAGAGAGAGAGGGAGAGAGAGAGAAAGAAACAACATCTGCCCTACACACCCTTTCTTCACTTCACTAAGTCTCACAAAACA
>RDPX01000019.1:3978845-4017594 GCA_003991215.1 Morbakka virulenta
GGGACCTTAACAAGAAAGTACAATATATATATATATATATATATATATATAGAGAGAGAGAGAGAGAGAGAGAGAGAGAGAGAGGGAGAGAGAGAGGGAGAGAGAGAGGGAGAGAGAGAGAAAGAAACAACATCTGCCCTACAAACCCTTTCTTCATTTCCGTAAGTCTTAAAAAAGAAAAGTCCTACACAATTGATTAAAAACAAAATTCTAACAACACATATACTAACCCCAAGTAAATATTTTTCGTGTTCTTCTTTATTTGATTTGATCTGAGAATTCATCGACGACGCTACTAATCCCTGTAAGGGTCCTGTTGGTGACAGCGCATCCATGTGGAAAGCAGAGTTTACGTCATTGTCATACTGTTTATACGTTTCTTCTAAAGTTTTTGTCGTATCAGCCATACCTTCTTTCAGCTGGCAGGAAAATAAACCAACAAATATTTGTTAAAAAGATACAATTTCTGTAACAAAAACAAATTAGATGAATTATATAATTAAATAAATAAAACGGAATGGGCCACCAAACAACCCATAAGTATGTCTGGAAACAATATACGGTTGAGCCTCGATTATCCGAACAAGTGGGGAGCGAAGCAATTTGTTGGTATATCTGATCGTTCGAGTAACTGATTATCCGTAAACAAACGACACCGTACTCGATATACATCTACATGTATTTACGTTAGAAAACACGGAAATATTTACCAGGACCAGAAAATCGAGTTCCGATAATCCGAAATGCGGACAATCGCGGTTCAACTGTACTGTGAAATAGAAACACGCGCTAGTTACCACTGACACTCAATATGGGAAAGGGACTGCATGATTCAGTGTATTTCTAGCAACTACCTCTGCTGATTATTGTTACTTGGTAAATGTTTCAGATCACCACCCAAATGAATTTGCAGTTCATCTTTTCACTTTTAGTCAGAAAGCGGGGTTTTTTTGTCTTCACACAATATAAAGCCCTTCCTTTTCGTTAGGACCGCTTAGCTTTCTCCTTTGCCATCAAATACAATCTTGAAACGAAGTTCCTTGAATCGTGGTTTTCTCTTTTCATCTTGTCATCATAAGCAGGATAAAAGTCCTTGTGTAAAAGAGCTATCTACTAATTGTTGAAAAAAAGGAATATACAAAGTCGGGTGAAAACAGTTAGATGTACAGGACCAACAAAGTAGGAAAAAATGAACTAACAAACACAAAATGACGAGCCAACAATATGTTAAATCCAAAGGAATAGTTTTTACGTCAGCTAAAGAAGTTGTAGTAGTATCACTAAATAGTATTCAGGTAGAGTTAGAAGAGTTGAATCAATAGCACGTGCATTAAATCACAATTATTTGGGCAAACCTGATGGAAGGAGTAGATGAAGGTCGTGGTGGTGGTGGTGGTGGTGTGGGGTGTGTGTGTGTGTGTGTGTGTGGGGGGGGGTCATAAAGCATATTGTATCTCAACATTATGTGGACACAGTCAAATGATTCGGACATAACAATGTTTTAATATTTGCAAAGGTCAAAATGATTGTGATGGTATTGCATTCAAAACACAAGACCAAAAAAAGGTGTTTGTTTCGTTGTTGAATGAACGGTCGTGGAAAGACAACAGGTTTTCCTTAGGCACCTCTTCTGAGAACTAAAATAAAATTCCCGATCGGGAATGATCTCGAAGGTACTCGCCTTGGCAAAAACAATGTAGATTACCCTTTACGTAATTAGCATCCTATTAGGACCCCCTTAAAACATATCGTACCAATACCAAATTACACAAATATTATGGTAATTGCTCTAATAAAAACGACAATCGCGTACCCACCATTGTCATGTGGCACCCACTACCAAGGGTGACAGCCAATAGTTTTGCTAATAATGCTTACAATGCTAAATTTGTGAATGTCAATTTGTTTAGTCTTAAAGCATGGCGCCCTTACCTCCATTATCTCTACTTGCAACTGTTTTATATTATTGTAAAGTTTCTCGTGTTCACTGTCTAATTCACCCTGAATCTTTCCTACGGCAGTGATTTGATTCACCTGCAAAAGAAAAAATAAATTTTGATAGTGGCGCTTGCAGCAAGCATTTGCAGAGTATCAGCATTAATCAAAAAGCATGGAATGACAACTAACGAATTGCTGTTGTCATATTCTATTAACACGTTCCTTTTTATATATAATTATTATTGTATATTGCTTAATGTTGCTTTTCTTTCCTAGTTGCACGTATATACAACAAATACAACGACATGCAATAATTTAAGATATCATGGAGTTCTAAGATGCCTCAACCTTCAAATTTATGAGGGGTTGTGAATCATTTGGAATACGATTTGGAATACCATACCGTTTAAATTAAGTATCGCATAAAAAAAAGATTCCCTATTTTTCCGTGCAGAAAGGGTTCCTTTAAACCCGAATGTAATTCAGTTTTTAGAGATTTTGGCAGTCCTGTCTAATGCAATTGCCAAAAGTAACTACCTAGGTCAAGATTCTAACCATTCCTGTTTCAAATTGTGATATCAATTACAAGTAAATTTTTTCTGTTCTTTCTATCAATATACCGTAAAAGAGATATTTGTCACATTGAACTCTTGCATCAGTCGAATTAATTATATTATTCGGCATGGGTGTTTTCCTACAGAATTCTAGTTCCTTCACAAAAAACTCAAGCAAGAACATAGTTAAATCAATCTCGGAAACAGAAAAGGTCTACTAGAAAAAAACAAACAAGACTTGATCAAATATGTGTAAAAGAGATTATCATCGTCATGGGCTACCTTTAAAAAAAAGCTTTCGCATCCCCCCCCCCCAAAAAAAAAGTCAAATCACCATCTACCTTCCGTGCCTGACAATAAAAAGAAACAACTGTCCGGGAGAATTTTTAAAAGCTTCTGAAATAAGTCGATGCAAATATATTTCGGCGTAACGTTGGCGGAAATCAATTATCAAAAGTGGAATCCAGAAACGTTCGAAGAAAGCATTCTGAATTCATTAACCCCCCCCCCCCCTTCCCTTGTTTTATCACTTTACTAAATAAATCCAGTTAATTCTTGGACTGGCTAACTTTGTATCTTACGCATTTCTCCGTCAGGGTTGCTAACGAAAATCTATAGTGATTTGCTTGAAAAGTAAGCACACATTTTCAGAAGAAGCCATAAATAAAGGTATGCACAGCACTTCAATCCATAATAATGCACTTTTTAAAAAAGTCTTTCTAAGAGACTCATGAAAAATGTATTAGCACTAACCTGATCATTTGTATGTCCCAAAAATGCAAACTTGACTACTGGACCAAACGTATGCTTTTGATCTTCTAGGAAATGCAGTCGGTCTTGTTCTGGGTCCATGGTTGAAATGATCATTTCCAATGAATTTGCAGCATGAACAAAAGAATTTGCCATCCTCTGCTCAGAACCGCAGTAGGCTTTAAGAGTTGCAGCAAAGCTGTTATAATAATTGTGATCTGACCTCTACAGGAATGGAACAAACGTTTATCGGTATCAGGCAAAAGAAGGCTTTGTCAAAGTGGCAACATGATCAGTAGATCAGTACATTAAGTAGAAAAGCAACAGTATCCTGAAAACAACATGAAGAACTGTAGCCCATAAGGGGCCATGGTAGCATCAACCATGGCCAACTTACCATGCATTACCCTTGCTTCTTTCACTGAGTGTTTTCTCGTCTTTCACAAAGATTCATCCTTTCCAAATATTAGCTTGATCGTATCAGTAAGTATCAGTAACACTATACTTTCAGTAATCCATGCCCTTGCGACCACTGTGGAATGTCTTTTGGAGTTTCAACACTTCAGATTAATTTTTAGTACCTTTTCGATTCTTTTAGTTTTGCGTCGGGTTGAAAATCGGCAGAAAGGCAACTCGCATAGTCATCTGAAAACAACTTAAGAAACCTTAGGGGAGTCATTTACACATTACAGTCATACGGGAAAACCTTTCCAATACTTTCACGTTTATTTTACAACTGCGAAAAACAACTTGTTTAATACTAAACAAGCAGGAAAAGCATGCCAATGTTTTTTATTCCATGTCTTTTGTTTTTTGAATAGCAATCAGCCTTACCAAGTTCTGACTTTCCCCTTTAACGACCGTTCTCGCATAGTTCTACATAGTTCCGACTGATTTTACTGTTTTATCTTCTTGTAAAAAATAAATCCACGGCTTTCTGCTTATATATATTAGCACGACTAATTAAACAACAGTGTGAAAGAACAGAAAAATTAACAACCATGTGAATCGCATAAACTCCTTCGTCATGTTCCGGAAATATTTGATAACAAGAAGATATCTAAATCTACTGGGTGTTTGAAAGAAAAAGACGACAGCATGATCCTGACGAAAGAAAAGATGCTTAAAAAACGGGGTGAATATATCAAGGAGCTCCTTTAGAAGGGCAGAGGAAGCTTGCCAGAAATTACGAATGACAAGTTTCGGCTGAAAATCCTATATCAGAGGTAAGATCAGCGCTGAAAGAGTTCGGCATTAAAAAAAACTAATACACTTAAGCAGATTAATATTCATTACCTTGCAAAAGAATGCCGGTGCAGTTTAGTGTGAGCTTCATCGAATGATAAGTCTCATAAGTCATATTATCACAGTACTTTTAGGAATTGTTATAACAAGAGTTAGAAGTAGGATAGAACCTGAAATCTCAAAAGAACAATGTTGATTTGTAAAAGAAAAAGGTATAAGAAATGCAATATTAATTCTGAGACCAGTTACAGAACGATCAATTCGGGTGCAACAAGATCTATATTTGTGCTTTGTGGATTTCTGCAAAGCTTTTTACAAAAGTAGAAAACAAAAATTATTCAAGATCTTAATCGAAAGCACTTTATAATTAATAGGAACCTGTATTAGTGGTCTGCGGCAAAAGGTACCACTCCATCTCAAGAACTTCTTCTATAACGTGGTCATCAGACCTGTTATGATTTATGGGTCTGAAACTTGGCAATTAAAGAAGGCACAACAGAAGAAACGGGAAGCCACGGAGGTAAGGATGGTGCGATGGATGACCTGAGTATAGCTGTGGGAGCACAGAACCAGTGCTTGTTTTAGAAGCCATACCAAAGTAGTCGAAGTGTTCAGAAAGAATAACGGAGAATATTGGTAACAAAGCGCAGCAATGAGAGTAGAAGACGAGCTGAATAAACAAATAAACATAGAAAGCGGAGTTCGACAAGGCTCCGTATTCTCCCCATATCTCTTTAAGTTATACAGTGAGATAATTTTCAGCCAAATGCAAGGTCTTGAAAGTGTTACGGTAGTTGGGAAGAACATAAAAAATTATAGATATGCAGACATTGTTCTCATATTTAACAGCGAAGAAAAGCTGCAACAAATACTTTACAAAGTAGTACGGTAAAGTGTTCACAAGATATCTATAAAGTGAAAAAAGCGAGAATGTCTGGTAATCACAAAAAAGAACTGCCACCACCATGTCAACTCAAAATAGGAACATAAGTCACAAAGCAAGTAAATGGCTTCAACTATCTTGGCAGCTAGATAACATCTAATGGAGGTTGTTGCAAGGGTATCAAAAGGCGGATAGGTATGGCAAAAGTTGCATAGAAGGATAGATAGGCCAAAAGTTGCATAAAAATTAAAAAAACACCTTGATCAACATAAACATCGATGCAAAAGTGAGGACAAGATTTCTAAATTGTTACATTACTCGCAATTGTTATATTTAACTTCTAATGCTGGACAGTAGCCTATACGATGAGAAAACTAAACACAGCTCCAAAAAATGTGGTTTTTGAGGCGTATGTTAAGTATATCTTGGATGCGATGTCAGGAATAAAGAAGTACTCCACCGAGAAAAGACAAAAAGAACTATATGAACTGATATCAGTGAAAAGCAAATACAATTATTATTTAAAGTGGAGGCCCATGATAACCTACGCATACGGTGGATTTGGTACCTGCAGAGTGAGACAGACAATAAGAAAAAAACCCAAGAAAAATGAATATTATTTCTTCTCTTTTAAGTCGCTTATTTATTTCATAGCTAAAACAACGCGCCGAGGAAAAAATTGTCTGTTAATTTACCGTTCCAAGCGGAAAAACACCCCATTTTCAGGTAGATATTTTCAATGTGTTGCTACATATCCCCAAAATATGTTAATTTTAAAAATAGGGCCAACACAAATACCCGTCATTTTATTCGTCATAAATAATAAATGCCACTCCATCCCTATAGAAAGTGGTAATAAACTGTTGAACAATAGTATAAAATGATGGTTTGTCTTACCAAAATAATATCGTTAATGTCATGATCATAGTACTTCGATAAAACTGCGGACGTGGCTTCTAATGTCAGAAGGTACTCGTTCCGAGCTCTTGTGGATTTAAGTTTTGTGTCAACATATTTGGAATGATGCTGTAATTGAAAATAAGGCAGGGAATTAGACAACCGAATGAATAAACGTAATAATAAACAACAGCAACGTACTGATATCACTTCTGATGAAAAACTTCGGCTGGCAACTAACAACTAACATTCTTGACCGTCCGAGCCATGTCTCAATGTTTTAAAACCAAATGTTGAAAGCGGGTAAATATGCATGACTCCTTTTATTTTCTCTCCAAACACTTAACATTTCCATGGCAACACCCTCAACATATGGCAGTGCTTTCTTACAGCCGTTTTCCTCTGCATTAAGAAAATGCCACTGTATCAAAAGTCGATGTTCAATTGACTTCGTACACTGTCATTTTCGAATCAGAAAAAAGTGTGTGTGTGTGTGTGTGTGTGTGTGTGTGTGTGTGTGTGTGTGTGTGTGTGTGTGTGTGTGTGTGTGTGTGTGTGTTTCTTGAGAATATAATCTACAGTGTTTGTACTNTGTGTGTGTGTGTGTGTGTGTGTGTGTGTGTGTGTGTGTGTTGATAAAATAATCTCCAGTGTTAGTACATTCTATAGGACCTTATGAAATGACGCATGGTCAGCATTTTTCAACTTGTTTGGCGTATTTCAATGGTTTCGCATATTGTTTAAAAGATTAAAGATCTCACCGGCAAATTCAACCCACCGAAGAACAAGACATAATAATCCTTCTTGCACGATGATCTCCAAGGCATCCCCAAATTATATTTATATGGGGTAGTCAAGAAAAGATAAAAACAGCATGCTATGTCGGACGCAATAAAAAGGCAATTAAATCGATGCCCCTTGAAACAATCCTCTTCAACTAAATTTGTATTTTTAATATCCCGAATTTTCTTCAACACATCAACAGCAGGTGAACGAACTAAGTAAACAACTGTTAACACTGAATTCATTTCAGTCTGGCTTCAAATAGCAGCCGACTAAGATCATTAAAAAACACTATTTGTTTAACGACATCAATACGATACGTAAAAATGCTGACCAGGGCGTATCAGCATACAAATTTTTTTTTCGTTTTAAAAAATAGATAACCCTGGCACCCTGTCACTACCCGGGGCTATAAAGCGCATTTCAAATTCATTATTAGATTTAAAACTATGGCTTATGGAAGATATACAGTCTAGCTCTTTTTCTTTCCTCCTGATGATTCAATATTCACAACTAAGGGTCTTTTTTTTTTATTTCAACATCCATTTATACCACTGAAGATACACATAGGTGGTTATTTCCTACGGAGCTTCATTAAACCAATTCAAATTTCCTAGCAACATTCTTTTCCTGACACCAACAAGTAACTTCCTAAAATTGCATAGCTTTCTGGTTTTGGAAATGGAACTGGTTACTTGAGGACATAAGGGGGAATGGAGGGAGGATGGGAGTGGGATGGGAAGATGCTGCTGACCGCAGCAAATGGAGGCAATGATCCACTGTGGCGACCCCTAACAAGGACCAGCCGAAAGATAAAGAAGAAATGGAACTGGTTACTGTGCAAAGGTGTTTCGGATCAGGGCAATGCTATTTCCATGATGCCAGCTGTTTAAACATTAAGGTGCCATTTTTCGCTAAACAACACTTGCTAGTAGATTTAGTACCTTCCACTCGTCTTAACTCTAAGAAGAATACATATCAGACAATTCTATATTGATTGAACACATAATTTGGGGCTGGTTAATTCCAATAAAGACTGCACGGAAAAATTAAAAAACAACTACAGAGGTTACAGAACAACAGTTACAATTGTCCATCTATTAGTCTCGTTTATCTGTAACAGTAGAGAAGTTGAAAATTATTAACTTTATGGCCTCAGAGGAAGCCATGGATGTAAGAGCTTTATCATGTCACGAGTCGTAAGCTTTTTACGAGCAACGTTTCGAGATATACTTCTCCCATCGTCAGGCTACTGAAATGACTAGATACGGCTGTTTTATACGTTGGCAGCGAGGACCTACGTGTAGACAGGGCTCGAGTTGTTTCGGGAACTAGAGAAGTTAAGCTGAAAGAAAGCTAATTGCTTATCAGCATGCAGGGGAAAATATTTTAATTCACGTGGGTTTTGCCTGCATTAGATATTTACCTTCCAAAGCAGTTTTCCTTCAATTCTCTGAGTAGAGCTCAAAACGATATAAACGCGAGGGTGCACTACGACTCCTGGTATTTAAGCATTTTAAAAAATTGTATTTCTTATCCGTATTTACGCGTTTGTTTTCAACATCAAATAATAAACCATTTACTTTATAAATCTATACTGTACTAAATCGTTCTATTTCTTTACAGTAACTAAGTTACAGTTCAATTACATATTTTTGACATTTCAAATCTAATTAGTAATAGGTAAAAGCTGGCATTTTCCATGAGCTTTCAGCTCGACTGACAACTTCACCTTCAAGTAAAAATCCCCATATAGTTTACATCAACATTTCATATAGGCTGGTAAGAATTATCTGTGTTATTTTTGTTGTTTTAGCAGATCTAAATCATGGCTAAACAATTTACTAACGTTTCTTTTGGCACTCCTCGAAGTCACTGACTCCATAACTCACTTCTTGCACAAAATTGGCTCCTTAAATGGTACATCTGGAAGCGAAACGCAGGGCCTTGCGCATCTATTAGCTAAATATTCATGGTTGNCCTTGGGCATCTATTAGCTAAATATTCATGGTTGTAATGTGACTAGTTTCTAAGACCATCGATCCCCTGAACCGAACCTCCCCAATAAACCCCAAAATTTACCCAAAAGATAGTGGTGATAAGTTATCGAATACGGCCATGCCACCAGCACAAGAATTAGCATGTAATCAGGGTAATTTAATGTTTGCAAATTTACAATACAGGGAGAAATACACCCAGTTGGAAGCCTTGTGATGGAAATGATGTTATCCGTTTGACGGTCTTCCTTTTCAAAAACCACAGAAAACCAAAAACCAGAAGATGGGTGTCACACCTTTTCTTCCCAAATTACTACCCGCCAGAAACGAAACTTGTGTGACAAAAAAATCTTTTATGAATAACTTACTTTCTCTTTAACTTTGTCGAGGTTGCGTATTCTCTTCTCATTTCCCTTTTTATTCGGTGACTCTTCAACCCTTTGTTTTAACTGTTCAGTATCTCGTAATTTACTTTCCGCAAACTGATATTCAGCGTCCCTGTTGTAGTATACTTTAATACTCTAAAAAGGAAATATATCATTTAATACAAGTATACTTAATACTTAATTCCTTACAATCCCCCCTGTCCCCTCATAATTTTTAAAAAAATCACAAAAAGCAATAAAATATACGCACAAACAAAGGTCTGGATATATTTTTATTTTTATAGTACATCACTTATATAAAAACAAAGGTATTGCTGTGAAATGTTATTCCAAATTAGTTTGTAACATCACAACAGTATTAACTGGCCAATTTGACAAATTTTACACTAAAATTATTGGTGAAAATGGTTTTGGATGTTTCTATGGAAACTGATGTTGTCGGAAGTAGCTCTGACTAAATGGCAAAATGGCAGCGACACCTGAGGGTTACATCATGAGTAAAGCCCGGACAATTATGTATTTGTATAAATGAATATATTTTTGGGGAATATTTTTGTACAAGCTCGGATTTTCATCTTTCTTGTTAGAAGAACGAAAAAGGAGGGGTTTTTTTACATGCATAAAATGCATATATACCCCTTTGGTTATGGGATAGTGCATATTTTGAATTTAGTGTATATTTCTGCGTAATTTGGCATTTTAGTGCATATTTTTTTAAAACATAGAACCTTTAATGCACATTTTGACAATAAAATCCGAAAACAAAGTGAATAATTCAAACCTCCTGACAAGCGACGCTCGTTGACTATGGAACATCTCGCCTAGATACTCGTTACCCTCTGCAATGCATAAGAGGTTGGTTATATTTAGCTATTCCCTGTGATCTTAGAGAGCTTTTAGTGCATATTTCCAGGTTTTTATCGCATATTTTGAGGTTTTTTAGAGCATTTTTATGTGCATATTTTGGATTTTTTAGTGCATAAATATCCGGGCTTTAATCATGAGGGTCTTCTGCAGAAAATTTATTTTGGGAGTTCCCTTGCCACACTTTCCTTTGATGCGTAGTCAACAAGTGGTTTATAGTTGTATCCGCGACCTCACATTGACAAAACTGTAAAGAAATTAGTCAGTACTGACATAATTGAGTACAATAGTGAAGTTTGATAGAGATTGGGTGTTAACTTGGGATGCAAAAATAAATAAACATCCAATGATCCCACACTTGGGAACAGCTTACAACAATTAACTGGGACATAAAAACACGACCTTTACAACTGTTTAAAATAATGTCCAAGTTAGTTTTAAAATTCATGTGTCAAATGGAAAATATTTGTCGATATCCCTCCATTACAAACATCAGATCAAATAATTTCATATTTTTATATATCTGGAAAAGGCCTTGAGCCCTCTTTATACATTCGTTTTGACAAAACTAGACGAAAAAAACAAAACATGGAGTGTCAATGTCTAACCAATCAGCTCCAGAAAATCCTTTTTCTTCACTACCTTTTGCGTTAAAAACATCATAATAAAGATTTAATTCACACTATCGTGTACGGTGTCGTCATTTTTTCATGAAAGGTGGCTTTTAGCTTACAAGGGGCGATTTGTCAATGAATATTCTTAGGTTCGGCGGTTACAAATTCTGCTAACCGTTACAATGAAATCATTTTTCGTGCATTTTGTTTGTTTGCTTGTTTTCTCAATTCCTTCAATTTTGTTTACAGTATGAAGATATTAACGATGATAAATATCTGAATTTACTGCACCCATTTAGGGGGTGTACTAGAAATTCAATACTCCAGACCAAAATGGATCTTCGCGCCCATATGTAATATATGCAAATAAACACATGCTAGCGAGTAAAACGGACGTTAAACCGTATATGACGACGACGACGACGACGACGATGATGATGATGATGATGATGATGATGATGATGATGATGAAAGGTGACGGGTGTACAATCTAATTACACACTATCAGCTTTTGCTGCAAAAATCTACAACAGAATGCTATCAAACCGGTTGAAACTGCACATTGATCCTAAGCTTAGAATAAATCAAAATGGTTTTTGTGGTGGGTAATCTACAATATCAACCGTGGGGTGGTTGAGGGGATAAAATGAAGATTATCAGCTATAATGAGTCCTTTTTTGGGACTCCTGCATGTGCGTTACAACGGTATACATGTGTCTTGACTACGCATTGCGAATAGCAACAAATGGGGACAAAATAATTGAATTTTAACTGGACAAAGCTCAAAGCGGGAGATATCTTGCCGAGGCAATGACAGACAGCGATTTTGCAAAGGACTTTTCACCTCTGTCCATCACCCTTGAAACGGCTGAAGAACTTTTATATCGCACTCAAGCGCTGTAAGAATTCGTGGATACTCACTAACGTGGATAACTCACTGACTTAAAAGGTAGACTGTGCTTACACAAAGTTATTGCAAGTGTCATAAGGTGTGTCGTGGCTACAACACGTGACAAATATAGACCTATAGAGCGACCTCTCAAAAAAACCACAATAATAATTGCTGCACAAAGACTGAGCTTAAAAGAGCATTGTCAGAAAAGTAAAGGAATTGTCCACAAGCTGCTTTTCTGAGAACCAGTGGATGGAAAAAGGTCATGCAGCAGACCATGTCGTACATTTATTGACCAACTACAAGATGATACGGGTATTCGAAGAGCAGGTCTAGCAACAGGGTTGGACAGCCGATCAGACTGGAAAGATGTAGAAACATTGTGCTATGAGGATCCGACCAAGGGTTATCTATTAAGCTACTGTACAAACATATATAAATAAAACAAAACAAAATAACATAACACAAGATAACACAAATAAAAAAATAAAAATAAAATAAAATAATAAAATAAATAAAATAAAAATTAATAAATAAAAATAAATAAAACAAAATAAAATAAAAATTAATAAATAAATAAAATTTTAAAAAAATAAAAATATTAAAAGCCTAGCACACAATAAATTACCTTTAGCGCTTGTAGCGATACGATCACATTTATTACAGATTCCAAGTTCGCTCTATTTGTGATGGCTTGGTGTTCATAGCATAATATTTATTCGAATGCCTACATATGTTTAACACTTCTGTGCGATTGTTAAAAAGCCTGCTTTAGTCTGCATTAAAATTCCCCATCTCTCCAGCTGAACAAAATTTGCGTACTTTCGCACCGCTCTTGTGTGCGCGTGCATGGGTTTAAAAACACACTATCTTATAAAAAATGATTTACCCGCTTTCTTTAAGACCAACGCGTATTTTGATAAAGCTGTGTTATGCGCGTAGCTTTTGCTGTTCAAAGATTGTTTTCCGCAACGTGTTTTGATTGATGTTCCGTCATGTCCATATAGCTTGTAACCAGCTCTTATCAGAGAATACCACGACTTTGTAAACCATGTTGAAATTCAGACATTTACCTTCAACAGGCAGTTCTCGGTGCTAAAGCAAATACATTCCCTCGTGGGCTGTGTTACACTGGGTCTTGAGATTTTTTCATTGTAATGGCTAATAATGCATATTATTCATACAACCATAACTGCCTTTGCAAGTGTCTTATTGAAAACCCTGTGTAAAGTATGATTTTTGTGCAAATGATTTTCAATAAGCTTGAGGAATAGTTGTTCAACGTTGGCTTTCACATTTCTGATAAAGGGGGCATTAAACGAAATGGTTTTCTTAGCCCTGTTCTTTTTCCTACCTTCAACCCCGGCAAAGTGGTTAAACACTACCGTTTGCATAAGCCCATTTTCTTTTAATTTCTTGTCGCATGCAGGTGCCTTGAGTGCGTTTGTTTCAAAGACTGCAAACAAAAGCAGTCTTTTAATAAATGCACTTAAATATTAAACAAGCCTGGGCATGCCAATAAATATTAAACANAGCCTGGGCATGCCAATAAATATTAAACAGTCAACTTTAATCCACTATTAAAAAATTAAACCAGGAATCTGTAGTTAATCTGATGATCGCATTGTTACGTGCATGAAACTCAAGTTATTTTTGTAGTCCTTAGATATAAATACCTTTTAATATTTTATAAAGCTCTACATATAAATGTACTGAACACTTGCAGCTTCTAGTGTATCGAGGATTTTGTTCCGTAAATGTTAGAGCTTAAATGTATTTCTTGCCCTCGACGTTTGGTGAGAAATGTCGACACCTATTTCAGTACAAGGGTGATACTATCTTTTCGTAAGATCATATACATTATCATACCATTTTGTTTTTCAAAAAAAACAAATTGTTTTTCATCATTAATTTTTCGAAGAAAGTTGCATATGTTTTCGATTTTCCTGCGTACTTAATAACACTTGACTACAGAGAAGAGAAAAGGGAAAATTATTTGAATAAAAATCTCTATATGCTTTTGGTACAACAAAAGCGTGTTCAAAAAGCATAGAAAACCTTGTAGCTCTGCTTTTGTAAAGTGGAACCAATTCAACAATCCCCGACGACCCCTACCACGATAATACCGATAAAGCAACCTTAGTGACACTACGTCGCTAGGGCGTAATAGAGGATGCAAGGAAATATGTCAAACATGCCAATGGTTTGACAAATACAATGCTTTATCCGGTGAAAAGTTCGAAACAGCATATCGGCTTAACAGCATACAAATCGCAGTTGTATTCTATGCATGGCAATCGCAGGTTGTACTTATGTAGATTCACTGCATTAAACAAAAACTCTCAATATCTCAGTGCACCAACCTTTTTAGACACAATATCAGCAATACCTGTCATGTAAGGGCCTCAGGTTATACTCTGATAACTCAGATGACACAATGTCGCCATCAGAAGGCTGAGCTGATACTAGACTTCGTGGAATGTGACCCCAAATTCTATATTAAACACTAACCACAATATACGTTCAATAACAATGATGAAAATAGTAGTAAAGTTGGGTAAGGAAAAGTTATGTTGAACTATGATTGGAAATTGCAGGAATGTAGATATACATGTTTGTTCTCCGTAGTACAGTACACACCCGTGGCAAAAACATATTGTAGTTTCAGTGCAAGTAAGGCAGGGAGTCTTTCTGGCTCATCCTGTACAATCAAGTTCGTCATAAATTCATTGCATTTTGTGCCAGTTACAACACCATGATTTTGAAAATAACTAAATGTATATAACAATATATAATATACAAAATATGTTATACAAAAGCTCAGTTCGAAATCCGGGTGCCTGTGATATCATGATATGTATTGGTATCCAATACATATCATGATCCAATACAGTTCGGGTCGACTTCTATTCAACAACTGTTTTCTTTCCACATTACGAATGCTTTCCTATTTATTACTTCCACAAATATGCTAGTATAACACACATAGCAACTCAATTACCTGTTGTAATCTTTGGACCTGTCTCATCACCTCATCTTGTAAAGTAAAATGGGTCTCTTTTACCTAAAATTGGAGAAAAAACTCCTTACGTGAATATTAATAACAATTTCTACAGTACCCATTAAAATGCTATTACTTGTGCCTTTCATGATTAATTACACATCACTAATAAATAGTGGTGCTAGAAAATGAAGAAATAATTTAATAAGTTCCTAGTCTTGCCAGCCAGGGTTTTTAAAACTCAATCATTACGCTTTTTATGGCGGCCTCCTAGACTACTAACTCTGTCCCCAACAACTTTTTCAAAAATATAAAATCATGTTATATATAACTCGTAAACTTTTTTGACCTATGCTTCGCGTGTCATTTTTCCCATCATCAAGGCCACAAGAAGTGACCTGGTAACAGGAATCGAGTTGTTTTGAGGAGTGGGGCTATATCTATTTTGTGTTTTATCTGCTTATGACTCATGAAATGATAAAGCTTGCGTATCTATGGCTTCCACAGTGCCCACAAAATCAGGAATTTCAATATTATTTTTAAAAATATACTTTGGGGTCGGGTCGGGTGGTGTTCAAATGAAGCAATGTCACTTCTTGTTTTATAACAATATTAACGTATGGCTGCGAATGTACATTCGATTATCTACACAACAGTTAAGCCTGTGATTCTATGGAACCTTCAGCAAACCGACGCAGCTAAAATTTTTAAGCATTTGATCTTAAAGCTTTCATGTACTCTTAATTACCACAAAAAGGTATTAAAAAGTTAGAAAAATTGTCAAATTTTTGGGCCAATTCACGAAGATTCATGAAATTGTACCACTGTCGCCCCTGTAAAACGATGCAAATGACGCTTTTTTGCCTTTTTTATGTACTAGTGAGTCACCACACATCAAGGCTAAAAGCCACTCGAGGATGAGGGTTAATGAGATGTATAGACTGACAGGTGGATGATGATAAGTATTGTGAAAGGGGCGAAAATCTAAATGAATGAATAAAATTTGATGACTTATAAGGTTTTGACAAGTGTTGACATTTGATTTGAAGATGTCCATGTTGTAGTCCTCCGGGAAGCAAAAAAAAGTGTTCCACAGATTGGAGGTTCTTGGAAAAAACAATATTTTCATGGAAATTCCGTTTGATGTTAGGCACATGGAGGAAGGAAGGAAAATTCTTTGCAGTAGTGGTAGCAACACGTGATCTTGCTGTGAAAGTTTTTAAGTGGAGGAACTAAGAATTGAAGCTCAGTCGAGCACTTACCATGGGAATACCGACAGAGTATAGAAAGACTAGCAACATCTCTTCTGTGAGAAAGGGGCTGTAGAGAATGAACAGATCATCTCCAACAAGATTGCAAAGTCGATTTTGAACTTTGTTAAGGCAAGAAAGAGTGCTCTGGGCAGGACCTCCCCAGATGCCAGCACTACTACATCTTAGGGCATATCTGAAGGACCAAATAAACCCTTAACAGCAAGGGTCAAGGTGGCCGGAAACATGGAAGGATAATCAGAATTTTATTTTGCGAACAATAACGGAAGGCCGAATGGTTATAAAAAGATAACAATACCTGTCTGAAGAGTTCTAGAAGACAAGAAGGAAGAAAAAATACTGTAAACAAAAAGATTCTAATCTTTGGTTTTGTATCATTCAGGCTACAGGTGCAGGCACGAAAATCTTTGCGGATATTAGGGAGACATAAAAATGTGTAATGCCACAGAAAAACTAAGTAGTTGAGGGCTGGGAATGCATGCAGATATGACTGAGGTAGGGGATGTGAAATCTGGCAACAACAAAAAAAACCCCAACCCACCAAGAAGTGAAAGTAAAAGGAAATTGTGGTAACAAACAGGAAAAGTAAAATACGTTAAAGCTGAATATTAATTAAGAAGTTAAGATGGAGTAAGAGAAAGACAAAAGCCTGTGAAATAGAGAGATAGCAGACAAGTCAAATAGTCGACCTTCAGTTAATGGGAAAAGGCTCACGTCAGAAATTGAGTTATCTAAAAACATAATTTACTCACGCTTTTGGAAATCCTTTGAACATCTTCGGTCATATCTTGCAGCCTTGTTACCAAATTCTTCAAGAATAAATCGCTTAGGCTGGAGCATGTTTTTGATTTGAATTTAGTGTCGATTAACAATTTGTTCCATAAATTAAGTGTTGGAGATTTCTCCTTTCTGAAAAAAAAAACAAGATACTTTTTTATATTTTTACCTTGTAAAGTGTAGGTCTTCAAAATGACCAGAAAAAGACTTTGGTCTCTCATGACTTATCGAATTGGAGTTCAAAAAACTGTTTTACGTATTGGCAGCAAATTTTTTTCGATAATCACTATCATTTTCTAGCCTCAAAAGAAATCAATATAACGTTATAATTAACAGTCATTTTATTTCATCATATACAAGCAACACAAACTTGTCCCAGATATTGTTTTGTGCGTAGACTTTACTACCATGACTAAAAGAACTTGATGGCGAGAGTTCTGTTCCGGTCTTCTTCCTTTGTGTTCATCTGCGGTTTTAACTCCTCAATGTAGAGTGCCTCCAGGGTGAGGGAGTAACCTTCTTCTCGTGCTGTTATGGCAAGAATGGTTGTGGCATGGAGATTACAAGACGCACTTCATTTCTGCATGTGTTTGCTCACTTCTTTTAGTGATGGTAGTCAAATCTATAACTAAGATACTTATGCGAGTCATAATGGCAAGAGCAAGGAGAGCAATGAGGCCAGAGATAGGGAAACAGCAATTTGGTTTTGTCCAAGATGCTGGAACAAGAAACGCTATATTTGTGATGAGGATGCTGTCGGAACGAGCCATCGAAATGCAGAGGGATCTATACCTGTGTTTCATTGACTACTCAAAAGCATTTGATAAAGTGAAACACGAGTGTATGATAGAAATGATACAAGATCTAGACATAGATGGAAAAGATATAAGACTCATAAGAAACTTATACTGGGAGCAAACTGCGGGTGTGAGAGTGCAGAACGAGGTTGGTAAATACTGCAATATTCGAAGAGGTGTTAGACAAGGTTGTGTCTTCTCACCAGACCTATTTAATCTATACAGTGAAAACATCATGAGAAGTATCGAGGGAAAACATGGTTTTGTGATCGGAGGGTACAACTTGAATAATATACGATATGCTGACGACACGACGCTCATAGCCGACACTCCAGAGAAGCTACAACAACTGCTTGACACCGTTGTAGAGGAAAGTGGGGCAAGGGGTCTCAGTATCAATCGTCGGAAGACTTTTTGCATGACGGTTAGCAAAAGGAATGAGAATTTGAGCTGCAAAATATCAATAGATGGAGAAGACATTCAACAAGTAGATAAGTTTAATTATCTTGGCAGCATGATTACATCAGATGGAAGATGCATGGTAGAAATACGGAAACGAATTGCCACAGCAAAGGGGGTATTCCAGCGAATGTCTAAGATACTGAAAAACCAAACTATTTCCTTGAACACCAGGCTCCGAGTCCTCAACTGTTACGTAATCCCAGTGCTTACATACGGGAGTGAAAGTTGGACCATCACAGCAACCCTCGAAAAGAAGCTAGAAGCTGCAGAAATGTGGTTTCTACGCCGAATACTGCGGATTTCTTGGACAGAACACGTTACGAATGAAGATGTTTTGAGGAGAGCAGGATGCAAGAGAAAGCTGTTGTCCACCATTCGAAAAAGGCAGCTGTCCTTCCTAGGACATATAATGAGGAAAGAAGAGCTTGAGGAGTTGACGCTGACGGGAAAGATAGATGGGAAACGAGGCAGAGGACGACCAAGAACCAAGTACATGGGCAGTATTGCAGCATGGTCTACAAAGAGCGAGCTACAACTACTGAGGGCAGCGAAGGACAGAAATCTGTGGAGAGCCATGATCGCCAACGTTCCTGGACAAGGCACCTGAGGAGGAGGAGGAGTCAAATCTACCCACAAAACAATATCTGAGACAAGTTTGTGTTGCTTGCATATGATGAAATAAAATGACTGTTAATTATAAAATTATTTAAGAGGAGCCGTGGCTTAATGGTTAGTGCAACGGCACCGTAGCCAAGAATTGCGGATTCGATTACCCGAACGGGCGACTTTGGAACTTCACAAAAGAAAAAGCCATTGGTTGGCCTCAGGAAGGGCATTCGGCCAAGAAATTCCTCACTGTCAAATCCAAGTCCCTACAAATGGCACCGTCTGAGCATCAATTAATGGGGGGAAATGACGTTAAAATCAAAATATATAACATTATTCCAATTTCATTTTAGGTTAAAATATGATAGTAAAAAAACCCCAGAATTATTGTGTGCTCGACTAATTATCTCAATTACACTGGTAGCCACAATGTACCTCCCATATGACTAGTACTGACTAGTACTCGAATAAAAAAATAGAGACATGCAGGTCTTTCTTTCTTGACTTTACTAATACGCTGTTCAACTTAAATCCGTTGATACTTTTTTAACAATTCCAAAACAATTATTATTACATTTCTACTCGAAAAACGCCCATTTTACTTACGGGTTTATTTGAAGAACAGTTTCCTTTTACATCAGAATGTGATCAGAAAAGGTGAGTAATACGAGTATATATATGACTACCCAGGAACATCAGTTCATTTGTAATTTGTATTACTTTATTCAAAGGAGCCATGCTAGGTTGGACTAAATAATTATTTGGAGAGCTTTGGTTTTGTGCCATTCGAGTGAAACTAAGTGGTTCAAGGTCCGATTCAAAAAGGCCAAAACGATATGGAAGTTTACAAAAAGAGAAGACCTTTTTTGGTGTCCGAAGGGCACCCGGCCTACAAACTCCTCTCTGCCACAACTAAGTTTCTCTGAATGTATATATATATATATATATATATATATATATATAGCACACTTGCCAATACACATGTGCAAATCTGAGTGCATCTAAAAATCTCTACCCATTAACTATACGAAATTATATCTTTTCCCGCAAATTTCACCATATTTCAGCTTTTTACAGACATTTTGAATCCTAAAACTACTTTACAATACATTGAAAGTTTATCGGTGGGCACAAATAGCGAGTTACCATGCAGAAACATACAATATTATTTTTAACTTTCGATAGTGCGGCGGGACCGAGAGGGGTTTATCATTAGAGTATTTTCTATCTATAACTTATCTTCATAAATTTCGTTTGTTTATTGCATCTGTAAATATCTTTATTTTCCAGTCACTATTACAATTTATTTGTCAGTGCGCACTTCTCTTGCTCAAAGTTTTTAAGGCCTTGGCAAAGAGAACACCTTCCCTTCATTCATAAATTAGTGCGCGAGTACCCCTTTTTATATTTTATAGCTATTTAACCATAAAAACAGACATTTAACAAAGAAACTAATACTCACGACTATTTGACGTGTTCAGCTTAGGGAAGGAAAAGACAACATGCCACTCAATCTTACTAACAACATCGTATTTGTCTCAGGTTCTCAAACATCGAAAAGTGAATGACTTATGCTCGCAGCTATTTGTACTTCATTCCAGTTTCACAACAGGATATTGCCAGACTACCCAAAACTCGAAAATGAGAAAGCCTTCCATACGCCAAGTCCTACGCTGAAACCAATTTCCCCAGACAATACCATATTGTTTCCTGGTGTGGCGATTTTTGCTTTTTCTTTAAGGATCAATACAGTTCTTCCATTACTAAGCAAATACAACTGTCAATCAGAGCAATAAAGCTTCTGACAACGCTAAAGTTATTTTCAGTTTCTCAGTTCTCACACAAAACGTACTTGGTTGACTTGCAAAACCTACGTTTTCTGAGAATAACTTTCCTGGAATTAGCAAACGGCTACGGTCACTTAGCATTGGGCGACTTTCATTAATGCCTATCTCTGTAACTGTGAAATAATTTTTGCATTTCACAAAATTCGATCACATGAAAGGCCTAAACAGAGGGGCAGAACAAGTAAGGATGCGCAGAAAGCGCAGAATACACCCTAGATAGAATGAAATAAGAATCACTAATTCAATTTCCTCTACAGGCTGAGGACGTTGCCCGTGAATCAGTTCCCAAGCACGCCAGACTATCACGTCAAGCAGGAAGGTCCTGAAACCGAGGTTCCAAACAAGGGGAGAGACCCTTGCACTTCATCTTCGTCAAAAGGCCAAGAAGCGGAATATCGTGACAAAAATTACAACCACAAAATGTTGTCTACTGCCATTAATTACTTTCATAAACAGAAAATACAAAGCCTGCACTACAGTGGGGGCAGTAATATTTTTCAGCGTCGTTCAGGAAACAGATGGGGCAGTCTCAAGAGATTTCATAAGTGTGCCCCCCCCCCAAAAAGAAACCCGTTTAACACCTCCGTATTTCCACACTACAGAGGGGCAAGAACAGTAATATTTTCCAGAGTCGTTCAGGAAACAGATCGGGCAGCCTCAAAAGATTTCATAAGTGTGCCCCCAGAAAAAAAAGTTTAACACCTCCGTATTTCAAAGTTACGCACTAATGAAATCAAAATCTGCTGGCAAATAAATTTTCAATGGCTGTGCTAATGACCATACCAATGCTAAACTAGTAAAGTGGGCTTGTAGTGGCTCCGTTAATCTGGATGTTTACTGAAATTGCTTTTAAATACATGTGTTGGAAAATAATTGTGTTCATATTCATGTTGCCTGTCAACAAATTTATGATTTCTCAAATAAGCTATGGCAACATGGGCAGAGGAGCAGTACAATGAACTCACTGAAAAGCCTCCGGACCAGATACTATCTGTTGCTATTTAATTCTTAAAGTAACCCGTTATACTTCTTATTTACTACAAAAATAAATTATAAATAAACACACATACAAATATCAAGAAATCTGCACTGCGAAACAAAACTTTGACACAACTACATACTTTGAAAACCCATACAAACTCCTTTGCTTCTGTGTTCTGTCTTGAAACCTATCAGCAAGTCTGTCCAGATTTTTGGCATATTCGCTTTCAACTTCTGCCCTCTTCCTCAAGAATTCTATAATATCACTTAATAGGAGAAGTTTGTTTTCTGTTCTAGCATCCAAGCACTTAATCTGGTCAATGAATTGTCGGCTTATCTCTAAAAAACGAAAGTTTAAAAAAAATAGAGTGGAAGGTGTCAACAAGCATCAGGAGCAGACAAAGGCTCTACTATTTCCGGAAACAACTTGTTAATATGGTCAAATTAACAATTGTACATGTAAGCAGCATATTGCACAGAAGTGTTGTAACAGTGACAGAATTGTTAGGGAATTCTGCAACCGGTCAGTGTACGTTTATCTGTAATTTATTTGCGCTCGAAGCAAGCTCAAAATCAATACCTGATAGGCCAATATCAAATAACAAACTCGTTAAAAAAAAACATCACAAAAAAACCAAAACTTATAACTAATACCACATATTATATACTAATAGTTTAATAATGAGTGAAAAACTTAAAAAAATTTTTTTGTTCATTTAGAATATTTTTTTTTTCAACATTTCAAGGAATATATCAATTCTTTTCCAAGTTCAGTAAAAACAGTATTGTTTACACTAAATTAAGCTTGTTCCTATTCCCAACTGAAGATTTTCAATCTACTGATTATTTCCTTCAATCTTTTAGAATCGTGTGTCTTAGGTCATTTAGCCTGATGATTATCGTCAAAACACGGTTACACCGTAAGGTCATAAAAAAACAGCTGTTCAAAAAACTACTTCAACAGGGCCTACAATACACAAAGCAATATTAATTAATTAATGAATCAACCAATCAATCTATCTATCTATCTACCCATCTACCCATCTATCTATCTATCTATCTATCTATCTATCTATCTATCTATCTATCTATCTATCTATCTATCTATCTATCTATCCATCTCTCTCTCTTTATCACTCTCTGACACTCTGTAGCGCAATCNCCATCTCTCTCTCTCTCTCTCTCTCTCTCTCTCTATCTCTCTCTCTCTCTCTCTCTCTCTCTATCTCTCTATCTCTCTCTCTCTCTATCTCTCTCTCTCTCTCTCTCTCTCTCTCTCTCTCTCTCTCTGTTGAGAAAATGTTGAGAAAATGTTGAGAAAATGTTGAGAAAATGTCCAAAAGACTGCTTCTGAATGTGCAAGTAAATGCCCTCTATGCTGTGTAGGGTTAGACCCTGCACTTTGTGTGATTAAGTGTTATCAGAACTAGATTTATGAATTTTTTTGTTCCAATTTCAATTGTAAAAATAATGTACTTAGCCTAATAATCTTGTCTCGCACATGCAAAAAAGGAATTTTCTACTTAAGCCTGTTTATTTTCCTTTAACAAAATCTTCTTTGTGTTAAAACAAAAAATGTGTAAACACAAAATAAATGCTCCATTTTCTTTGACCTTTAAGCCTCTATAAGTACACATAACTTGGACAACTTATAAAAACTAGTTATGTTCCAAGGCAGATTGGCATGAATACCATGGTTACATTGTCAAACTTTCTTCCAACTGAAGCATCTGTTGGAACTAATACTTTCAATTAAGCACATTTCTTGCATTATTTAACCCCAAAACCTTGGAATACTAAGAAAACAATAGATAACTATAACACAACCACAGAAGTACAGTTAAAACCTACTATGGGTTTAGACAATTTTTGACAGCTTTAAAAACAAAAATTTTCTTGTCTTGCCAACATTCACAGTCCTGTACTATTGTTTTTTCCTGACCAAAAATTCTGTAATTTCTTTGAACTTTTGAACCAATGTTATCAAATACCCTTACTTCTGTCTTTCTGACTTGACATACCATGTGTTAAACTGATGCTTTTCAAAATGACTTTTCAGGGAGATGAATCTGGTTTTATGGCTTTATCTTATAGAACTAAACCAGTACTTGTACCTCTTTTAAAAGATAGCAAAGTATTTTTAAAAAACCTCAACAAAAACCAACAATATTAATCACAAATATTCATGGCTAATAGTATGACTGTGAGAAAAGTACTGACTAAATGCATTTAGAAATAAAACACCATTTATAATGTACAGGGCATGGCTGATCATATCCTGTTAACAAAATGGAATGGAGTACAAATATCTGCTAGTATAAAATTAGAAAACACAAATGGGATTGCACAGAATATATGAAGTTCATAGTAATAAAATTTCTAAAGTTTAATGAGTATGTTCACTGGCATCTGATCATTGTAGGTGTTGTTGCAATCTTTGTCTTTTATGTTGTGAAAAATGGTGTGTATGTGCATCCATGCATGTGCATGTATGTGCATGTGTGTGCATGTGTCTTAAGCTTTTGCATTAGTTTCTATTGTGCTTACTTGCCTTTAGCATTAATGCATCCTGGTGCACATTTATATAAAAGGCCATTTTTGTTGTCACTACTCTTTTTTATAACAGCACAAAAACGTGGCCTAATCATGAATATGAGTGCTGCCTCCTGTTTGATATTTACATAACAAAACAAAGCCTGTAAATATTTAAAAGCCTTGAACTTGTATAGTCATGAAATCTTGCTAAAAATGGTATATGCTAATAATAAACTAGGAGTTCAATTTTAAAAAACACGGAATTTTCTGAACAATGATTATAATGAACATACACAATCTTTTTTGAAATAATATTGACATAAGGTTACAAACACAAAACAGGGATGTAAAGCTATGCAAATTTCCAATCTTTAATTGTGATAGTGATGACCACATGAGTCATTTTCTTATCCTGCTGAGCTCTAATATGACAATCATTAAAATCCATATTACATGAAATAACATAATTACATTAACTCTTTCAGAAAAACTGTATGGCAAAGTAACAGCTATCAAGTGTTTTGACAGAAATCAAATATATGAGATTAGGCCTTTGGGTCTTGAAACTTAGTACAATCCAAAGAGTGCAAATACCAAACATGCATGTCCCTTATGTGGGTGAAGTCAAACCCCAAGAAATGTGGTCAAGTTTTCAGAACAATTGTTCATGAGATGACAATTATTTTCTTAGCGTGATTTGATCAGTCAGGAAAATTTGGTAATTTCCAGCATTTCAGAGGCTCTCAGAGTCATGATTTGTTAGGTCTGTGCCAAATAATAGAAACACCTATTCCAACGATTAAAATGACAAACTAAGATGAAAAAAACATGTTGCTATGGGTTATTGTAAAAATATCCATGGTTAAATAACAAATAATAACTTTGGTCTTCTGGAATGTCAATGTAACCATTATTCAGGTCCTTCTCTATATTGTTTCAAATAAGTACTCTTTTTTTCTTTTTATGTCTTCAGTCAAACAGAAAGATGTCAATCACAAAATCCCTTTATAAAGTCTTAAATGTTAAGATAACAAACAATTGAAATTTCATAAAAAGGGTAGATAAATCTTGTGGTTATGATCCTATTTATCTCCTCTCTGTTAAATAAATTACTGCATTAAGGAACTGGTTGGTGAGAACAAAGCTGTACTGCAAGTGTAATGCAAATCAAGCTTTGTTTGAATGAGCTATATTTCTTGATATGCAATGAACTACCACTAATTCACAAAACACTGAATCAATCCACCACATATACTCTCTGAGGAATAGATGAAGGAATCGGTGTTCTGTGAATTAGTGGTATATCATTTTATAAGAAAGAAATGTTGCTCATTCAAACAAAATTTTAGTTGCATTACATTTGCAGTACAGCTTTGTTCTCCCCAACCAGCTCCTTGATGCAGTAATTTATTTAACATAGAGCAGATAAATAGGATCATAACCACAACCTTTATCTTTTTCTTTAATTAATTTTTTTATCATGTCTTTACAGTTCCATACACCTAGTGGCCTTATTGCCTTTATGGTTCTTAACCATAAAAACCCCAAAACAACCCCCTGAGAAATAGAAAATTATTGCCGTTTTTGGTGGCAAAAATATAAAGCAAAGTATGCCAGTTCAATATCATCACACATATAACCTTGGCTTTCAGGGTTGGTACCTGGTAGGGGTTGTCTGTCTCAGGAAGAATGGAGCCTCTTTAGCCTTGGTTGGCAACCCTCCTAGCACGGTGTTTTAACAACAGAAAATATTGGTAGTCTCAACTAATCATCAACCCTCTTTTTCAAGGTGAATGTGTGGATAACAGTGTCTGTTGCTACTCCATGAAACACTCTCCATTTCCATAGGCACCAGTCAGTCAGTCAGTCAGCCTTTAATGGCCTGCATCTCGGTAGTGGTTTCCTGACATCTGTATCTATTTTTAACTTCTTTATAGCAATTTCCATCATACAAATGGCCCTCCATACCCACCACACCTTAATGAGTCAAAGGGTCCAAAGAATTTCCATACCAAGGACCCATTTTCACATTTGACAGTGCAGATTCAAGGTGTAGTAATACTGGCTCTACACAGACCTTTTTCTTCTTCTTCCTTCTTCTCGCTTTATCCAACTTTCACCATGGGCTATCCGCAGCAGTCAATCTCTCCATGATGCATTCCATCTAATCTGGCTTTAGGCATTCTATTGTTTTCCTACCAGGTGGTGTCATCTCTACTATTCTCTGGCAGACATAGCTCTCTTCTTGCCTTTTAACATGCCCAAACCATCTCAACCTTGCTCTTCTGCATCTCTCTGTGATGTCCTCATCATCCAACCTCTCTCTAATACTATCATTCCCAATGTGGTCTTGTATCATATGTTTGCATGTCCATCTACACAGACCTTAAAAACGTACTATCTTTAACAAATACACTCTCCTTAGCTTTCAGCATTACCAGATATTTTTGTTCCAATTTTTCTTTTGTGAAACATTTCCTTTATTAAAAATCTCCTCATATTATTGTGCTTTTTGATACAAGCTTCAATAACAGTGTTTGTAAAAGGAATCTTCATCTTGATGTTTAAAAATCCTTTGTTTAGACTAAACTCCACAAATCATTCCTCATGCTTTGCTATCTATGCTCAACAGAATTCATCAGCTATTAGAATACAAGAGTGCAAACATTAAGAAAAACTGTTTGGGTGCATCAGATTGTCTTTCCGTTAGACCACTTGCTACCAATTTTTCTTGTGTCATTCTTTCTCTTCTGCTTCTTGCTAGGTTCCAGAGACAGTATCAAACTCTGTTAAAAAGGCCCTGGAAAACTATCACCTTGCTGCCAGTTGTTTTTGGTGACTTCAGTGATCATCACATAACCTTGTTAATATTTGCTATTGCAACTGAAAGATCAAGAGAAGTTACTTAAAACTTTGTTATTACTCATGACCTTGTACACTTTGTTCATTTTCCAGCACAACATCCTTATTTCGAATCAGAACCTTCTCTGTTACATCACTACTAGACCTCTGTTCCTGAGCATTGTACAATATTAAATTCAAACCCTTTCAGATCTCTTGATCATGCTGTTGTCACAGCAAAGAGGGTAAGACAATCATTTTATCGACTCATTGTGACAAGAATTTTCATTTTGGTCAGACTCACTGGGAAGAATTACAACAGTTTCAATCTTCCATATAGGTATTATAATTTAAAGTATTCTGACAAGTTTGTCTTGCTGGTACCAGCTCAGTCGTTTGCATCTGATGTGATCAGCCCTCTTGGCATCTTCATGCTGTGGCAGTTCTATTTTGGTATAAATATTTCTATGTATGTAGGTTCCCCTTCAGAGATGGTTTCATTCTGGAACTCCTGGACTTCTAAACGCTTTCCTTCATTACCTTATTTGAGTACTTTTAAGTCTATTATCAACTCATGTCTGGGTTTAATCCAACTTTTTTGTCTTCCTTCACAGCTCAATATACTTGATGGCTTTATGCTGTGTACTGTCCTTAATTTTAAAATAATAGCATACCTAAAGGTGCAGGATCCATATGTTCACAATAAATTTGAAACAGTATTTGAAGTACCTACTAAATAAACTGTACCAATAAAACCATCAGTTTGACAACAAATGTTTAAACATATTTACTAGGACTAAGAAAGAATGTAAAAATCTAAGGGTTTATTTTTCCCTTGTATAGAACTCTAATTTGCAGCTTACAATATTGCTTAATGATTCCTTTTTGGTCCTTGGAAATAGTACTGGTCAATATGTAATTTACACATGCTTGAGTATTTTCAAAAGCTGATTTGCTAATAATAGATGGGTAGGTGTGTAAGTATACAGGTTATGTATGTATGTATATATGTATGTAAGTATGTATGTATTTATATATGTATGTATGTATGTATGTATGTATGAAAACCTAAAGAAACTAGGAACAGACCTTAAAAACTGGGAAAGACTAGCCTTGGAAAGAGAGACTTGGAGATGGCACGTGACGACAGGTTGTGCATTGTTTGAAAATAGTCACCCAGAGCATGAATGGTTCAAGCATAGATTGCACAAAGGCTGGGAGAACAACCTCAATGAAGGCACAAAGTGCTGGAAGTGAGACAAATCTGATTGTATTCTTCTATTAAACACTGGTTTTGTCAATCACTTGAAGTCCCATGCCAGATCAATGTCACTTTCTAACCTCCCTCCAAGGCCAAACAAGTAAGGACAGAAATTTTACTGACAACAGTTAAAGTCATATATGGCAATCATCTATCAAGATGCATGTATGTATGTATGTGTGTATGTATCCATAGATAGGTAAACATGGTTATAATGGTGCAAAAACAATACTCTCCAGTTTTGGGTAACTTTATTTCCATGGATGGCTAAATTTTATGCTGTAAATTTCTTTCTCATAGGAATGAAAATAATTAAAATTAACACAACAGTCTGTATTGATACCAAAAAAATATACAACTTAACAAAAGTAACTCACTCAAGTTTGGTTTTGGAAAGTAGAGTTATGGATGGGAAGGATTTACACTTTATATGAAATCTAAATTGGCATGAAACTGCTTCTATGAGAATAGATAATGAGATGAGTGATAACATCAAGATTAAGAGAGGACTAAGACAAGGATGTTTGTTTTCATCTGATTTATTCAACCTTCACGGTGAAAAGATTTTTTGAGGAATAGAAGATTTGGAAAGGTTTTCTGCAGGATGTCTTAATTTCAATAATATACAATTTGCAGATGACTCAACACTGGTTGCAGGCTCAGAACAAGGTTAACAAAGACTACTAGGTGAAATAGTTGACCAAAGTAGAAAAAGGACTGGAGATAAATTAAAAGAAAGTAGTATGCAAGGTGATTAGTAAGAACCAAAGTCCCAGGTGCAAGTTGTGTATTCAAAAAGACCCCCCTACAGCAAGTTGACAAGTTCAATTACTTAGGTAGCTATATAACAGAGAATGGAAAGTGTGATCTGGAAATCAAGAGAAGGAAAGGGATTGCAAAAGATACTTTTGAAAGATTAGGGAAGATTTTGTTCATTTTCCAACATCACAAAATGTCAATGGCTACAAAGAAGAGGGTACTGGAAGGTTGTGTAACATCTATTCTGTTATGTGGTTGTGAGTGCTGGACAATATCACCATCAATACAAAAGAGACTAGAAGCTGTTGAAATGTGCTCTTACAAGAAAATGATGAGAATATCATGGGAAGACCATCAAAAAATGTGGAAGTTTTGGGGAAAGCCGCAGCAGAAAGGTGTCTGATAAAAACAATCTGTGAAAGGCTGGTGAGGTTTATGGGACATTTCATGAGAAAGGAAGGACTAGAAAATGTTACCCTTATGGGTCATATTAAAGGCAAAAGAAGCAGAAGACAACAAAAATTAACTTACTTGGGAAGTCTACAGTGCTATATTAAAAAGTGTATGTCAGCAAGTGAGAAGGAAAAGATAAAAGCGGGAGATCTACTACATCTGATAAGAGACACGATTTCTGTGGAGGACCATGATCACCAACATCTTGAATGGATATGAAAACTCACTCACTCTGTCTGTCTCTCTGTCTCTCTCTCTGTGTGTGTCTCTCTCTCTTTCCCTCCCCAAAGATAAGACTATTAGAGAGACAGAGACAGAGAAAGANAAGCAGAAGACAACAAAAATTAACTTACTTGGGAAGTCTACAGTGCTATATTAAAAAGTGTATGTCAGCAAGTGAGAAGGAAAAGATAAAAGCGGGCGATCTACTACATCTGATGAGAAACACGATTTCTGTGGAGGACCATGATCACCAACATCTTGAATGGATATGAAAACTCACTCACTCTGTCTGTCTCTTTGTCTCTCTCTCTGTCTCTCTCTCTCTCTCTGTGTCTCTCTTTCCCTCCCCAAAGATAAGACTATTAGAGAGACACAGAGAGAGAGAGAGAGACAGACAGACACAGAGAGACAGACAGAGAGAGACAGAGAGAGACAGAGAGTGAGTGAGTGAGAGACAGAGAGAGAGACAGACAGACAGACAGAGACACACACAGAGAGAGAGAGAGACACAGAGAGAGACAGACAGACAGACAGAGAGACAGAGAAAGTGCATTATGGCACAATAAATTTGTTACTTCCAGCAGTTGTAAATTCAAATTACATATCTGTGCACATTTAACTGGTAAACTTTTAAAATGTATATCTCTTATAAACCAGTTGGGTTTGTTTTATGAGAGTATTTACTTCTGAACCTATCAGTACTTTCACGGAATAGGGTCTATCACAAGGACTTTACTTCCTGCAACATCTAAAATGTAATGTGAACTCTCCTTGACTAAGTTGTTCGGGAATTAAAGCAGTCACTTTTATCTCTGTACCTTTCACACCCTAGTTAAAGTGCCTGAGATATTACAACATCTCTATGGCACAATTATATATATATATATAGTATTAGTATGCATTTGAACTTGTGTATGTATTTTCACTTATAAAATGGAATATTTGGTAATTCAATCTTATAACTCTAAATTTAACATCATTTTTCATATATTAACTAACTCATTGAAAAGAATTCCTAAAAAACAACCAAATGTTACCACAAGTGGTGTCATTCAGTATCCAGGCAGGGCAATCAAAACTGCACTTACTTTACAGAAAAAAAATGCATATTTAAAGGGTTATCAATTTTAAACTGTTAAGGAAGTAATATCAAAGGTTGTAAGAGGTTGTGTCAAAGTTGGATACAAATTAAGAAAAAATGGCACCTTCTACTAGATGAAGAAAAATATGAGTGTTTAAAACAGATACTGTGCTCTTCATTGGATACTTACTCATCAAATTTTTGTATACCTATGCACTATGCTCATATATAGGTTTTTACTGTGTCCAACACATGCTAGTGTGTAAAACGGATGTTAAACCGAATATGATGATGATGATGATGATGACTATTAGGCATTGATGACAGCAAGGTGACACTGTTAGTAAATGCCAGAGACACATGGTGCAAATGCTTAAGGCACTGGAGGCTTACCTAGTCTTTAAGAAGAGTCAAAAAGTCAGAAGGCTACTCAGAGACGAAACCGTGCCTTTAGGTCATAAAAAAAATTCATCTACTAAAAAATTATCAGAATTGTTTAAAAAAACATGTTTTCGGTCAAGTCAAGGGTCACTAGAATCTGTAAAAAAAAATTATATTTTATAGCACAAAAAAATTGGTTGGTGTTCCTTCCAATTCAAATTCCACTTCTGATGTACTTGTGAAAACATAGAACTGTGACAGAATTTCTAAAAAATATCATTCTTCCAAGTGAGACAAAATAAGATGGTTTTCAATGCAAAAAAAACCCAACATTCTGAGTGACCGAGTTAAGTTAAAGGAAGCAAGTCAAAGTCAGCTATGTTGAGTAGAAGTATTTTATCATGTGGTCTACAAAATCTTACATGAATGGGTGGTTGATAGCAGGCAAAGAAAAAGAAGCTTTAAATCCACTGGAGCTAATGAGAATGGAGTATAAATGGGTGCTTGCCTGTGATGGCTGGTAGTATGTAGTAAACATTTTAAACAGACAATTTTGCAATGCTATATTTCAAAGGACAATTCTGGGGGGAATCAGTGTTTAACAGGCAGCAATATTTACATTCAATATTCAACAATTTGAGAACAACCTTTACCAACAGGAACACTGCAAATGATACAAAGATCAGAGCACTTAAGACATATGTATAGTCTGTACTGCTGTATGGATGTGAAAGCTGGACTCTTAGCAAGGATGTGGAAAGAAGACTAGAGGCTGTTGAAATGTGGTACCTAAGGATGCTAAAGATATTGTGGATGGAGAAAAAATCAAACAAGGAGGTGAAGGAAACAGCAAATTACAGAAGATCTCTTATAAAAACAATCTGTAAGAGGCAGCTTGAATTTCTGGGGTACATTTGTGGGAAAGACAAACTTAAAAAGAAGATGCTATGTGGCAATATAGAAGGGAAGAAAAGCAAAGGCAGGCAGAGAATAACATTCATGGACAGTCTTAATCAGCTCGGCTTTCTTTAATGCAAAACACATTAAAGAAAGCCAAGCTGAAAAGGAAGATGGATAACAGGGAGATTTGGTACATAATGGTTGTTGTTATCAATTTCAGACCTGACACTTTAGGAAGAAGAATATTTACCATTTGATACCCTCTTTGAAACTGTGGATCCATGCTGGATCCCTTTCTTTACATTGTAGAATAAAATGTTATGAAAATGCCCAGGTGAACCAAGAGTAACAGACAATTCCCCAGTTTTTCAAGATGGAAGCCAGTCAAGTTTAATATCAAATACACTTAATCCATTGAAAATCTCCATAGAAAATAACAATATTTTGACCACGAAAAAATGTGTATTACAGCAGAAAATAGTTTCCTTTTATAGACAGAAATATCAACCAAAGTATGAAACCATTATACAAAAGTGTATTGATTATCATCACATCACCACAGACTTGACACAGCTTTACACAGGCTCAGGCTTCCTGAAAACTGTCTAAATCTGGCTAGTCTATTACCCAAGCCCTTATATACTTTTTACAATACTCTTTTGTTTGGTCAAGTAGTGTGGAAGATATCTGTTTTCTTTTACTGGGTCCCTGATTAATGTATGCCTATAACTTTGACCCATAACACCATAGTGACTTGAAACTAGATACAGATTATGCACATTGATAAGTTGATTCCCATATTCATACTGGATTTCAAAAATGTGCATTAGCCAATGAAAAGCCCGAATTTCATTTTGGCAGTCAAGTGTTGCATTTTTTTAAAAAGCTCAAACTGCAGTTTATGATGTCATCTGCAAACGCAGCTTGTCTTCCTTTCCATTTCATGGAATGCATCATCTTTAGTACGTTTTACCTTAACTCTTTCCACATTCATGTTTTCCATTGTCACTAAAAACATGTTACTTGCCCATAACAATTACCTCCTACTGGATTAAAAGAAGAGATTTTGCTTTTGCAGATAGTGCATTTCAAGGCTGTACACTTCTTAGAGTTTACATTACACACAATGCATGTGGTAAAAACAAAGAAACTTCTGGGTACCTCTGTATATTTCTCGAGAGCAATCAAGAACAATCTAAATCCTCATGGTACATACAAAAACAAAACTGTTTTGTGCTTAATCAAATAGTTTGACATGTACTTACACATGTTCTTACAAAACTTGCTTCTTCTAATGCCATCATCAGGATTTTCTGCCATAAAAAGCTGGTATGCCTCAAAAAGGAGCATAAGCATGTACATGAACTGTAAAAAGACTTAACTTTCCCCCCATTTTCACCCTTTTGTCTCCTTATGACTCCCTTAATGACTTTTGACACAGTGGTGAGCTATTTTCCAGTACCTATACAGATACAGGTATGACTCTTTCCTCTGGTCCTTACCAACCAGTATCATCTTACAAGGAGAAGTCAGTGACCTTGGTCTTGTGTCTTCAAAAATGGGTGACTGGGTTGTGACTTTCTTTTCTTTGCAAGGTTATTGCCAACATCTTGCACCATGACTGTAACTAATGCCCTCCCTTCCACTGGCAACTTGAGAAGAAATGTTTTATTCTACAGGTGTTACCCTCATCTTTCCCTTTGCTAATAACTTGGGGCAAAATGTTCTATTATATGGCACTTACTCTCACATTTGCCTAAGGTGGCTACTAAGAAAAAAATGTTTAATCTGATGCCTTTCATAATGCCTGAAAAGATCAATATGGTGAAACAGTGGATGACTTCCCTTGATGTTTGAATTAACATCTTGATGCTTACACTGTTGCTGCTGGTTTTTCTGAACATAGATATTTTCCAGCACTTTTTTACTTTGTGTACTCTTCTTGAGGCATCTTAGCCTTGGCTGCTACTCTGATTTTGCTTTACCAATCTTTTTATTCACCAGCTTTCCAATGGTCTTCATTAGCCATTTTTTAAAGCTTACCACTTGCTACATTTCTCTTTGCTTAAGGCATCACAACACCAAATGATAACATGTGAATTCAATTTGATAATTCAACCAATAGAAACAAGATAACTGTAGGTTGATTATGAAGCTATCTGATCAATAAGAACCCAAGTCTAAATGCTTACTTTATGAAAAACATTTTAATGTACAGTGCTGGATGTACAAAATAACTGTACATCCAACAGTACAGTTTCCTAAAAGATACATGCAAATATTAATAGCATGAGCATATTTTTATTTGTATTTGACAGTGAAAATATCTGATAACATTTTGTGTCATCAAATATACTAATAAAATTTTTCTAAGTTTTGGATGCACATTTTACAAGTTCTGGTTTTGATTTATTCTATAATTAATAATTACTTACCAAATAAGTACAATACATCATTAATTTTTTTTTCATTTACGAAAGGGTAACATTGTACTATGGGTAAATATTAGTCTTTGTGGTGGCAGTAAAATTTTGTTGATTAAGTACATTTTAAACAAAACTCTCTATCTCAATGTATGAAAACCTTTTTAGAAAATAAATAAAATCAGCACCTGAACTTAAGGAAACTTTTCTATCAACTGATACCAATATCAAGTAAATAAGGCAATATTTTAATTCACATATTATGATTTAGTTACTTCTGGTCAGTGACGTTTTATGCAAAAGTTTTTCAATATCCGCTAAGAAATTAGTTTTCGGTAAGTGTGGTGTTTTTTAAAGGTTTCATTGAATCTGCTCATAGTAGCTTGTTTTTAGATAAGGAAATCATTTAGGCCTTTTTGAAGATTTAATATTAATGCTATTTTTTACAATGTAAGACAACATCATTAAGGATCCTAAGAACTCTCATTTTCCTAACAAAAAATACCAACACACTGCATGCTTTTGGAGGGCAAGGAGAGCAGTTCAGTACACCTCTCCAAATACTGCTTGTACATTCATATATATACCAGTACTGAAGTTATTACTAGCTATCTACAGTGCTTAAAAATATAGGAATATTAGAGCTATCATATGGTGAACCACAAAAAAATCAACAAAACTTAGTTTAGAACTGTCAGTTTCAGGTTTACACAATCAAATTTTTGTTGTATAGCTAAACGATTATGAAAACATGAAACTCAGTCCTAAACTAAGTTTTGTTGATTTTTTGTGGTTCACCATATACACAGACACCAGGGGCAGCGGGTTGCACTATGGCTGCTATGACTGTCATAGCAAATTTTAGTCAAAGCCAAGATATTTTTATTTGCAGTTAATTTTAAAAACACTGTAACACTGTATAAATGTAAAGTTCTCAGCAAATGAACAGAAGTTGATCTAGTTTCTGTTCTCACATTTTCCTGTTCCGATACCCTTATCTCTTAATTTTTGAATATGTCATAAACAATTGCACTTTGTTCAATTTAAACGACCAATCTGTCAAAGGATGCTGGCAATTTTGTGTTTGTTCAATACTTTAATGGCACTGCCCCGTTTCACTGGCCATGCTATGACTGGCATCAATTTTGTAACAACTTACAAAGAAAACAATAGATGAGAATCCTTGCCTGTGATGTCTTTCATTGATGAAGCTCACAAGAATGATGTAACGTGCTATGAAAATTCAGAAGTTCTTAGCACAGGAATAAATCTACTTTTGCAGTCAGCTAGTGTACATACCTCAGATAATACAGGTACAAAAGTTTAAATATGAATCAAGTTGTATCTGGTAGTGTTGTCTTGGGTAACACAAAATTTTTTATTGGTTGGAAAGTCAAGGAAAGCTGAGTCATGGCCAACGTCTTTGCTTCAAACAACATGGACATCTGTGCCCTCCTGTTACTATTCAGTACTATTCCACTGAAGCCATTTTCCAGATTTTTCATGGACTTGTGGAAATGAGCAGAGAAACACATAATTTTGTTTGCCATATCTTGTGATGGGAGATCATAAATTGGCGAGAATAGAATATTTTATTTTCAATGACAAATTCTTTTTTAAGATTGGTCCTGTTATGACATTTCAGGAAGTTATACCAATGGTGGCTACACCTCAAGGCTGACTGCCACTTATGGTTAAAGGCCCTTCAGCCCTAAAAATTCAAGACCTATGAAGTTTCTTAGGGCTGAAGTTTCTTCAGCGCTAAAAATTGAACTGCTTTTGAATCAACACAAGGTTCCAATGTTGAGGTTCAAAGTCACTGTCTAGTAGGAAGAATACAAGAAAAGTTCTTTTCAGAACAGTTAAGTGTGACTTTCAAGCTGAATTCACTTAATTTCAATTGAGATTTTCAGAAAACAGTTCTGTTCATGTTTTTTTTATGATGATGTAACACATGAATTTTTCCTTCAGTTTTCATGCAGTTTACACTTTGTGTTGTCTATGAATAAATGTTAGATAAAACATTAGGGGGAAAGAAAAAAACTGAGAATATAGAGGATCCACAAGAGAATTAAATATTCTTATAAGAAGTGTGAATATATTTCTTGTAATATATAAGATCACCAATCAAGAGTGCTTGTCTTGTATTCCTTTAACAATTCAGCAAGGTATTAGTTTTGTTTCTGTACAAAATACCTGAAAGTTTTATAGTTCTACTTTTTCACCCCTTGGAAAAAGGGGTGGCCACAGATGCCCACCCACATCTCAAATGTAATAGCAAGAGAAATTTTGTGTCCGTTGCCCCTGTGACACACACACACACACATATATATATATATATATATATATATATATATATATATATATATATATATATATATAAATCCAGTATAGTATACAAAATAACTAGACAAATTTAGCAGTTACAACTAATTTCATGTTTTCTTAACAATCTTCAAACTGCAAGTGGGTGTAGTTTATCCATGACTAGTATCTGCCTGTATGTTCTCTCTAAATATACCTTAATACATTAATCTTACTGAACAGAGATAAATAACTAAGTAACCAATTCCTCAATCTCAATCCCTCTCTTCATTTATTGATATATCCCTCTCTGTCTCTGTCTCTCCCTCCCTCTCTGTCTGTCGTCTGTCTGCTGTCTGTCTCTGTCTGTCTCTCTCTCTCTTGTCTTTTCATAATTATTCTTATAAAATATTTTTAAGTTAATGTTGTCACTTATGATACCAAAAAAGGTATGGTTTATACTTTAACTACCTTTCTAAACAAAATTTAAGAATTTCATCCATGTACACAAACAAACACACACACAAAAATATATATAAATTTGAAAAATAAAAATATATATAGGCTTGTACACAACAGTTCAGATTTCTTGAATGTAAACTAGGCAGAGAATTAACAGCCACATTTGCAGCAGGTGAGCTCAGATGGTTTTGGTCAAAATTTTGTTCAGACTGACTGAACCTCTGTCTGTATCTGGTTTGTAACAGATGCTTTGGTTAATGCAAGCCAGTAATTAGACTATATTTCCCCTCCTTTACAGCCTCTGTCTGTCTGAACTTCAATAACATATTATGAACATCTAATATGGGTAATTGTCTTGATATCACCTATGTTGAAAACATCAACCATAAAAATGGTTAGGCAAATACATTTCAAATGAAAACTTTGTTAACAAACAGGTGGGCAGATTATGACCTGCGCTACTGTCAAATAAAAAAATAATTAAATCCCAGTTTGACCCCTATACATTGTTTTGACAAATGAAAGTAGTTTACAAAAAGAAAAGTGGTTTTTGCTCACGTTAAGTTTCCTTTCCAGTGGTATATGTGATAGAGAACAGATATTATGGGTAAAGAGATGGACTTTATAAAACACTGGGTGATCCAAAACACATTACAGTATGCAATAATAAATAAATAATCAGCAGATGATCAGTCAACCAATAATTCGAATTGGTGTGGAATTCAAAATCTCCAGTGCATATTTTCACCAGATTTAATCTATTTGTGTAAACAATCTGTTACTACTTCATCAGGCACCCATCAATATCCTGCAATATAAAATCGACTTTGGTAAGAAAGAAAGGTAACAAATCAACTCCTTGAAACTGCATTAACATGGCTATTATAGCTATCCTCAAGTCTTGTATGGAACATGTACAGTGTCCGTAGTTATTATTGAAAATATTGATCCACCAAATATGAGATTAAATGTGTTCACTTGACATTAGAAACCGTCTCAGTTTTATGCACAAAAAAAATATTAATTAATGGGGTGTTGAAGAGCCGAAACATCTTTCACACCCCCAAATGATTGCTTCTGTGGATTGAACAAAAACGATCAAATTTCATAGGGTTTTTTTTTCAATAAAAGTTTGCAGATTTAATGGTTTCCTGTAAAATTTATCCTGAATGTTGTCATGGTGTGAAAAATCAAATTCTTTAATGTTATCTGGAATTTTTCCACTTGATGACAAGTCACCACAAGTCACCTTGTTTTTCTGGGCATTTTAAAATGTGCATGTGAACAAGAAAAAATTAATAAGGCAATTAGAACTTCTCATCGTGGTTCAAAACCTTTTGGCCTTTGAATAAACAAACAAGACTGCAACTGTCGAGAGGTAAGAAGACCAATGTGTGAGGAAAGGGAGGGAATGGAAAGAAAGAAAGAGAGAGAGAGAGAGAGAGAGAGAGAGAGAGAGAGAGAGAGAGAGAGAGAGAGAGAGAGAGAGAGAGAGAGAGAGAGAGAGAGAGAGAGAGAGAGAGAGAGAGAGAGAGAGAGAGAGAGAGAGAGAGAGAGAGAGAGAGAGAGAGAGAGAGAGAGA
>RDPX01000019.1:4031876-4081512 GCA_003991215.1 Morbakka virulenta
ACACACACACACACACACACACACACACACACACACACACACACAAACACACACACACACACACATATATATATATATATATAATTTACGACTGAGAAACTATCCTGTTAAAAATTTGTTAGTATTAATAGTTATTATTATTATTGTTATTATGACGCGTTTAATGTAGATTGCAAAACTGGTGCAGATTAACAACGTGCCACCTAAATTTATGGACTGATAGAGTAAGGTTGTTAAAAGTGCTTTAAATAGCCAAAATTAGCCAATAAGTTTCCAATTATAAAAGGGGTCTCTAATGGATAATGTTACCAACGGCGTGATTTCAAACGGTCTTTATTATCTTCAGTTGAAGGACAAAAAAATGCTTACAAAGGTAGGTACCAAAAATAGAAAATGAGAGCATTATCAGTCATTCATATCAGTTTATCAGTCATTCATCCCAACAAACTTTGCTTCCACAATTACCTTTGTAACCAAAAAGTACTTAGAAAAGCAAATAAGGTTTCCACCCTTACAAATGTGTACATTAGCACTAATCTCACTGCTGTAGTAACTTTCATAGAAGTAAAACTTACAGTGAAGTTGTCCCTTCCCCCAGGGCAGCAGCATTCAGATGCGTCCTTGTTGAATTGAGTGACGTGCTGAAACTATCGTTGTATGCTTAGAGGAACGAAAATAAACGGTGAATGGTATCCTCTCTATGAATATAGGGCAACGTATCATACAATCTTGCTCCCTTGTCATACTATTCGAACTGAGAAGTCAGCCTACAAGAGTAATGAATATAAGATGTATTATTAACTAACCTAACATTTCCCTTTTTACAATAATAATTCTCTTAATAATACTTATTTCTTACATGAATTCACTTTCTATAATATCAGACTAAAATTTCTGAAGGTATTAAATCACACCTTAAATCTTTGTCTACAGGCACCATTTTGATGACTTCATGATAAACCCGGAAGAAATGTCATTAAGGGCAATTATCAGATTTTCGGTTTTATAACCAAAGAATACCGTAGAAAAATCGATATTTGTACATTATTTACGGAAGATACTCCTTTCATCCCTACATTGATTAAGGGTTTATTTGAAAGCTGGACTTTTGGACGACATCACCTACATAAAGAAACTATTTTTTAGTAAATGGTTAACGGAATCAAAGAGACTTTTTTCATCTTTATTATCCTTTATCTTTATCATCCTTTATCTTTATTATCCATTATCTTTATTATCCTTTATGTTTATTATCCTTTATCTTTATTATCCATTATCTTTATTATCCATTATCTTTACTATCCTTTATCTTTATTATCCTTTATCTTTATTATCCTTTATCTTTTATCCTTTATCTTTATTATCCTTTATCTTTATTATACTGTCCATTAGGACCTATTTGCTAAGACACAGACCTGAAGGCAGCAAATGATACAGCTTTGGAAAGGGTAGAGAAATAGTGCTATAAGATATGATGATGATCTTTATTATTATGGGCTATCTTCTAGGTCTAAATGACCAAGTGAGTTAATCTTCCACCTGTGGCCTCTTTAATAATATTTTTCATATGTGTCTTTCTTCTTACTGATGATTCAGTCCATGTCCATAAAATATAGGGGCGAATAAACTATTGAGAATGACATTATCAAACCGCTTTGAATTCTGTGTTGCACAGTTGAACCTAGATTATCCGAACAAGAGAGGCGGGAAGCAATTTGTTCGGACAACTGATTGTTCGGGTAACTGATTATGGGTAAATAAACGACACCTTACTCGATATTCATGTACATATATTTACTTTAGAACACACATTTACGTAAATATTTACCCGGATTGGAAGGTCTTGTTCCGATAATTTAATATTCGGATAATCAGTGTTCGGATAATCGAGGTTCAACTGCATTTTGATTTTTCCGCCTCCAAACATGGGTCTTTCCGAGCCTATGATAAATTAGGGTCAATATGAATGTTAATTCAACATGGGAACAATATTAGCATGCGTCAATAATGCAAACAGTATTTGATCACAATTCAGAGGTGGGCATAGCACACTATTTCCTCCGCATACAAGTGAAACTCAGGTACCTTTACCATCTGGATATTAAAATAGTATATGGATCAAGGATCTATTGTGTCATCAAGGCAGTATTTTTGTTTCTGTGGCAGTTGGCAGGTGCATCACCAGGATTTTCAAGCTGCAAAATTAGGGTTGGAGGGGTATACTGGAAGATGGTTCCAGCTTGGATAAAAGCTCAAAGCATGGTTTGTTTTCAGTAAAGTAATTACTGACGTTTACACAATATAGACTTCCCAGCTCTATGTAGGATATGTCTTCAATTAAAACTTATCAGTAGTATTGGTCCAAAAGGTCTTTGGTAGCAGAAAGAAGGATGTGCACCGTTTCAACCTCGTTCTTTTTCACCAGACCCCAGAATAACAGTTTCATGTCCATGTTTTCTCAGCCACACTAGTAAATTTTTAGAATTTTACATGCATCACTTAAATCATAAATGGTTTATATTAGAAATATAGACAGATTGGGAGGAGAGATTTCTATAGAGACAGGGGTAACATGACGACTATATTGTTGGTTGTGGTACGCAAGTGTCATTTCTAACACATAGGAATTTTGTGCTCGTTGTACATGGAGAATTGTACACAGGTGTTGTTAATCTATGGCTACCTCCAGTAAATATTATCCATGATGCCCTTGACAAAGAGCTTGGAAAGCAACATGTTAGAAGAATTTTGACAAATACCGCCTGCAGTACGTCATAGTAGCTTGCATCGGATGACGCAGCTTTGCCACTCTCGTTCCTCTCCCACGTTAATTGGTAAAAATTCAAGATTGAGAGCCATGTTGCACAGAGATTTAGCTGCTTCTAAACTACACTATTATGTCAAAACTGGAGTTAAATAACATTTGAAGAGCAGCATAAACCTACCTAAAACACAAACTGACAGATTATTAGGGGCATAAAACCCAACACACATTTACCACTCCCTAAATCGTAACAAAAGTAGTTTTGGATCCATTCTGTTACTCTTCTCTGACACCAACTGGAAACCAAACTCAAAATGCGAGAAAGAGACTTTACAAAACGTATCTGGAAAGTTCATAATGTCTTGGGTGGCAAAGAGGCCAGACAAAATTTAATTGTATTACATGCGTGATGAGCAAGGTATTGAACGACCAAAATAGTTAACTTTAGGAGCTCAAATTAGTTATTAGTAAGCGTTAGAGCTACAATTCGTTAAAATATAAGTGTTAACCCGGATCCACAATAGAAAGTTAGAAACATTCACAAAAAAATGAATTGATAGGTAGGAAAGAAAGAGATCTGTCACTTCTTGCTAATAAACTTGCTGTTGGGAGCCCACCATAGATGTACTCAAAATTGTAAACTACCTCCCTCTCACAATGACTCATGATTTCCAGTGGTTGATATGAAAGCTGATAAAGAGGGGAAAGGAAACTGCACTAAACAATCTTTGTTTTGTATCAGCCTAAGAAATGGTTTTCTAATCAAGCTCCTCAAGTATAGATACTCCACATTTCATCTGTAAGGGTTGTGGATTTATCTTCTGTTTAATCATTCTCAGTTCTTACTAACATTTATGGTTAAGTTTCATACAATCAAGCTAAAAAAACAAATTATTTCCGGCTTTTCTTAATCCCATCATCTTATTGATATTGTTGTCTTATTTTGACTGATGCTCGATATCATTGCTACATTTATAAGCATCCAGTCAAAAAATTATTTTTGATTTGTGATTTATTCATGAGAAACCATAAAATAAGTCTTCCTTTTCGAAATCTGGCTGAGGTTTTATCAGTAAAAGTTGCAATTTCCCAGAGCGCTCTTGACCAAGAGTAAAAGTATTTTTTTGAAATTCAGAATCTGTCTACTGAACGTTAAAAACTTGTTGCGACACCAAGTTCCAACAGTTGACCAGGTGGATGAAGACAGACCAGTGAATAGATCGGACTCACTTGCAACTACTCTAGAAGAACCTGAATCTAAATAGAATATCTCTATCTAATGGGTAATATGGTCAAGTGAATTGAACTCATTAGTCCTGTAAGTCAGCCAGTTTATGAGACAAACAGTTCTGATGTAAAAATAGCCTTAGTCAGATGTACTGGACCTGACATCTTAGACCAAAAATTATAATCCAACGCATTTCCGCTCGCATGAAGGACAACAATTGTTATCCTCGATGTAGTGCTCGCGCATTGAAGCCCTTTCTTTTTAATTGGTTGTAGAGGGCCACCAGGGTTTAATAGGTCCTGGACCCATGCCTCAAAGAGGCCCATTCTTTCCAATTGGTTGTCTCCGGTCCACCCTTTTGTTGTGCAGCCATGTAGTGGTTGACATAGGTAAAAGCTATGGTAGAACGTGGGAGGTGACACCAAGGTCTTTGGAACTGTTGCAGTGGAATGCAGAAGGAATTGCCATGAGGGAACTTTTCTTAGCTGAAAGACCTTATAAGGAGATTACTGAAATAGATTTCATCGATAAGACAAATCTGACACAGAATTTTGGCTTTACAATCAGAGGCTGTCATACCAACTATGTTGAGGAAAGACAAAAAGGTGAAATACTGATTCTGGCGAGGAATCAAATACCAGAAAAATACATCACCGTTGATAATGTTGATCAAGCAACTATCCCTAAAGTAGACATTGCCGTGTAAGAAAAGAGACTTTAGATTTCAAATCTATATTTTTTTCCTCTGCCTCCAGACCTGATAGTAAATTGCCCATGCACACCATGGAAATGCAACACTAGGCTTCCTGGTCATCGTTGATTTTAAGAGCTATTCGGGCCATAACAGAACAGATTTAGAAGGTTAAAAGGCAAAGAACTGGCACACTTCTTAACAGCCCAGATGAACTTAAAATTAACCCCAAATCAATAGATAAATCCAGAGAAAACAGTGCCAGACCAACTACTAGGTAGTGACAAAAAACCCATTGGAACTCTCCTTTAACTTCCATTATCAACGAGAGGACTGAATTATAGAAAATACTGGTGGAAGGACTAATCGATGCTGACAAATGGATACACACCAAAAATCAACACCTACCAAAATGCTGCAAGCAGGACGTCAAGGGATTTCAACAGAGGAACACTAAAAGCTGCCGTAGAAAAATTCTTACCTGTAGTCCAAAAAAATACAGGCCTTACTGGACTAAGGAAATCCATCATCTTGAATATCAAGAAAGTGGACATATAATGAGGAAAGAAGAGCTTGAGGAGTTGACGCTGACGGGAAAGATAGATGGGAAACGAGGCAGAGGACGACCAAGAACCAAGTACATGGGCAGTATTGCAGCATGGTCTACAAAGAGCGAGCTACAACTACTGAGGGCAGCGAAGGACAGAAATCTGTGGAGAGCCATGATCGCCAACGTTCCTGGACACGGCACCTGAGGAGGAGGAGGAGGATGCAAGAACAAAAGTTTACAAAGACTCAACAACTAAAAACAACGTAACTTTAAAAGAAAAGACAGCAATGTACAAGAAGACCTTTATTCAAGGAGCAACGAACATCTGGTTGAAAAAGACTGAAAGCCTAAACATGAACAAGGATGGAAACAAATTATGCAACATTGTCAGGTCCATAAATAATGGAAAGCCATAACTAACAGCAATTTCCCTTGAAAAAATTAAAAAATCTCATAGGTAAGGAAGATACAAATTGTCTTCCCAACTGATTTGTGAAGATCACCAACGTTAACATCTTAAAGGACAGCAAGAAAAAAACTGCTGAAAGAGAAACGGCACTACAGAATACTAGACATGGTTATAACACGAGAAAACCAATTTTAGAAAAGCAACAGAGAAAAGAAATTTAGTAGCTACAGAAAGAAAAGTCACCTGAATATGACACCTTTACGAATGAGATGTTTCAATTGTTTAAGTAAGGAGCTTTGACGCAATGGTTCCGATCTACAAGAAAGCAAAGGGAAAAAACCATGAAAACAGACAGCTACAGGCCTACTCGTTTAGACAGATGTGATGGAAAGCTATTGGAGACCCTTATTAATAGAAGGCCTACTTAATACCTGAATAAAGAAAATATAATTTCTAAGTGTCAGACTCGATTCCAACTATACAGATCTAGCAAGACCGAATTGCAAAGAGAGCGTAAGAAATATCATATGCACTTTAAGTCAAAAAAATATACCTTTGCAGTATGAAATGACCTCGAGAAAGCCTTTAACAAGATATGGAAACCCAGTATGGAAACAGAAGTAACGTATATACAACTTGATTAGGCAGCTTTTGGGTAATAGAATTTCCAGGATACAGATCAGAAGACACCAAAGCAAAAATACGTCCCCGCGGAAAGAGATTAGTCCTACCTACACTAACAATCAACTTCATGAATGACACCCTAGATAATGTCCCAGCGTGGATCAGGAAGACTAAGAGGATGGGAAAGTAAGTTTTAAGGAAGTAAATATCACAATGAAATAAAAACAAAAAAAATGTCTTCAACAGCAGCCAGATTTTAGCAAAAATATGCTTACTACCTCCTTGCCAAAAAAATAAAGTTACCAATATTAGACTCAGGTATCATATATACACAAATTTCAACAATGTTGATACTGCAATGTGCCTCTGCGATGGTTATCGAACAATTGTACAAAGCTTCTCCAAAACTCTTTCAACCACTATCCAAGCAGACACTTTGTAAAAAAGCACTGTAGACCTGTAAAGAGTTTTCAGTGGATTTATACTTTTGCCAGAGCCTCTAGGTTTTGTTTTAATGATCGACGACGGAGGAAAAGAAGTAACTGTGTATGACAAAATTTTCTTCACAATAAATTATTTTCTTCAGAAAAAAAAATCCCAAAAACTTTACAGGAGGAATAGAAAAATACCCTAAGTTTTTGAATTAGATATTAATTTAACAAGCATGTGCGTAGTTTATATCTTCGAGTCGTACACAGTCTTTTAAATTTATTTTCTTGAAATAACACTGTTGTTGATCATTAAAAAAAGGCAGATGGCATTTCTGAGGCATAAAACTATAAGACGAGAACTCGGAAAGGTGCCACTGTAGAGGAAGGTTTATGGAAAATGACGGAAAGGCAGACCAAGGCAATATATCTGAAGAGTATTTTAATATGGGAGGAAGAACGAACTTCAGCAAGGGCAACAAAGGACAGAAGACACTAGAAATGCATAATCACTGACCTTCTATGAGGACACGACGCCTGACGAGGAGGGCGACGACAACAATCGTAGAAAAAGGCTAAATATTCGTTAAGCTTTGTGGCTTTGAAAACGCTAAACCGTTTAAAAGAAATTTCTCAGCCATTTCGTCTTCACCAGTAAAATGTTTCAAATATCCCGGGGTTTTCCCCCTATGAATTCCATAAAAAAATTGTTTCCTGTTCAGAAGCGAAACCCTCATCTCCGTTTATTTAGCAACGAAGTGTTAACTCATTCAGAAGACCTCTTAATATTCTTCTGTCTTGTCCCAAAGAATTAACAATCTTCTAAATACAAACATTCATCTTTTTTTTATTTCTGGCGCAACAGTCCTCTTTCAGATTTCTTTTGAACATCAGAATCCTCTTTTCCCATTTGGGCTGCAAAATATTGCAACTCACTGATCACAATGATCTCTCCATAATACATGTCCGATGTTTCTCCTTTTGACTTGCTCACCTTCATTTTGGCCCCTGCTGTACTTTTAACTTCTCTTTTTTTCTTTATCCTGCTACATGCTTTTTAGAATTCTCCGTAAAACAATGCGAAAAAGGTCAGGTCCTGTCCTTTTGTCATTTTCCACTTCCATTGCAATATGACATAACAAATGAATCATTTAACTGGAAAAGTTCCTGTCGCTTTTTTTTTGAATGAGTAAGATCCACTCTTCTTTACTTTAATCATTTGGTGAAATGCTGTTTTTGTCTTATCTGGTCGTGTTTTTAATGTTCTTATCTGTTACATCTGTAGCAATGACGTTGCGTCTAAGCTACGTAAAGTTGCCGATTCCTTTTATCTAATTGCTGTTGAGATCAAGCGGTGGTGTATTCCTTGGTAGTTTCTCTCGTAGATTTGGTTTTCTTTGTGTTGGTTTTTAAGCTAGATTTAACATCATATTTGTTGAATTTCTGATTCTGTATTTTCCCAGTCTCTCTCTTTATCACCATAAAACTCAAAATGGTCAATGAAATGTTCACCTTCCAAAAAATTTTCACTGTTCCATGCAATCCAACGTTTACCTTATTTTGCTTCTTTCACCACTTATTCTATCTGCCTTTATAAAATTAAAAATTTGTGTGCGTGTATGTATGTATATATATATATATATATATATATATATATATATATATATATAAATTTATGTGTGTGTGTTCATGTGTGTGTGATCAAATTGAGTCACCGAAAGGAAATTTGAGAAGCTCAACTTTCTTACTTTCTTAACAGGGTACTTTGAAACCCAGCACCTACTGGAGCTTAAAAAGAGGGTTTGTTCTCAGACTACGACCGACGATTAGAAAAAAATAATTTAAACAGACACCTCAGAAAGCTCAAATTCGGTGCCATAGTACTTTGTAGCATCATGCTAAATAAAGGTTGGGCTATTTCACGGTAACATTCACAAAATGGCAAGCAGCTAGAATTCAAACATACTGATAATTGGTATGAACACAAAACAGAATCTGTCCTTGAAAACGAAGTAAAGCAAGTTTTTGTGGGAATTTGAAGTGTAGATGGATTTTGCAGTACCTTGAGATTAAATTGAAGGAAAGAGAAAAAGAGAGAAATTTCAAGATTTGACAAAAGAACTAAAAGTTCTAAGGAATTGGAATGTAAGCATTATTCCAATAGTTTTTGGGACTTTAGGAACAGTTCCAAAGTCGTTGCAAAGTAGATTCAACCAAATCAGAATCCGAACGAAGATTTAAAGCAAGAAGACCATCGGTTTGTTGAGCACAACCAGGATCATAAAGAAAGTTTTGGAGCTCTAAGGAGATTTGTTGCCAATGCAATTTCAAGAGAAGTCCACCAATTTTTTTTGTGTGAAATGAGCTCAAATAATAATAGTAAAAATAGTAATAATAATAATCATTATAATATGCCCCTTGACATGCATTACAACATGGCTTTTTGTGCCTATTTATTATTGTTTTTGTCACCTAACAGGGCAATAATAAATATCAAGTTTGAAATTAATGCTGCAGTACCGGACTTAGTACCAGTACTAAGATACCTTTCTATGTATTGTCAGTTATCAGGCTAGAGTTGTCATACAACAACAACTGTTTGAGCAATGTGCCTTTCCTCACTGATTGTGGGGCGGCAATTGCAAGGTTGAAGTGATGTTGTTATTTGAATTTGTTTTTTTCATTTTATCCCAGTTTTATGGCTACAGGACATGTACCTGAATTCAATTTACCTATCTTGTTGCTGGGCGCTGAACGTGGGTTCGTCACCCATCCATCAATTGATGGTGTGTAACCACTCAATATTAAAAATAACAATAGCACTAACAATGTTTGAAAAAGGCAGTAGTGCTTTGGAACAGTAGGTAAGATCAGGTCTTCATCCTGCTACTGCTAGTAACAGAGGATCAAGAACAAAACGGACAAAAGAGCTAAACAAGCTTGTGATGAAATGTTATGTTAAGTGACCCTAACAATACAGGGTTTAAAAAAGGAATTTTAGGTATCTGGAACGAGATTTGAGTATTTAAAATGAATGAACACAAACTAGCTGGACAGTCCTAGTTATCAGAACCAATGGCTGGGTATTTGAGATAGAGGTCGAAGAGATTAAAAGAAAAAGAAAATGTAACGAATGAAACAAAAAAGTGAGGGCAAATGTTGATGAAGACTGTATCAAAATTGCAAGCCGGGTTGCAAGTGACAAGAATGGTGATACTTGGGTAGACTCTGAGGAAAACGAACAGAGGCAGAATCAGGATGATGGTGGACTGCACCTTGCTGAGGAGGGGAGAAAATTTTGAAGGGCAATTTGAAGCGGGGTGTTTCACAACAAGAGTGCAGAAAGGTCCAGAGGGAAAGAGAAGAAACTTAAAGGCACATGTCACCAACTGGATATAGTGATAGCAGACGAGTACAAAGAAACCTTGGACAAATTCAATGAAGTTTTAAGTAATCAGCTAAACGTAGAACTTAACGGGTTCAAATGAGTTGACAGAAAAAAATGAAAGACCATTAACAGAAGGTGAATAGAGTTTTGTCTAAAGTTAGAACTAATAACCTCACTGAGACCAATAATTGAATGAAAGCTTGCTCAATTCTTGTTGGCCGAGAGTTTGGACTTAAGCCTTTCAGAGGAAGAAATGCCAGGAAAGAACCATGGTAGAAACGGAAGACTCAATCAATGAAATAAGAAGACACATTAGTATTCTTGATACTGCTGGGAAAAAATGAATTGAAAAGGGCAAGAAAATTGAAGGAGTTAGAAAGAAAGTATCTTATAAAGAAGAAAGGATTGGGTACTGTAATAGAGGAAGTAAAACAACATCGCAAGGTCAAGTCTCTGTAAACATAACGGTGCGAGCAGAAAATTGAACAATTCAGAATAAAGAAATAAGTTTATAGTAAGTTTCAAAATGACCAAAAAAAGGTGTATTTAGAGCTTAATGGAAAAAAACGTAGTACTGAATATGGGAAGCTGGCGAAAGTAAGCCATTTTGGAGTGGGATTTGAAACAAAGGAGTTACTCACAATGGAAATGCAGAATACCTTAAAGAATTAAAGGAAGAAGGGAGAAAGGAAGTAAAATAAAATGACCTACACATCAAAGTTGAAATGATTACTAAACAATGGAAAATGATGCCTAACTGGAAAAGCCCTTGCCCAGATGGGGTCCAAAGTTATTGGCTTAAGAACGTTACTTTACACTACGAAAGAAAAGCAGAGCAAATGAATGATCTGATAATAAACGGAAATAAAATCCTGAAGTGGATGACCACTGGAAAAACTGTCTGATGCAAGAAAGATTGTGCAAAAGGCATACAAGTGGACAACTATCAGCCAATTACATGTCGACCACTAATGTGGAAATTTCTCACAGGTATAGTCTCAAACTCTTTGTACGATTTCCTAGAGATGCATAATAGATTACTCTCAGAGCAAAAAGGATGCAGACGAAAAACCAGGGGGACGAAAGACCATTTGCTTATCAATAAAATGATAATAAGTGATTGCAAAAAGAGACATACCAATTTAGAAATGGCCTGGATAGACTACAAGAAGTATTACGATATGATGCTACACTCATGGATATTCGAAACATTAAAAATGGTAAAGGCTGTGGATAACATTAATGAGTTTCTAAAGAAATCGTTGAAGAAATGGGGTGTTTTTAACTTATGCTAGTGAGTTTCTCGGTAATGTAAACATTAAAAGAGGTATTTTCCAAGGGGACAGCTTGCCCCTCCCCAACTTTTTGTCAAATGCATGATATCTTTACGTGAGACATGGCGAAAAGTTAAAGCAAAATACACCCTTAAATCCGGTAAAGATGTAAGTCACCTTCTCTTCATGGACGATCTGAAATTGTTCGGGAAGAATGAGAGGGAAATAGACAGTTTAATCTTTACAGTCCAAATAGTAATGATATCAAATGGAATTTGATATTAAAAATGAGGAGGGTTGATCATGCATGGGGGATTAGTTAACAGAAGTAGAAGTAATTGAATATCACTGCCAACAGGAGAAACAATTGAAATGATTGAGTGAAGTGGATATAAATATCTTGGAGTGTTTAAATTTGACGGAATTATACAAAGAGACGTTACTGAATGTTTCAAACAGGAATATTTTAGAAGTCTGAGGTTGATTTGTCAGAGTAAGCTTCATGGAAAAAAGCTAAATTAGACAGGAATTCTGGATTGGCGAGTAAATCAGTTAGATGAAATGGACAGGAAAACAAAAAAAATACTTACCATCAATCAAGAATTTCATCCAAAAAGTGACAAAGATCGACTGTATGTTTCCAACAGTAAAGGAGGAAAAGAGTTAATAGGCTGCAAAGGATCTGTCAGAACTGAAGAAAACAACCTTGGTTGGTATGTCAAACAGCAAACTGAGCCACTGTTAAAAGCTGTCAAAAGGAATGGGACAATCCAGACTAATAGTTCCTTGAATCCTAAAGATTATAAGAAGAGAGAAAAAGACCAGAATCTGAATTCTGATCTTTTAAAAAGTAGTAATACTGAATATACTAGAATAAGCATAGATAAAACTGTTGCCTTTCCATTATGTAGATATACGGCTTTTAAATTAACGTGAAGAAAGTATTTTTATTCCTGTAATGAAAATAGAAAAAGGTTCAAAGAGGGCAGCATGTTTTGCTTTAGTTAGTTAATAGGTTTTCAGACGATAAAATACTCAATTTATTGTTTAACCGACTTGATTCATCCTAAAATGAACATTTTAGGTACTTAGGCGAAAAAACAAGCCGTTTTTAAGCGGTACAAAGTACGGTATTCAAGTAAACCCAAAATTTAACCACGTCTTTGCTTAAAAGCAGCCGGTGGACAGCAAAAATGACAATGGTTTCTTAATCGGTCATTTCAATATCTTTATTTAAACTCCACATTCCAAAGGTGAAATGAAAAATCTCTCATTCTTAATGGCAAAGGATTATATATATATTTATATATAATATATATATATATAAATGTATATATACATGTGAAAAGCAGCCACTGCCGGTCACAAGCCCGGGACCTCTGTTACCAACATGGTCTTTCTTATGTCTGTCTCTTATCTAAATTTCTGAAGCCATTCTTCCGTGGCTTTCTTTATGTATTACGTCTCGAGTCGTGTAAAATTTGTTTGTGATGTAATAGTTTGTTTTTTTTTTCTTATTATTTTGTCAAAATAGAAGCCTTAACATAGGGCTGTTTGGAGTTTACTCCTAATACTAATACCTAATACCAAGACTTCGTAATTACAAGTCGCATATCAAACGAAGTGTTTATTCCTGTTCGATAGTAAGAAACTTTATTGACGATTGCCCAGGTGATGATGATAATCCATCTAAATATTTACGTTTTGTGTTAGCTGACTACGTTGAAAACGTAAGTGTTGAAGAACGTGAAAGCATTATGCTCGAAAAAGAAAAGTTTTGAATTGGCTCCATTTGCACTATCCACAAGGGACTTAACGGTTATCATGATTGGAGACGTACTAAACGGGTACAGAAATTTAAAATCGGAGACTGGTAGTTTTTAGAACATTTTTCTCTCCTTCTGTCACTGTCACGTCATTTTTTGTCTCACGTGCCTTGTGTCCGTGGAGAAGTGTGTTGTCATTGAAAATAAAATTCTTTTTGTTCACTTCACGGCTCCCCAGTGACAATTGTCTTTTATAAAGTTTTGTTGCATAGCAATTATATAATTATTTTGCAATTTGTTGGTAGTCTTTTCACGTATACTTTTTTTGCTTGTCAGTTTCTTGATAAAGTCTGTTGTAGACAGACGAAAATTTGAAATTGTGATAGTAATAAATAAAAATTTGATTTACTCAAGTAAATGTTGGCATACTTTCTTTAGTCATTTCCTGTGTCAAATATATATTTATATATATATATGCTTACATATGTATATGAACATATATATACATATATATACATATATACATAAATATATACATATATAAACATATACATGTATATATATATACTTATAAAAGGCTTTACCATGGGCAACTAAAAATAGAATCAAATGTTGACATCAACGTACCGTTACAAAGTCATAATGAAAGGGGAAAAAATGGATTCACTTATCCGACACTAGGGCAGAAAAATCAGTAGCAGTAAGGACACCTCATTTTCACATCTAACGGTAGGATAAACGCACTTCATTTTCCCACTGAAAGGGGAAAAATTAAACTTTTTAAAAATTTGGTGCAGGAATTGTTTGCATGATATTTTAGGAAAATGTATTTTCTTTTGTCAGTTTTACTCGATAACTTTGGTTTTACTTTTAATGTATTGACTTTTTAAAAATAGGCTGAATTTTCTTATACCTTTGGATCCCCATGCGTGTAATACGTCACCGACTTTAATATCCAAGAGGAGAAAAATTATTTTCTCATTCACCATTAAACATTAAGCCAAGATTCGAAGGCTCACACAGGAAGAGCCTAAAACGAGACAGAATTTATGCATATGAAATCAAGAGATGATTGGGAGGGCAGCTGACCCAAAGGCGTTGGCCACAATGACTTTTAAAGACAACAATAAAGCTGCCATACTATCGGTTGGGTAATTGTGTCAGTATATAACCCTTTGATACACCCCTTGCTTAAGTTTAGATACTTAAAACACATGATTAATGTTGATCTCAAATTGAAAAGAAGTACTGGGTTTATGTCTGACACGGGATAATACTACCTCAGAGGGATCACGCAACTTTCTTTAGCCGTAATGAAGGCATCATGATAGAGATGGTGTCTCGATAAAATACTTGGGGACATCAACTGATTTTCAAAATGATATAAAATAATAATGAAACAAATAACTGCGTTAACGAGGCTAACGCAATACTCAAGGTTGCGCCCCAGGTAGTGTGGCAGTGGATAGCCAGGCTACCTTCGGTCGTTATCCTAATAATGACGAGCAAGAATCAGCAAGGACTAGAACTTACCGCAAACGAGAACCTACCAGACATAGAGAGGTTCCTTATGGGAGACACAAGTGGATGAAAAATGAGTATAGGATTGGGTTAGAGTGTTTCTACAGAACCTCTGAGGTTGGTGAGAGAGGAATTGGGAAAAAGAGTGCTAGATCGTCGATCAAACAGCATTTTACAGGCCTACCAAACTTGGAAGCTCCAAATCTTGATGGAATTCAGAAGATTCGGCTCAAAAGGTTCAAATCGCTCCTAAGCAGAATTGCAAAAAGAACTGAACGAGTACCTACTAATTGGAGACGTGCTACCATAGGTGGTCAACTCCAAATTCATGTAATTTAATACTGTCTGCTTGATTCAAGTTTACAGCAGGAGTAGCCTATCTGTCAATGTTATATTACAGTGTCAACCAAGTGTCCTTCAACCTTGTGTCGGTCAAACATTCTAACTTTCAACCAATTGTCTGTCAACCTTTTGTCATATAACCGCAAAAGCAGCTAGAATTAGACGCTTTGATAAAAGAAATCAGTTCTACAAGGACAATAATATTTTTAAAAACAATCCTATAAATTTCTATCACTCGATAGGCACAACAGCCAACAACTAAACCTCCCATGCCGCAGGAAATCCAGGAGTTCTGGGTGAAAGTCTAGTCAGACCCTAAAACCAATATCTTTGATGTCCCATGAATAAAAATAGTATCAAACTCTGTAAAAGGAAAACAGAAACAGGAATCGGATGAAGCATCTCTTGAGGACTGGCAATGAAGTATCTCTTGAGCACTTACTATGAATTATCTCTTGAGGACTTACCACTCGCCTTGCATATGTCCTGCAAATGGAAATCCCTTTGGAAGGATAAAGTAACAAACTTTGCTTAATAAAATTCCTTCTTATGGTATTACTTTCACTTCCTCTCTACAACCATGTACGTCTTAATACACAACCTATCCCATCTTGGTCAAAATTGTGGGCAAATTTCTCTTAATAGTCAATTTTTTTCGTCTTCTCTAAGTTTCTATTTAAATGGAAAAAATGTTTTTTGAAAAAGACCTGGAGGAAAACATGACTTAGATGAAAAGACAACATTAAAAAAGACATGAAGAAGCTGCACTTAAAACAGAAGGACATATTAAAGGGAGAGTAAATTGAAGAGACTGACCCGAGTAAATGGCACTTACCCCCACCAATAGTATATGAAGGAAGAGGAAGAAGAAAAAGAAGAGGAAGAGAAAGAAATGATGTTTGAGTGTTTGCTTAAGCACTTCCTTTGACCGTCCAATGTATCCTGCATTTCATTCTTACATGAAATTTTGTAAACAATATTGTTCAGGTTTTGGGTATATATTTTGCCCGTCGTATTGGTTAAGACTTGGCATAAAGGAATGCAGTATCCCTGACAACTGTAAATGCAATGCACATTGCAATACAATAAAGTACAATTACATGAAATGCAATCCTTTATCACAGTTTTTTATAAGGTAAATAAATAAAATCTTGGAGTGTCAACTATTGACGTTATTAAATTGGAATGTCAGCTAACAATTTGAACTCTGTTTACGTTTCCTCCATATCTCTTGTAAGCCTTTTGGATTAAGATTAAGTTAGGACCCCCTGCCCTTCTTTTTGTGGCTTGAGCGTAAAATCAATATCTGCATGATTGGTCGGTATTATATGCCTGAAGACTGATTCATAACCAACCCAGAAAAAGTTACCTACGAGAGGGGATGGTTCAGGAGGCGTCACGTATATATTGCTATCCACGGTGTATTACAATAATTTTTTCAATCTTTACCGAATTCTATCCCCTCTATTTGGGTCTTTTTTAGATTAGATACTGTAAAAACATGAAATTGAAGTAAAATAATGCGTGGTGGCTCATTCATTTACTCTCTTCACCTATTTACATTTTAACAGAAAATATTCCGAGGTTGTCTTGAGCTTAGAACCCCAACATTGAAGTTTCCCTTATGACACTAGGTTCCATAATTTGTTTTATTAATAGAAATACAGATTTCATAGCTCTCTACCTGACGAATATTGTCCTTTAGAATTATTGAAGCATCTTTTCACATAGGTTTTCATGAACAATCGCTCACCTGAGTCACTGTGCATAACAGAAAAACACTAACTTGAATACTCACAGAGGAAAGATTTTTCTTTTGTTTTTCCTCGATGGTACAAAAATATCTTCTTTATCGTTATTAAAGTTACCTTAGTGGTCACTGAAATTTCCTTTGCACTGTAATGGTCAACTAATAAGTCCACACACAGTGGTTTTCGAGCACACTTTAAAACTAATGGCTGGCGACTTGAGAAATGTATATAAATGCGTTATTAAATGTAGTATGTATATAAATGTATCATTTTCCTTTAACTCTCTCAAAGACAGTAGCAAATTAACAGAGAGACATGATTTAGCTTCATAAAAAAAGAACGTAAGAATAAAGACTAAAAACGCAGGTTGAAATTCCCGCCATTTGATTCGTCACTTCCACAACGATTTGGCTTCATTTGAGACAAAATTGAAAATTGAAAATTACGTCATCGCACGTTGCCATGACATGTTTTGGTTTCGAACCTGGGACAATGAAATGTTAACTTCAAAGATTGGATGAAATCAATAATTTTACAATTGATGAAAGCCAGACTGAAAGCGGGTGATTAAGTTTCTCTTCAGTGCAAAGATTTGGACCGTGGGATTAGTAACAAGTGCAAAGCTCCAAAGGAAGAATGTTAAAGGAGAAATGTGCAGAAATAAAGAAATGTAGACTTGCCCCACGTTGGGCGATTAAGTCGAGGAGCCGTGGCTTAAAGGTTAGTGCAACTGCACCGTAACCAAGAATTCCGGGTTCGATTCCCCGTGTGGGCGACTTTGAATATTCACAAAAGAAAAAGCAATTGGTTGGCGTCAGGAAGGGCATCCGACCAAGAAATTTCTCACTGCCAAGTCCAAGTCCCTATGAAGGGCGCCGTCTGTGCCCCAGTTACTCGGGGAAAATGACGTTAAAAAACAAAACTTGCCGAACCAAACGTGGTGAATGAAATAATCCAAGTGTTAACAGGAAAGAACACATGGCCTTTTTCGGAGAAAAGAGCTGCCTTAAAACAATTTGATTTTGTGCAACTTTCCTAGTTGATACAAAGGACTTTTGTGTATAAAGATTGATTGCAAGCTTTACATAATAAGTAATTAGTAAGGGCCATTTGTAAGGCAAGTTGAAAAAAAGTGTTTAAGTTTTTCAAATGTTGGAAAACGTAAACACCTAATCTGAGTCAATGGATCAAAGAAGAAGAAGAGACAGAGGGGTCGCACTTCCCATTATATGATGTGAACCGAGGGACAATGCTAGAAAATATTAATTTGTTTGGCATTACCGTCTTGCTATAGTAGGAAAACGAGAGATAAAGTTATATATCCTAGTTTAAACTGCGCTGTTCGTCCTGTACCACATTTTAAGCATTTACCAGTTTCAGCGTTCACTCAGCTGTTACGAGTAAAGGTCAAAATCAACACACATATTCATAGAGCAAGAAACATCATATCAGACAACGAGGTTGACCTAGGTATTCCTGAGCGTTTCAATCAGACAGAATTGAACGATCTGGGCTATTACTTGGATTGTTCAAAAAGGATGCCCAATTTTAGACTACATCACAAACACTTCCTACAGATTGACGTTGAGACAATAATTTTGGAAGTAAGGAGTGAAGATCCATAACATAATTTTTGGTTGTGAAACTATCTTTTGCTTTGAGGCTAGAGACTTAATGTATGAAATTGGAATAACACCGTTTGGCCCAACTAAATAAAGGTTATTTAAAGACAGTAAAAAGAAAAGTTAAAAGTACGTTTTATTTCACATTTCACATTTACTTCACTTCACTTTTGTGACTTCCTTTTAGCTGGTCGTTCCATGTGCCTAAAACAACAGTACCAACAAATTAAGAAAGCTATAGAATCTTATCAAATACAATTAACATGAACAGGTTATCTATGTGGATGATAAAATGATAATTTATTTGCTAGGTCAGCAAAGAGAACATTCGAAATTTCTTTGTTTTCTATGCTTACTGAACAGAAGAGCTAGACAGAGCCCTTTTAAATAAAATCAAATTGGCCAATAAGGAAAGCCTTGAAAGTTGGTGATCCAAAGGTACACCGTTAGAAGATTGTGCAAACATAATTTTATCTCCACTTTACATAACATTGTGTTTGATGAAATAGCTTGTCAAAGCAGTGTCTCCAATAACCGATTGTTTGATGTGCATATGAACTGCATTTTCCATTATATTCTCTTCTATTCTAAGACAAAATTTCTTGGTATCTCACAGTTTTGGTCGCATAACAGTATTTTTAATTGTAGATCATTAATGTATTAGCTTTGTTGAACTATAGAGGAGAGCTTGAAAGTGTTTTGTGTTGCTTTTGTCGCAATCTTCCTAGGTAATAGGATGTCTAACATTCATGATCTTCGTGGATGGCTATAGTTACTTTGGTGTAAATATGAGTATTACGATTAATATTTCAAGAATCACCAAGAAGCAATTTTCGAAAAGTTAGGTGATTTTAGTGACATGTAGACAGAAGGATTCCAGTAAGTTTTAAAATGCATTTAAGTGAAGCAGCAAGGCAAATAGGACGAGAACGTGGCGGTATAACACTATTGGAGCACCCATTGAGATAGTGATAAGAAAGTATACTCTAGGAAAAATTATAAAAGGAAATTCCAACCGTAAAATTAAAGCTACGAGAACAATCTTATAAATAATGTTTTAGCAACATTGCTCATCTGACTTTTGTTCGTGAGCATTTAGGCATTTTGAATGGGCTACTTATAAAATTGTCTGTAATTGTTGGAATCATTGATATATATATATATATATATATATATATATATATATATATATATGTATATATATGTATATATATATATATATATACCAAACTAAATGTTGTCTCCTTTTAGCGCATTATGATAAACAAGTAAAAATATTCCTTGATTTTCCATTAAGTGACTCTAAATAAGTGACTAAGTTGAGGATGTGCTTCATAGGATCAATTTTTTTCAAATGTTTCTGTTACCGGTAATTCGAAATTTGAATACGTTGAGCAAATTAGACATTTAAGGAAAATTCTGATTGTATTTTGGAAATGGACTTATTGACCTTATCTAAAAATTAGTCTCAAATGCAAGGTCGCAAAATATTTTTTCATTGTTATTGATTTGAAGTAAATTAGTTGGCATCAGTTAGGGTATCCGGCCAATAAAATGCTCTTTCTGCCACAACAAAGTCCCTTTCAGAGGAAATGTCTAAGTCTGGTTACTGGGGAACATTAAGAAAAAAAACAGAAAAAAAAAGAAAGAAGAAAGAAAGAAAAGCGATTTCAGGAAAAAAACAGCGATTAGTTTTTCCTGACTTACCATCAATATTTTAGCTATCATTGGCAGCTTCCTTAAGATTAAAAGGAATAAATTAATGATTAACTTGAAATGCCGTGATAGTTTGAATAACGCCTTTGAGTAAATAACTGTAGCTGTATAATCTCTGGCATTATTGAAATTCAAAGCCTGTTAAGAAGTACACCAAGCTTGAGGTCTATTAGGGAAGAGAATATGAGCCTTGTTTCTACTGACAAAAAGGGTGTGATCGAATATGAGAGTTTATACTTAAAACGTCAGAAGCAGACTCCAAACCTCTATTTTAAGTAGATCTAGCGGATATTGTAAGGTTTTTACAAGTTCAAGGGATAAAAATGGTCTTTAAAAATAACAGAGGCATATTAAAGCGATGTGAGGAGCCGTAACTTCACGCGGTAACCAAAAAGTTCACGGTAACCAAGAAGTTCAGCGTTCGATTCCCGAGTGGGCAAAAAGACTCTGGAACCTTACAAAAGAAAAAGGCATTGTTTAGCATCAGGAAGGGCATTCGGCAAAGAAATTCCTCACATGCCAGCCAAAAGCCCCTATGAAGGGTACCATGTGAGCCCCAGTTACTGGAGAAAAAGACGCTTAAAACCAAAGTCGCACGATGTTTTTAAACTTTAATGCCACGCCTGATAGATTGAAGCACTTTTGTTTGTCTTCATAAGCATTGGAGAAGCATAAAAAGCTAAATTTTCATTATGATTAACATTTTTATTGGTGACACTATTTGCAGTCCCACAGATGTATCCTGGGAGTAGTTTATCTTACTTTATTTTACAGTTGGTTGAAAGCTAAAGAGAAAACTGAAGATACTATTTCTGTCTCAAAGCACTATAACAAAAAAGGCTATATAAAATAACTTTTATAATGATATCGTGGATTATATGAAATTTCCCCTTTTAGGTGAATCGCATACGCCGAGAAAAATACGTTACGCACATAACCTAGTATTACTGGAAGACAATGTATAGCTCTTAAGGCCAAAATAGGACTGCATTGAGTGCTGTAGTATGGTAAAAAAGTGACAAATTGAAAGAGATGGGACAGGAACAGGATAGGTGGAACAAAATTATCTGATAGGAAGAAATATCTTAAAGCTTTATAGACATTGCAGAGAGTACAGGAGCAGATGGCACAAAGAAAGAGGAAGTCAATGGTATTGTGAACTGGAAGAAATTACTAAGAAGTCGGGAATCAAAAACAAAAAGAAGGAAGAAGAAGAAGAAGAAGAAGAGGAAGGAAGAGAGAAATGAAAAATGAGAAGGAATTAATACGTTTTACGTTACTTTTGAACTTGACTTAAAATGTGATTGCATGAGATCTCTGAAGCTCCAACAATGCACTTAAAAATCACTTGGAAATCTCCACTGTATTTAAATGCACATGGAAAATATATATGAATGATGTTTTTACTCTTTTTAAAGTCAAGTGAATGGAAAGCAAGGAAAAGGTGATTATGGACGTTGTCCCTTGGAAAGCAATCCACAGATAAAATAGCTTTAAACGATCATAAAACACCTTAATTGACCAACTAACGCAACATGCTGGTCGTAAAATAAAAAATACCAGTTGTTATGAGCAGTAGAGATAGGGTGGATAGCGTTAGACAATTTCGAGTAAGCCAGGTGAGTAAAGGTAAGATATATGAAGAGCAAGATTATAAAAGAAGTGGAAAAGGGGGCATTACTTAGTGTTATTGCAGACAATACGATTAATAATGTAAGCCAACACCGTATCCTGTTGTGGAACCATTTTGTTTTTGTACTATCCTGTTGATCAATTGCAGTTAAATAAATACTTTTTGCTTGGCTTCCTCTTCTGATTACTTTCAGAAGAATCTAACCTAAAGTTGTTTACAACTTTAGGTTAGATTCTCTCTTCCAATTTTTTATACGTTATAGGGTCAATGTTCTCACTATGTGTTTTATTACTAATAAAAGAGTGCATTTCCACACCTCAACAATAAGCTTTCCATTGTTCTTTTTTTCACGGTGTTAAATACAAGTGACTACGAGCCAGCTAAATTGATCCGGGATTTTCAGCACTGAGACAAAGAAACGTTTTCCCGTTAGACAATTTCGAGTAAGCTAGGTGAGTAAAGGTAAGATATATGAAGGGCAAGATTATAAAAGCAGTGGGAAAAGGGGCGCTTGCTTAGTGTTATTGCAGACAATACGAATAATAATGCAAGCCAACACCCTATCCCTCTAAAATACAAGTGACTACGAGCCAGCTAAATTGATCCGGGATTTTCAGCACTGAGACAAAGAAATGTTTTCCTTTATTCATGCGACTATGAGATCTTGCACTTATATTCAACAACAAAAAAATTGATCTGGCTGTACATTAACCTTTTTACAAATGTAACTATGGGGGGTGTCAAACGAAACAGACCTACAAATGTTTATAGCGAATTTTAATAATGTGGTGAGTAATTTCTACGGATACAAAATAAAACAAGGCAGAATGTTCCCATGACACCAAAAAACAGCTAAGCTCAATAAAAAACATGTAGTTTTTATTATAATCAATGATATTTTAAAAATAGTGATAACCAGATAAATAATGTTCAGTAGAGCGGTTATTTGTTGGAGAAAGAGGGAACAAAAAGCGGTCTGTGGTCTACGAATATAGGAATCCGACCGCAGACTTACCTAAAGAGAATTTTTCCGAAGGCCTTTTCTCATTAATCCAGTAAAAATATTTTAGTGATGTATAATCTTTTAAAATTTGTATTTTATTTTATAGCACTGTCTTTGGCATTATTCAATGAAGGTAGTTAGCGAATATTGTATTAAAAAGTTAATAATTTTTGTTTGTATTAAGAGACCATTGATTGACTTTACGTCAGTGGTGTCTTAATACAAACTTTGTTGTGACATTTCACTTTCAAAAGAAATTCTTCTAAAATATATTCCCTTCTTTACCGCTTTAGAGTAAAGTGAATGTTGAGTTTAATTTTGTTAGGCCTGTGCTGGTAAGTAAGTACATAAAACCATTGATAAATAACCTAGCTAGCTAATACTTAATCGTTGGCGCTTTTTAGTTTTCAGTTGTTGCAAATGTGCCATTGTTTTGCTCTCGCGATATAAAAGTAAAGAATTATCTGCAAATTAATCAACACTAGAATGTGATGTGCTGGTTGCACATGAATAATAGTGCAGTCTAGTTGTATATTTACTACTGGCTGTTGGCAAGAAGCATATTTTCGCAGTGAACATTAAGCTGACTAGGTAGGTACGCGCGTATGTAGCATATTGTCCACTAGGATACTTGTGTGTCAGTCAACAAACTATTTACAATGCTGCAAACACAAGTGTTTGGCTTATACTTGGCAGCCAGTCAAGTCAATCAGTTACCTTATGAATGAAAGTAAATAAAACTGTCATGCCATCCAGACAATATAACTGATTTCGCAGTCAAAAAAATTAGATAGTAATTTAGCTTATTTGATACGATTCCTAAGTCGCCTCGATCAGCAGTTGTCCCTCCGTTTGAAATTCTCCAATTATTTGTTTGTTCAGTGACAGTGTTTTTATTCATGACATTTCCTTCACATCTTTTTGATGTTAACAGACCCTAATATTGATTTTTATTTCTTCCTCAGGCTGCACTATTTGGGTTATTCATTTTTAGATTATTGAAAGGGGAACTTGGTCTTAGTCTGTATTTATCTTTTTGTTTTGCTCCATAATATATCAAAAAAGCATGCTGTTGTTTTGTGCATCTCAGGATTATTTGAGTTTAAAAACATGAAGTTTAAGTCTCTGCCAGAAAAACCACAGTTGTAAACAAAGACAAAAACCAGGCAATACTATCTCGAAAAGGTAAATATTTATATTTTTGTGTTTCTGTTGCTTACAAAGAGCTTACAAAGAGCTTACGAAGTACTTCATCCAGATTTACAGTCATACGTATTAGTATGTTGTTAACATTGGATTTCCAAGTGAACATCTGCTTGACATAGCCATTTTAGTGTCACTCCAATCGGGTAAATGGGGTTGGAAAAAGTGAAAAGATTTGAACACGGTAGAGAAAAAGTGGAAAGGTTTGAACACGTTAGAGATAGCTTGAAATTACACGTGAAAAGGTTTGAACACGGTAGAGAAAAAAGTGGAAAGGTTTGAACACGTTAGAGATAGCTTGAAATTACACGTGAAAAGGTTTGAACACGGTAGAGAAAAAAGTGGAAAGGTTTGAACACGGTAGAGAAAAACAATGAAAAGGTTTGAATGCGGTAGAGGTAGCACTTTTCAAGGCAACTACCAAAGTTGAATCTTAACCAGGGCCTTTAGATTTTTAAAGTCCATGACACCTTAGCAGTTAACCTTAGATTTATGAGTCCATAATCTGATTAGTTTGGGAAGAGAACTCAAGCAAGAAGTCACCAGTGTCATTCAGAGAAAAATTGATAAAAAATAATTTAGTAAAATGGTCACCTTTTTCTCTTTAAGAGAACAAAAGGAACGCAATCAAGTAGTGCAGGAATCACTGACTTGCCAGAATACGAATCACTGTTTAAAATTTTCCTAAAATCAAGGCTTTTAAAGCTTTGGGAAGAATTACGTTCGCGAAATCGCTCCGCCTACCCAAATCATGAGCATCATGAGCAAGCACCTACCTTTTCCGAAGCATTTCTGGCCCGTCTGAGAGAGATCCAAAATTTATCAGTTCCGTCAAGTGGAAACTGGACATAAGAAGCATTTCAGTAAGCAGTGTTAGCAGAACAATGAACATTGAGCCATGGAGAAAAATTAGGCTTGTAACTACGAGTAAGCACAAATATTTTAATACCAAAATGTGCCTATTCTGTGACGTCAGCTCCACCATTAAAAGTCGGTTTGCTAAAGACTGAATCGAATCACAAAGAAATCAACAAAAACCATTCCAGTCATCCTTACCTAACTAAAAATGATTTGGCTTGTCAGAAAGATTGGGAAAGGTTACCTTAAAGTCTACAGTAAAAAAAACATGATCAGAGGATCCAAAAGGAGGTAACATTAATATTTTATCTCCTTTTGGAAAAATGTAAAACGGTCAGGGCTAGAAGCCAAAAAAGTTATTTAGTAGTAATTTTTAACCTAAGAAAATCTAGTATTTAATTGCTTTTCTGTATATATGTGTATATATATGTTTATATATAAACTATTTATTTTATTATGGCGACCTCATCTGTTTTAGGATTTTGTTTTCTTGGGTCTCTTTTAGGTAGTTCACTTAATTTTTAAGAGAACGGTTTGCAAGAAATGGCAGTTCTAAAGTAAAGCCTATTCACTACTATACAGTGAAACGAATGGCAGTCATTTGCTTTGGACAGGAAAACGAGAAACAGCTTTTTCAGGAAAAGATAGTTCCTGCTAAAAAGACATTTATTTGCAGATAATGGGTTTTTGCTATTCAGTTACAGCGCAGATAATATACGTTTTTACATTCAGAAAAATATGCCTGTGTACATTAAGCTATGTATTTATAAATGCCATTCCTTTTAACTAAATTTCTCAATCCTTTTTATGCTGTTTCGCAAACCTATACAGCAGTGGCTTGTTGATACTGAATACATATTAGAAAGAATGAAAAAATGAGAGATATCATTAAATTCATGATTGTAAGGAGCCGTGGTTTAACTGTTAGTACAATTGCCCCTTACCCGGGTTTCCGGTTCGAATCCTCGTGTGGGCAAAGAAAATGCTTGGAATTTTACTAAAGAAAAACCCATTGGTTGTTCTAAGGAAGGGCATCCTGGCAAGACATTCCGCACTGCCACAACAAAGTCCCTCAAAAGGATATCTTCTGAGTCCAGTTACTGGGGGGAAAAAAATATTCATACTTAATTATGAAGCTCACAAGTATCACCCAGTAACAAATTTTTGAAATTTGGCTAATACAATTTCGCCCTACTTTAATGTTTTATATATATATATATATATATATATATTAGTAAAGTCGATAAATAACTACAATTCTTGAGCAACTGAAGGTTTAAGGTATTTAAAGATCATCAGGCACATACATCTATGAGCATTTGACAGACAAAAAATGCACTTATTTTTCGAGTTTACTACTATTTTAGCTCTGTTTTTTTTGCTAAAAGCATAAAAGTCTCTACAATTTAAATACAAGTTTCCATTTGTATGTATATATATACATATATATATATATACATGTATAAGTATGAGCTATGCTACAGTTTTGTAAAAATATAGGTACACCAGCAATAGTAATATAATGATAGTAATATAAAAATAAGGACAACAGTCATGATACCAGTTGGAAAGAAAAAGATAAATGACCACTATATATTATATGTATTATATATTATATATATCATATATATCATTTATATTATATATACTATAATATATACTTTATTAGTAATGGTAATAATGACTGGAAATTCTTACTTGATAGGATCCTCTAATATAAAAAAACATGAAATATATCTTACATACAATGCCTTTCTGCAAAAGCTATTTTTATGAAAAAAATACAAAGAGATTGCAGGCACTTTCTGAACAGTTCCCCCAAGGAAAGATTTTTTTACTCTCAGTAGCCTAAAATACAATAAACATATATGTCTAGTTAAAGACAGTTCATGCAATTAAAAGATGTTCGCTATGCCAACAAATTGATACTAAGGAAACTTTTGGTTGAAATATTTGACCATATTGAAAGCCATAGTTAATGACGTTAGGAAAAAAATCAAAACAGGATCTTGTTGGCTTGACAGCAAACTAACAAGTATCTTACATTCTAAAGGAATGACGTATGACATATGACTTATGACTTATGACTTGTGACTTGTGACCTATGACTTATGACTTATGACTTATGACTTATGACTTATGACTTATGACTTATGACTTGTGACTTATGACTTATGACTTAAAAACTTATGAGTACAGGTAGGTAGAGATAGATTTGATTAATGGCAGTGGATGTTCTAACTTCAATGATGTACCACCCTTTGAATAAAGCAGGTAAATACATGGTGTCACTAAGATGGTGCTTGGAAATTCATATCACAAATTCTAATATTGTTAATATATCTCTATTTAATATACCTTTGGTCAAAAATGATCCATACCATAGCTATTCAAATATATGTAACTTCCCAAGAGTGGCTCTTGTTCCTCTTCGTGTATATTTATAGCAGATTTATAACAGAGACCACCAAAAAGAAATAGTTATCAATTCCACTAGTATTTTCACAGTTGCTCGTTCTAAACTGTTGTGAGATTCTCCGTCAGCTGCCATCTTGATGTAGCATTGCTGCCATCTTGATGCTCTGAAAGATGGTATATGCTCGTGCGCGTATCGCTGCTGCCTGAACAAAACAGAAGTCTACACGCTCTGGTGTTGGCAAGACGTGCTTTTCAGTGGACTTAAGAAAAGTGCTTTATTCTGTTTGATTATTTGTACAATTGTGTACGTTTAACTGGTTTACTACTGTGTATGTTAACTAATTGTTTTACTGTGACCGAACAGGGTTCGTTCGGTTAGTTTATTTGAACTACTGAGTAGGCCTATACTACTATGTATGTTAACTAGTTGTTCTACTGAGAACGTTTAGGTCTTGTTTATTGTACATTACCATTGTATGAGTAATTAGTAGTTTTAATCTGTTATTACCACCGCTACGGAACTGCCTGATACAGTTTGTAGGTGGCATTGGTGGTGACAAGGGGAGGTTGGAGGTCACCGCAGTTAGTTATTTTATTGGTTTTCTTTTAATTTATTACGCCTGCATTTAACAACAAGCTATCTCGGCCTTGTTGTTGTTTTGACATAATTGTATGTCAAAGGAGGGTGAGGGGGCATAGGCCCCCTGGGGGTTTCTAAGAGTGGAATTTCTGGCCCATCTGGGGCCGGTCAGTCCGATGCTGGCACTTCTGCCGAGAGGCAGGCAGCTGAAGCTGCGGCACCCCAAGTGGTGGGGCAGGGCATCGTGGTTGATGCTAGTGTGTTGGCTAGCATTCTTAACCAGGCCCGCGGTCCGATTCTGGAACGATTTCGCCGCCAGCTTTCTCCCTTCACCGGTGATGGTGTTGTGGAGATTGCCGAGTGGCTTGCAGCCTATGAGAGGCTGTGTGAGGTGGAGCGTGTAGAACCCACATATCTCCTCACCTACATGCTCGCAGGCAATGCTGCACGAGTTCATAGTAGCATGAGTGTAGGCGACGCCACCGACTGGAAGGTCGTGAAGGCTGTGCTGACAGCCGAGTATGCTATGCCTCGGCAGGAGGCATAGCGCAGGTATGTCAACTGTTGGCTGGAAGCCGGTGAGAGAGTTGACGTATACCTGGGTCGCTTAGAGCGACTGGGCCGTAGGCTGGGCCTGACCCTCAACGACTTGGTCTTCAGGGTCAAGTTCTACGAGGGACTACCCGCCTCCGATTATGAGTGGGTGGTGACCCACGAGCAGGCATATACTGCTGATTTTGGGTCAGTGTTGACCCGAGTGCGAGGCCGTATATCTCGCGGAGGGCAGTAGAGGGGCGCGCTTTCTCTGCTGTTGCAGCTGCTGCTTCTGGTAAGCAGCAGGGTAACAGCTCAGGCTGTTATCGCTGTGGTGGGGTCACCGTGTCAAGCAGTGCTCCATGAAATCCACTGCTAAGGGGACTGCCCCTAGGAAGGCTCCATCAAAGAAGAAGGTCGCGTGCTTCCGCTGTGGAAGCACGAAGCATTCGGTGAAGGACTGTCCTCAGCCCCCACCAAGTGCTGGTGCCTTAGATAGGCTGGATTTTCATTCGGAGGATAAGGCCGGGGCGGCCCCTCCTCTCCAATGGAACTTTAAGATTCACTGGGATCTTGAGTGGTGCCTCTGCATCACGGGACAGTCTGAAGCTGCCCGGGGCGGCTGGTAGGACTAGCTGTAATCGTATGCCAGTCATCCGTGCGATCTTAAATGGTCGTTGGTCCTTGTGTCTTGATGACACTGGAAGTGAGCGGACCCTGGTGAGTTCGCGGGTAGTGGAGAGCCGTCAATTACGGCCGGGCAGAGTAGTACTGACTGCAGATCGCAAGGCCTTTCATGTGAAAGGCCAATGTCGAGTCATCATTGGGTTGCAGGGGCACCGCTTTGGAGTGACTGCACTGGTGATGAGTGAGCTGAGTAACTTTGGTGTTGACTGTCTCCTTGGTGGCGATGCCATTGACCACATGGGTGGTGTCACTGTTAGTAGAGGGTCAGATTCCAAATATTCAGTTCAATGGGGTAAGCCTTACCCTAAAGACTGTTGTGGGGTGCCTCAAACTGAAAGGGCTCGTGCAATTGCTGCCACTGGGGTAAGCAAGGTGGACCAGAAGTAGTCGGGAAGTGACTCCAGGTCACTTCGGGGTGAGGACCCGGATTTCACTGGCGAATTCATTGACGGTCGGTAGACTGTCAGTTGGCAGTGGTCGGACAAGTCCCCAGAGGAACTCTAGACTCAGCAGTCAGAGTACAAGTGTACTCAAGCACCACATGTGCGAGAGCGCTACTGCACTGAGTTGGAAAGCTGGATTTCCAAGGGCTGGCTGAAGCGGTGGGATGGTCCTGTTAAGGGTGTCATTCCTTTGCTGGCTGTGTTTCAGCAAACCAAAGACAAAGTGCGACTAGTCATGGATTACCGTGAGCTGAATAACTTTGTTGAGTGTCATACTGGTGATGACATGGTCGCTGTGTGCGGCAAGAAGGTCAGAAAATGGAGGCAGTAACAGGGCGAACTGAAGGTGGTTGATCTGAAGTCCGCGTATCTGCAGATTCATATATCCAAGGACCTGTGAAAGTTCCAGATCGTAAGGTATAAAGGGGTGCACTATGCCTAGACACGCCTGGGGTTTGGATTGTCTTGTGCACCAAGGATTATGACATCCATTCTACCCAAGGTGTGGTCGTTGGAGGAAGGGTTCGTCGTGGAACTGAACACTATATTGATGATATAGTGGTGCAGGAGTCTGTAGTTGGTGTAAGTGAGGTCCGTGCTCACCTCACCAAGTATGGGCTTGAGACAAAGGAACCGGAGGACCTTGATGGAGGTCGATTGCTGGGTATTGCTCTGCACAAAGACTCCACAGGACATCTGCATATGTCGAGGGGAACGCCTCGTACTGACATCAACCTTGATATGAAGGGTTTGACTAAGCGAGATTTGTTCTCATTGTGTGGCCGTTTGGTTGGTCATTATCCAGTAGCCGGATGGCTACGCATTCACTGTAGCTTCTTGAAGCGCTTAGGGAGTAGTAGACCCTGGGATTGTCCTACTGAAGAGCCAGTCGTCAAGTTGATGAGGGAGCTACTGAAAAGAGCTCGTCTTGAGGACCCAGTCAGGGATGTTTGGCAAGTCCACGTGGTGCTGTGACTGTGTGGACTGATGCCAGCTCACTTGGTTTGGGTGTGGCCCTGGAGGTTGATGGCAGCATTGTGGAGGATGCGTCATGGCTCAGAAAATAGTCGGACCATCAACACATTAATGTTGCCGAGCTTGAGGCTGTAGGTCGTGGGGTGAACATGGCCATAGCGTGGGGTTTCAAAACCTTTACGCTGGCTGTTGACACACTCACAGTTGTCAGCTGGATGACCAGTGTCATCGACAAGCGCTATTGTGTTCGCACAAAAGGCGTTGCAGAGATGCTTGTCAAGCGTCGTCTGGGAGTGATTGGTAACATAATCACTGAGTATGGTCTCGATGTGACAGTTTGTTTTGTACCTTCGGTGGNATTGTGTGGCCGTTTGGTTGGTCACTACCCAGTAGCCGGGTGGCTACGCATTCACTGTAGCTTCTTGAAGCGCTTAGGGAGTAATAGACCCTGGGACTCTCCTGTTGAAGAGTCAGTCGTCAAGTTGATAAGGGAGCTACTGAAAAGAGCTCGTCTTGAGGACCCAGTCAGGGGTGCTTGGCAAGTGAGTCCACGTGGTGCTGTGACTGTGTGAACTGATGCCAGCTCACTTGGTTTGGATGTGGCCCTGGAGGTTGATGGCAGCATTGTGGAGGATGCGTCATGGCTCAGAAAATAGTCGGACCATCAACACATTAATGTTGCCGAGCTTGAGGCTGTAGGTCGTGGGGTGAACATGGCCATAGCGTGGGGTTTCAAAACCTTTACGCTGGCTGTTGACACACTCACAGTTGTCAGCTGGATGACCAGTGTCATCGACAAGCGCTATTGTGTTCGCACAAAAGGCGTTGCAGAGATGCTTGTCAAGCGTCGTCTGGGAGTGATTGGTAACATAATCACTGAGTATGGTCTCGATGTGACAGTTTGTTTTGTACCTTCGGTGGAAAATAAAGCTGATCATATGACCAGGGTACCTAAGAAGTAGCTTGAGTACCGTGGGACTAGGGAGGAGGCTGCAAGTGTAGTTGCAGCTATCGCTACTGGTGAAAGTCCCGAGGATGCCATTTGGGCGGCACACTTGCCTCACCATCTGGGCATCGACAGGACTCTCTTCCTTGCTCGACATATAAACAGTAATCTGCCACGTCAGCAGGTGAAACGAAAGTTGGCTGGATGTGAGGCATGTCAGCGAATTGACCCCGCTTTGCGGGGTGAGAATATGGTGTCAACGGGTGATTTAGCTGTTGATGACAATTGCTGCCGAGTTGCAGTCGACGTGACTCACTTTCGTGGTCAGTTGTAATTGTCGATGGAGGATTGTGGTCCATCGAGGGTTGCGATCTGGCGTCGGTTGCAGACTGAACCTGCCACGTATATCGTTTCTCAATTACGTAGTGTCGTGATTGAGCGAGGGCCGTGTGACGAGTTATTGCTGGATAACTTGACGGCGTTCAGATCGGCAATGGTTGCCCAGTTTGTCGACGAGTGGGGGATTGCTCTGCGATTCCGGGCTGCTTATGCCCCGGGTGGCAATGGAGTTGTTGAGAGGAATCACCGGACAATCAAGAGGATTGCGGAGAGGGGAGGAATTACTCCTGAGGAGGCCACATTTTGGTACAATGTGACACCTCAGAAGGGGACGGAGGAGACCTCCTTCAAATCTGTTGTTTCGGTGCGGTTGGAAAGTGCCGTTCGACATCAACCTCCGTACTGGAGACGGAGATGCTGAGAGTTCGTTCTCAGTTGCTGAGGAAGTCTGGGTGAAACCTTCACCACCTTCGTGCACAAAGCAGTGGATGCCTGGTAAGGTGACCAGGATCGTGTGCAAGCATACAGTGTGCGTGGACGGCATGCCGAGGTATGTGAGGTGTAAACACTGACCTTGAAACAAAGAGGGAGGAAATCCTATATATTGCAATTGTAAAAAGGGGAGAAGAAGTAAAGAAAGATTTATGACAGTGGAAAAGGAATAGACACTAAAAGGAATTAAAATGAGAGAAGTTGCATAATCAGTTCACAATGTCACTACTGGAAATGAAATTTTTCTCGCTTTCTACCTGTTTCAAGTACTACGACTTTTTTATTGATAGGCTAAGTCCTCTCAGGGATACCTGCCCAAGCTGGCAAATAATCTAAGAAATAATTGCTTTCTGTTTATTTTAATCGAAATATTTACAGAGTTTGGTATGTTTTAGGGCATGGCACTCAAACTTTATGAATCAACCTAGACGTCGAATTAGTTGAAATATCATCATTATCATCATCATCATCATCATCATCATCATCATCATCATCTACACCATCTTAGCCATTCGGGCCACAGCTGGCGTGTAACCTCCAAAATCTCCTCCATGCCTTCCAATCTTGCACTCTTTGCATCCACATTCTGCCGCCTTTCTCCTCTATTTCATCTCTGGATCATGAACACGGTCATAATACCAATGACCTATGGAGCCGAATCGTGGTCACTGACAGAATATCAGAAGCACAACCTTGTGGTGGTCCAGAAAAGCATAGAAAGAACAATGTTGGACATCACTTGGGAAAAAAGTGACGAATGAAGTTATAAGATCAAGAAAGTAAGTGGAAGACATCATTAAGAAATCCAAATACATAAAAATTCAGTGGAAAGAACACCTCGCCCGAATTAAAAATAACAGATTGGCTAAGAAAACACTTGAGTTGTTGCTAACAGAGGGGAGGAAAGCAAAAGAAAGATCGAAGAAGATTTGAAGAGATAAAATAGTTGAGATATAACTACCCTAAAATAATGTTGAGAAATTATCATAACCTTTTCTATATGTAGTGCTATATTATTGATGGATATAGAAATATATCTATATATATACTATCCATATATATTATGATATAGGATGAAAAATCTGACCTACCCTTTTATAGACAACAAACATAGGAACGTCCAACTGAACAAGGGTATAAATCATGTCTAACATTAATTGAGAAGAATAAATTTTAGCTTGGTGATTTTACACTTGGTGAGTAAAAAAACCCAGAAAAATATCATATGATTGATAAATGATAAATATTAAAAAAAAAGAAAGAATTTTAATGGTTGACATATTACAAAAAAGAAATAGGCAGGTAATTATGTCATTTAACATTTAATACATCAAACCCAAGGCCCTTATCACTATTTAATTACGTATTCTTAAGTTACAATATCCCAAGTTTTGCTTCACGACAAAGTTGTTTTTCTTCTGTTCGTTAAATTAAACATTTACATAGAGAAAAAGGCATTTCTGTTATGAAAGAGATCGTTCAATAAAAAGAATAATTCAGGAAAAACTTGAATTTTGATAATTCCCGTTAATTGGAAAGAATGCACGTGACCAGATCACTGGGAACTCTATTTTATCGAAAATTGAGTTCAAAAAAACAACGCTTGAGATGAACAAGAAATAATATACGAACATAGCTCTACAGTTAGAAAAATTAACAATGGGCTTCGAAAAACCCAACTATTACTTACTAAAACAGAACCCATATTCGAAAGCCATGTTAAGAAGAGGATCAGCTTGGCATCAATATTTTTAGGCCTTTTACCCTTAGCAAGGTTTAAAGCCATTTTAGCTTAAAAACTTACTTTACTTATTATATATATACCGTGTCATCTCTCATAGTTTCTTTTACACTTCTGCATAAACTTATTCCCATTCCCTTTTTTACATTGTTTTACTTTCTTTGACGTTGTTTTGTCCCTCTATTTGTCTTATGTCCCGTTTATTTGTCCTGTTTTGTAAATTTGCCGATTTACATCTACGGTCATGAGCTTAGCACTCATACTATATATATAGTATTAGAGTGAAACACTCAGAAAACTTTAGCCAAAGATGGAACTGGCTGATAAAATGACAATAATGGGACAATCCATACATAATCAATACTCACCACAACACAAAGGACAACACAACGAAAAAGCATAAGAATGAAGTATCCGCAGAGAGAAAGAAAAATAATGATGTATAAAGAATAGAACTATGGTGAAGCGCGATGAAAAATGTAAAATGATAGATGACTAAGAATAATGATTAAGATGATGATAATGACTAAGAATAAAGTAGATATCATGGATCATCAGTCGAATACCATGTCAACCATTTCGGGTATTTAAAATCGAAATGGACATACCGACATGGCTGCCCAGTAGCACTGATTAGGTGCCACCTCCATGAAAAGAGTGGAGATCGAAGTGAATAATAGAAGAAAAAAAATGTACGATTCATGAAGCCAAAAGATAAAAAATACACAATCCGCAGGGGAAAAAAATATATATGTAGATATAAAAATATATATGTATATACATATGTATATGTACAAAATAAAAAGAGAAACTCAAAGCTTGCGAATAGAAATTAAAGTTTTCTCTTTTTACCTTATATATTTGCTCTGGATTTCGAGCACTTTAAATGATAGTAGAAGAACACTATTATTTTCGTTTGTTTGTTTACTTATATACATATATATATATATATATATATATATATATATGCACATTTCAGTCCTTTTATTTATTGATTTCTTACCTCTACCATTTCTATCTCCGAAAACATGTATAAACTAAGAAGTACTCCATTTATAACTGAGAAGCGATTTTTGCGCAAAACTACCAGGAACCTGGCCGGGGTTCGAACTGGAAATCTCTTCCATGATAATACTATTGATTAAACCACTCGGCCATTACATTTAACTGATGAAATTCGAGTTAAGAAGTAGTTTATGGGGGAAAAATAGGACCTAAGCAATTCGAGGACTCGAACTTTTTGAAGTTTGGCGTGCCGTTCATTGAAGATTATGTTGTTTAATATATTAATTATAAACTAAACTTTTTTTTTATGAACTTAATCAAGCCTGCATTTCTTCACAAATTTTGAACCGTCGAAGTCACAGAGATCTGAATAAATGTTGCAGGTGAAATTCTCAAAGAGTTTTTACTGAGCGGTGATTGATACCTTATCTTATTTCATTATTGAGCTCAAAGCAATATTCACCTAATCGCTAGATAGCAATACACCGTGAAAGAAATTGCACTGAAAGTAATCATTCTCTACCATAAATCAATTAAAAGGAGAAAGGCAATCTGTGCCCTTGACGTAGAGCAGAGAAAATGATTTTTATTATGAACTCACCACAGAAAACATAAGTTTTTTTATACTAACATTGTAAATAATTTATCAAAAGAGTTATTTTAGATTGCAGTTTAGATCCTACTCAGAAATCAAAGCCTTTCATTGACAACTGAAAATGGACATCATAAAATTGTCCCCCAAGACAAAATAACATCGAAAAACAAAAACAAAGGAAAGAGTCACAAGTGAAAAACAGCGAGAATATCACTTCTGATTATACCAAGTCTAATCAAAACAGGAAAACCATGACATAAAATATAGTTCGTCTTCATTCAGACCAAACCAAAGCGGCATAAAGGAGGGTGTGAACCCAATCAAACTCATCACATTATTGCACATAGAAAGATTCCTTAAAATTATAATGACTGGGTCAAAAGAGATTCTATGCGGGCTCTGTCAATTGCCAAAAAACTTGCTAGTGATCGTAAAAGTTGGTGATAAGTATGGTTAATGAAATCGCTAACGCCGATATTACATTTCCAAAAATATCAGTGTCACCAGGAAATTCCACACAGCTCTCCAGGGATTCACTAAACTATAAGAACAAGAAACGATTGACATAATTTCGAAATAATTCATGCCTTGCTATAAAAATATGTGTTATATTGTAGATGGCCGAGATGGTAGTGATACTACAAACAAGTATACTTTCTAAAAATGCATTACTTGAATATGCAAATTGTAAATTATTGAAAAGCCAAAGGCGTCCAGGAGATAAATCTCCAAAGTTTCATCATGTTACCTAACATTTTCATCTGGTCATACTTTTAATTTAGGATAATTTATTTTTTGAATTTTTGAAAGTGTAAGGACATGCTCTTTATTGTTTTCCTTCTTTTGCTTTAATGCAGAGGGTAATCTTTTTTATTTGATTTTTTTCTTTCTACCTTTTAAATCCTTTTATTCTTTTTTTTCCTCTCCCAATCATATTAAAAACTTACATTTAGATGTAGGATGCCACTTATAAAGGAAAAACGAATTATTGCACAAATATAATTGATATATAATCAAGCCAACAATGTTGTTCTATTAAATTTGCACAATATTTCGAAGTTAATACTTCATCTTCAGGCTACAAGTTAAAAATACAAAAACAGTAAAACTGCTGAATACAATATTTCCCATCACATATCAACATCTCTCTACAGTATACACAGCTACAGCGAAATGTAACACAGTGAATTCAAATCTTCAATCCTTTTGAATAAACTATGATAATTGAGAAACCTCCTTTGAGGGACCTTATTGACTAGTTAAATTTTTATGACTAATTCGCGGCTTTTGTACTCATCCTTTGTATTTAACGTTGGTTTTATTTCCCGAATGAGGAACGCCTCTAATGTCATTAACTTGTATTCCGACTTAGTCGACTTTGTTATTATTTCTGCATGATTGATTGATAGCTCCACGTTACACGTTTTAAAATACTGTCCCATGGCTTTATATTTATGCCCCTTTACACGGGTTAGCAGATGTCGGGTAGTTTGCCCTACATAACACGATAGGCATCGCGAAAACGTAATTTTATATACTAAACCGCTTTGCATAGGTTTTTCCACGGGTACTTTTAATGATGGTAGAACTGTTTGGATTTTCTTAATTGTAGAGACAATTTTGCACGGCGCCTCAATACGTTTCAATAAGCTTTCAAATTTCTCGGTCACTTTCCCTCGATATTGAAGAAAAATAAGTTTTTTCTCTGTTTTATCATCATTACTTTTTTCTTCTGTCGGTGGTTTCGGTTGATAGATCTTGTCCAAAGTCTTCTCAATAATTTCATCATAAAATGATAGGAAGTATTGGTTGTTCTCCAGAAGGATTTTTGCTTTGACGAGGCTTTGCTGAAAGTTTTCCCATGTACTGCATGCATGGTGAATCGTATACACAAGACCGGTAAGTACAGAGCTTTTATACTTCATACGAGCTAGTGAGTGGAAGTTCAGGGTCAGCCCTGTATACGTAGCTTTCCTGTATCACGTTGATGTTAAGTGTTCTCCTCTGTGTATGATTCGCATGTCAAGAAATGGGATACTGCATTTTGCTCTTTCTCCATGGTAAATTTTAGGCTGGGGTGGTAGTTATTGATCTTCACAAGTTTGAACTCAATTTTGTCTCTGCTAATTATTCTAATGATATCATCCATGTACCGGGAATACAGTTTTGCTTCGCTCTTTATATTTTTGTCGAACTTACTGAGCCAACCATTAGCTAGATTTGGAGCCGCTGGGCTTCGCATCGCCAATCCATTCTTTTGTCTGTAATAACCATCATGCGTTAAAAGTAGCACATCACAACTACTGATACGTGCTAGTTGAATAAAGGTCTCCTTCGATACCGGCGGCTTTTTGTAGTCATTAGAGTATAGCAAGTCCGCACAATAAGTTATTGCCTCCTCAACCGGAACGTTAGTGTAAAGTGCAGAAACGTCAAAACTTATATATTCTTTATGTTTGTCCAAATGTATATCTTTCAAACTTTGTGATATAGATTGTGTTGATGAATTTATTTGACATTCCTTCACTACTGAAACCCAATCAGCTACTTGTTTGGCTATGGGGTAATACGCTGAACCGGGCATTGACAAGACGGGTCTGAGTGGTGTTGATGGTTTATGCACATTTGCCAAGCCTTGAAGCCTGGGTGGTTGACTTCCGGTTGGTTTTTATCTTGTCGAAGAGTCTTTCCGTTACTTTGTTCTGATCCTTCAGTTCTTTTTGCAAATTTACTATCCTCTTCTCCTCCTTCTACAATGGATGCTTTTCGTTCTTTCGGGTTTTCGTATGTGTTTTAAACTGTGGAAATTTAATAATATTATCCAGTTTATGGTTGTAACTATCAGTTTTCATTAAACAAATACCTGTACCTTTATCAAAGGGAACAATTAGTAAATCATTCTCTTTAAGGTACTTGCGAGTCATTTGGACGTTCCTTGATGCTTTTTGTTTTTTGCAGTTTTTCATATATGTCAACATTTTTACATTGATGTCCGTCATTAGATGAAGTAACATTGGAGGCTTGATTATATATTAATTGTACAAATTGCACAATGTTTTTACCAAACAAATTATTTATGCACAAATATAGACATAATATTATAATAATGTAATAATTAATTATAATAAAGTTATTATAATAATTATTAATTATTATAATTAATTTTAATACTATTTGAAGCAGAATAAAGCAGAAGAAAACAATGGTTGTTTTTCATAAAAAAAGTGGTAAAACAATTTATCCCAACTCTGGTTAAAAAAATTGGTATCAGCATCTACTTAGGTAACACAAAGTATTTCCTTTAGGCACCGCCAAAATGCTTCGTTAAATCCTAGATATCTAAGGTTGCATGAGATGACTTGATACCTTAAAGGAATATCCACTTAAACACAATCTGTAACTGAGTTATCATTAATTAAAATAATAATGTATTGATAAATATAGTCGATAAAAATAACAATAAAAATAATATCAATAACAATCATAATAATGGAAACTTTTAATTTTTTATCCAGAGACATAAAATTACAAACCTCACTATTCGAGGTAATTTGAATTTGCTAGCTTACGTAACAAAATTATATATTTTACTGACAAAATTATTCAAATGATCATAGTTTAGGGTTTGTCCATAGTTGGATTCTACGATAGAACATGTAGCATGTAGTTCGACTTATTATATTGGAATGTTTGGTGGAAAGAGCGTGCTCGTGTTTGTTGTCGATGTCCAAATCGTTGCACATTTTACTGAAAGTAATACAAGATTGACCAAATATAACTAAAGAGCTAATCGAAAGATTTTCGAGGTTAACTTTCGAAAAGCTCGAATGTAAATCACGAATCAAAGAATGATATTTTTTATATTTGCGAGAAGTATTTTCATCCAAGTTTGTTTCATACCCCACCATCCACTCACGTATGTATTACTATTCGTGTGGAGTAACTGAGAGCAAATCAGGTTGAAACCCGCATTTCCAGATATAATACATGACGATAAGAATCCACGGATATCAGCGTATATGGTGCAGCCTTTAAGAGATTTGAGATCTGCTAAAAACTGTAATGCTGAGTTGTGCTGCCAAATATAACAACCAAACCTTAAAGGTACCTTTTAAAGCCTGCGACAGTGTGAAGGACAGTTACTGGTTCAGAGCCAAAAAAGCAAGAAGATAAACTGAGATTCCATATGGAGAGATTTTTAAGAGTTGTAAGATTGCTATTCGAAAAACGAATGGGAAAGCTTAAGATATTTTTTGGCAGCTCAAAAAATGGCCATAGCCTGAGGTACTTCTAGACCATCCCTCCATTTTTGAAGGTAATTCAAAGACGTCTCTCTGATACCATTCAATGTATTCTAAGAAGAATTAATGACATAATAATTATATTCCAACAATGGACAACCATAGCAGAAAAATTTGCCAACAAATAAAAATTAATAACTGCATGGATTAAACTTACGTTACCTCACAGATCGACTGAAAAACACGTTTCAAATATATGGCACAAAAATTGAAAATTAGTAATTGAAAATGAAAAACATTAAAAGATTAATAATAATACAGTATACTGAAATACCTATTGGTTCAAAAGAAAGCAAATTCTAATATATAAGTTTATTGCTGATTCTTTATTTTCATATGAGCAATAACAAGTTTTAGCAACATTTCAAATTTAATTTTGGGAACCTATTAAATCCTTAACCGATCCATTGAGGTTTCTTCCTTTCCCAATACAATGTGTTATTTTTGTTTGTAATATTTTAACCCATTACATATAATAAAAAAACAAGACTGGCAATTTTTAAGGTAAAAGAAAGAGAAGTCATCATTTTCGTCACACAATTTTTTTGTATTTTATATTAGACATAGTAGAAATGCATTTTGCTTTCTATCGTTACTACTCTTCATGCAAGGCAAAATAGTAAGCTTTGAGAAGTAGCTAGACGGTCTTGGCTGCAACTTCGATGCAACTACTGCAACTACTACGTTTACTATTCATACTGACATATCTGTTATTTTTTCGTTATTATTATTAAGTCAAACTCTACTACTAGTAGAAACACCTTTATTTTTACTACTGCTAAAACTACTACTTCTCTTTCCTCTTATAGTGAACTATCGTATGACATCAACGACCAGGTTATGCCGCTCGTTTCAACTTTCCAAACTTTTAATGAGTTCCATCGTTAATTTCCCACTCCATTCTGCAACTCTTTAAAGAAATGTGATCCTCCTTTTCCCTCTTGATTTTTTTTCTTTTGTCTTTCCCGTAGTAAGTGTTTACTTTTCTTTTCCGTCTTTTCTTGTGCAATGCTCAAAGGACTGTAACTTTTGTCGCCATTCTCACGTAAACAGCTGCAGTTCTAGACGGATGGCCATTTAACAGGCTTCTCACTTCAATCAGTGAACAATATCTCCCTCTATTCATTGCATCTTTCTTTTTCAGGTTCCAACGCTTCATGTCATCGCTTATTATATCCATCCACCTCCGCTTTGATTTTTCTCTCTTCCTCTTACCATCTACATTTATCTCATTTACTCTCTACATTTTCATCTGTTTCTCTTCTGCAGAAATGTCCAAACCACTGACTTCGTCTTTTCTCCATGCCTACTGAGACTACGCTGGCTCCTTTAAGGATTTCCTCGTTCCTCACGCGATACTCTTACTTCATTTTATAGATATATCGAAGTACCTGCATTTCTGAATCATCCATAATCGTTTTTGTCTACGAGTGATCGGCCACATTTTGCTTCTATATAAGAGCGTTGGTTTTATCAAAGTCTTGTACAGAAGAACCTTTAACTTGTCAGGTAGTTTTGTAGTCCAGAGTAGTTCTGACAATTCTCTTCTTCTGTCCCGTACCTTTACTAACCTTTTCTGGATTTTCTTCTCACATCCTTCCTGACGTGTAACTCTTGTTTCTTTATGCTCTTCACTAACTTTCTCTCACTCCTTGCTTCTATAAGAACGTCTTCATTCGTTGTATAATGTTTCCATTTTATTGTCAATATTCTCTTTTGAAACCACATCTGCATTGATTCTAATTTTTTATTTGTCTAGATACAGTTCATGGCTCACTGCCAAATTTTTGGACCAACAACACATAGCTTTCCAGCAACCTGAGTTTGTAGGTATAATGATATTTGGACTGCACAGAATACCACTATCAATACTGCTACTACTATTACTATTACTACTACCCCTTTTATTACTACTGCCATCAATAATACCACTACTATTGCTTTAACTACAGCCATTATTACTACTACTATTACTATTAATGCTACTACTACTACTACTACTACTACTACTATTTTTACTACTAATACTATTTTTTCTTCTACTATTATTACTACTACTATTATTATTGTTATTATCACTATTAATACTAATACTATCACTATTACTACTACTACTAGTAGGGTTGGTGACAACAATAATACTTTTAATTTAACAGAATTTCCTAATGATGACTTAAAGTGTAAAAAGGTTCATGTTACTTTGAGAGAAACAAGATTAAGATAATAGATGTTTTACTGGATAGTAAAGCTTTTCACCCTAAGAATATTAAATCACAAGACGGAACTTTGTGTTTTCTAGTTATTTTTCAAATACTTGAGCCTTTATCAATGTTCTTGTTAAAAGCCTGCCCAGTTGAACGTCCTATTATGCGCCCCGCTATTTTTAAGATACGAACGAGCCAGTAAACTCCCTCTTATCTTATTACTTTTTACTGTTATCTGAGATAGCTTTGCTATACTCTATGCTTTTTGTTCCTCTGACATCGATTTTATCTCAAATGTTATGTTTTCAAGTACATATTTTGCTTAGTGGATGTTCACAACTATTTCTTTTCTACTTTTAGGGTGAGCTTAAACAAAGAGAGACATCCCCAATTGATAATGTACAGCTAGTTTGTAAAAAAATGAAAACAAATCCAGGGAGACAAATCCTACGTATTTCAAGTTTTGGAGACGTGTATTTGTGATAAAAATTGATAAAAAACTGATAAAAACTTTAGTGTAAATCTTTAACAGAATATTAATAATTTATTAATGAACGTGGTTCTTTTCACTGATAAATGTAGATTGAGCATTGGGGATTCCACGTTACTAATTGTCATGTTCAATTTCGTTTATTTCGTTTGACGTTGCACACTTTTAATTAACTATCATAAAATTTACAAGATTATTGATAGGTGTTTGCAGAGTATAACAAGACAAAAAAAGTCTAATTGAAATTGGTTTTGGTGCTCTAAATAGGGCGTCTAATAGGACTTCTAAAATTCTAAATTTCAGGACCTATGTTAATAGTAATATTTGTAAATGTTGAAATACTTATCCTGTATAAAAATTATTTATAATAATAATAATTATTATTAGGGATGTGATCATCATGCAACAAAGAGAAGCCAAGTACACAATTGCTGATGCCGTTAAATCAAGACACCTTGAATAGTTTTGAAATGATAAAGACACCAAAACAACATGTTTTAAATGCAAACAAGGGAGATTCCTGCAATCCAAGACCTCACAGTAACGTATTAAAGTGCTGGGATAGCCAGGCTGCAGTGAACATCATGCTACTGATCAACGTAGCTAAGGAAAAAGCTTTGGATTGATAAGGTTTGAACAGTCGGAAGAGGCAAGAGTTCAATACAAACTTTCGTACATAAAAAAATAATTAACAGAATTCTAAGCATGACAACACAACATTCAATGCTCCTTCTTCACTACATCCACCTTAAGGAAGATCCTCTCAAAACCAAAAGACCCAGTCCCACTTGAGGAAAGGAAAAACATAGTTTACAGACTACAATGTAAGGACTGTCCTGCCTCCTACATAGGTGAATCAAAGCGTTCCTTGGGTCAAAGAGAAAAATAACACAAGAGAACTGTTCAGAAAGGTGACACCAAGAATCATGAAATAGTCGAACACTGCTGGACACAGGATCATACCTTTGACTTGGAAAATAAAAGAATTATGGACAAGGAAATCAACACAACAGCAAGAAAAATAAAAGAAACAATCCATTCCTTGCAATGCAGCAATCACATCAACAGTATATCCTACACCCTTCCAGTAATATGGCTTCCAGCACTGAATAAAGAAACACAACAAACACAACAAGCACAACATAGGTATGGCGCCACTTCCCGAAACAACTCCAGTCCTGTCTACACCCACGTCCGCACTACCAAAGTATAAAATAGCTGTATCTAATCATTTCAGTAGCCTGACGATGGGAGAAGTATCTCTTGAATTGTAGCTCTTAAAAAGCTTACGACTCATGTCATGAAAAAGCTCTTACATCTAAGAATTCTAAGCAATTTGAGAATGAATTATTGCTTGTAGATGTATGAAAGTAAGATATAAAAGAGTATTGAAAAATATTGACGACAAGTTTGTACACAAATTCCCTTTTTTGAAAGGAGCTTTTTTCATGTGACAATTTCATTATATTTTGTTTTAACGAACGATAAAATGGGTGTCAANACCCACGTCCGCACTACCAAAGTATAAAATAGCTGTATCTAATCATTTCAGTAGCCTGACGATGGGAGAAGTATCTCTTGAATTGTAGCTCTTAAAAAGCTTACGACTCATGTCATGAAAAAGCTCTTACATCTAAGAATTCTAAGCAATTTGAGAATGAATTATTGCTTGTAGATGTATGAAAGTAAGATATAAAAGAGTATTGAAAAATATTGACGACAAGTTTGTACACAAATTCCCTTTTTTGAAAGGAGCTTTTTTCATGTGACAATTTCATTATATTTTGTTTTAACGAACGATAAAATGGGTGTCAAGACTATATGCAATTAAGTGGAAACTGATATGTTTTAATTTTATAACATACACGTCACCTGATCGTACAGTTTATATATTGATTGAAGTATCGTTTATCATAAGCATGTGGAAAAAAACCCAAGTCTATAAAGTAATTTTTCCATTACCTTATCAACACGAAGCTACTTTTGCAAACTTTTCTTTCTTTTCATAGAAATTACAACTCGATATTTTTTTTATCGATCTTCAATAAAATTCGCTATGAAAATTAGGTTTACATAAAGTAAAATTAATAAAAAATGTAATCTATTGATTGTTTTGTTAAATTAATTATTAATACCAACTCAAAATTAATTGTAGTATACTAGCATTGGCTTCACTCCTTATTTACTATTCAATGCTCAATATAAACTGCCATTATACCCAACAAACCACATTTTATTTTCCCCATATTTACCGTCATTTCTAATTTTTCATACAACATTAAAACGTCTTCTCTCCATTCATTCATTTTTATTCAACCTTTGATCCTTAAATCCCTATTGTAAAACATTCGACCTTTGATCTTTAACTTTGTTGTATAAAGAACTGGCCTATCTTAGAGATAGAGTGTCAATTAGTTCTGGTTTCTGAAACCACTTACTTTGATCGGCTGTCGTTATTTTTGTCCCATTATACTCTAATTCATCCGAAAGTGATTTACGTGACTTGTTAAAGGGATTGGAGCCATGGCTTAATGGTTAGTGCAACTGCACCGTAACCAAGAATTCCAGGTTCGATTCCCCGAGCGGGCGACTTTCGAACTTCACAAAAGAAAAAGCCATTGATTGGTGTCAGGAAGGGCATCCGGCCAAGAAATCCCTCACTGCCGAATCCAAATCCCTATGAAGGGCACCGTCTGAGCCCCAGTTAATGGGGAAAAATGACGTTAAACCAAAAAAAAGAAAAAGAAAAAAGTTGGCTTCATTAAAGGAACATTACTTTATATTATATAAACTGACATTTCTTTTATTGTTACTTCTGCATTTGATATTATCCCAGGGTTTGTATGTTTACTTGCACGAAACAACACTGTAACACAGTTTCCATTTTAAGTTCTCTTCCTTTCCATGGCACCTAACTTACCCAAACTACGTAACTCCTCTTCAATTATTTAATTATAGAAATTGATCTTTTATAGGCAAGGAACAGTGCTTTACCTACCTATTTGGAATCTGATTTGCTGTTGTCTAAATCTAATATTTTACGTGATATAAATGGAGATTTTTAAAATGAAGTGTCTCTGTTTTTTCCACTTTAGATTTATGTCTCTTTGTTTAATCCCGAATGCCCCCATTTCTGTTATTGTCTCTCGTCGTGCCTAAATGTCCTGCTACTGACCCAAGACGTTGGTGGCACACAATGCCTGATTGTTCTACCCATTAAAATTCGTAAAACTACTATGCTGATGATTTTAAGATAATTTCCAAATCCATTTTAGTCATTTTTCTTTACTTAATTTACTTTCGAAACAGATTCGAAACATTTCGAAACATTTTTCCTGAAACAGAAACAATATGCAAATACTATCAAGCGTTATTTGAAGCAGCTGCCAACCACTGTCACTGATAACATGTCAACTCTTCTCCATTATAATTTTGAATTTCGTAATTAATCCTTGGTTGGACGTTTAGTATTATTCGACCACAAAATTATTCTCCTTTTTCAAGAAGGGCCACTCTTAACAAAGCTAAATGCCACTATAAGGGTTGATTACTTTCGACTTTCGCCTATATACTTCCTATTATTTTTCATTTGTAAGATTCATCCCTCTCCCACATCTTTCTCCTAACAAGTGTACGTATAAACTCAATAACTGAGGACTTTAAAAATCCGATTTAACTAAACTGTTCTGAGGCAAATGAGAGAGATTAGATGTCTACTATGTCATGGTTACTTAAAAGTTACTTTATAGTTAATTAGTCGCTTCTCGGCCTTTTGACTAGGATCAAGTGTATAACTCTGGTCTTTCTTTGGTCAGGTCTTCAGATTTACGGCTCAACCATACAGGAGAAATGGTCTTGAGACGCATGGATACTGGCTCTAGTTTAACCCAAAAGGAAGGGCCTTTGCAAGGATTTTATGGTGTCTTGCGTGCTTTCTGTCCATCTTTTTCTTGGTCTTTTGCTTCTTTTCGGGTCTTTCATAGATGGAATCTGTGGAAGACAGAAATGGGCTCACTGTTTACTAGGGGGACGACCAATGAAAGTATTTCATTGATGATACCCCTGAATTTCATAGTATTTAAAAGTAACTTAGAAAAACATAAAATAATCAATATACAATAAGAAAATTCAGTTGCCACTTCCTTTCCCCTTTTTTGTCTCTTTCTATTTGTCTTCCGCGTGCGCAATGGCGTTTTATTTTCTCTTCACTGCCTATCCGATCGATCCGTTAATAATTGGTAGACGTCATTGTTTGATTCATGATCCTAATGACTACCAGTACCTTTTATTTCCGAAATACTTGAATCGAAATCGAAATTTTTCAAAAACAAGGTGCTTCCTTGTCTTTAGAGGTTCACTATCACTGAACCTCTAAAGACAAGGAATTTTTTATATTGAAGATGTTGTTGCATCTCCTTATTTAATTTTAGAATCATAATAAATTAGAGGAACATACATAGATAGTTTAATGCTTTAAGATTGTGCTCACTTTTCGTAGGAATAAAGCAAAGAAAGGAGGATAAAATTCCTGTAAACAGCTAACCTGGATTGGTCTTTATTCTGTGTCTTTTTTTACAGTTCGCAACTTGGCCTTTCAAATACTGAGCTGAACTAGGAAAACCCGAATATTTTTTGGACGCCCACTAGTAAATTGGTACTACGCTTTGTGGACTATCATCAACGAAATATTCAATTCTTATTACTAGAGAAAATTTAGTTCTAAGAGTATCTGACAAATACAACAATTCCTTGTTGTCTTAACTTTCTGCCTGCCCCCACTTCATAAAAAAAATTGAATAATCTTTATCAACCTTCAAAGTGAAAAATGATAATTCTAATTTTCAGATTAGAAATTGCTATAATCTTTACTTATAATCTCTTTCCTTCTTGACTGGTTCTTCCGACTGCATTTCAGACCAAATGAGGGACGACAGAGTACAGCATTAATCTATCCTATTCGTTAGTTAAACAGACGAAAAGTTTTCCCACAATTCATTCATTTTACTTCATTTTCGTATATCTTTCTGGAATTATCAAAGGATGAGAGATTTAAAAAAAATTTTAGCCTTGTATAACGGGAATCGGGTCCTTTACTACTTGTATAAGCAAACATGTTCCGAAAGGAAGTCCTTTAATCAATATCCCGCAATATCTGCTCTAATATTTATAACGTTTAAGGTCTTCCTTTTTGGGAAAACCAAGGAGATAAGCACAAGTAGTCCAAATGTAAAATATAAACCCACTGTATGGATTTCAACTTTACTTTTCCATAATTTACTTGAAAAATCAGATGATACCTCATAATATGCTTCTTATCATACGTTCTTATTATCAAATTATTTGGGGATCACGGTTTTTAATTTATTCGCACAAAGAAAAGGAACTCTGAATGGAAAAAGCAACTTTCCTATTAGATTTTATTCTGAAGAGTGATCTGGAAGGCATCAGAATAAAGGTTTGGTAAAAAAATTCAATTCAGTAACTTTTTGGACGAAAAACATAGAGTTTATTTTTGCTTTTACTAATACCATGACAATAAAATAACCTTCCATGACTCTGAGTGGATAACGTTGTTTTATGTCTTCAAACTCAGTTGCATTTTCCAGTATCGGTGAATATTTTAACTGGAGCAAGAAATTCCCAATATAATCAGCTTATTTTGGTATGGTGCTAATTTTGATATCATTTAATAATTGTTAATTCCTCGAGTAAGTTATAAAACTCTGTTGCCCTCCTCAGACATCTCAATGAGAAAGAATAAATTTGTGAATTTTAATAATTGTTTTATCAAAAATATATTTCATGCTATATTCCTGGTGAAGGTGTAACCTCTTTAAATTCAAAGTGCACAGGAACAAGAGTGATGCACAACGTCTACTGCAGCGCTCTCCCTTAATTTGGCACTGCCTGTAAGTGTTGTCGATGGCCGTCAAGAAACAAAGCAGCATTATAGCATTACTAGAATTTGTTTATTGCGATAGCCTCTGTTCTCGGAAGATGATTAGATAATTTGCTCTTCAGGTCAATAACGTCCATTAATAGTCGAAAAAAATTTTCTGCCGGCATTGTAAATAAAATAATAGTCTTCTTTATCAACTGCTAAGAATAGCTCTGACAGGGAATTAAACATTTCGAGCCATCTGTTTTTCATGCTACTGTGAAGAAATATGCTGAAGACCTCAGAAAAGCTAAATCTGTATATTTTTCCTTTGATCTTCAAACTAGCATTGTTTTTTACGTGTGGTTTCAGACTTGATGACTTGTTCACATTACAGGTGTCTGGGCATATGGTTCTAATCTACCATTTCAAGGGTTAAGATTTAAATGACTAAACCTCAAAACAAAATTCACCTAAGGTGATAACCAGAACGTAGGTACTACAAATTGTTTCTTATTCTTGGCCAATTTTCTTAACTTTCATTTTTGTTCCCCAATGGTAATACGAAAATAGAAAAGGCTATAGCTTATACAACACAAGATGCAAAAAAATGTACTGGACAAAGCATGGGTATCTCTAAATAATCTAAATAAAAATATGAAGATGGTCTTGCCCTGCTGACAAAAAGTGGGTTCTTTCGAGGAACTGTTGAAAGGGTTCTAGTTCATGGAGCAAGCTCATGAATACACGAAACGCCTTGAAAAGACCGTTTTTGATGGTGCCTTGACTAAAACACCAACAGAAGTTCTGCATATATTTCAGAAGCAATACCCTTCGAAGAAGAAACAAGGAACAATTCAGATACATTTAAACAATTATTATTATTATTATTATTATTATTATTATTATTATCATTACTATTATTACTATTATCTGTTTTAAAGCTTTCGCACAGGCTGTTCGTATTGCCGAGTATTTTCCTTATGGGCGAGCCACAACTAGTAGCCAAGGGCCAAGAGGGTTCTTTCAAATGTCCATTACTTTTCTAATTATCCTCGCAGACCCAATAAGGCTGTTTTTTGCACAATTCCAACATTTACTTCAAGACCTAACATTTCCATCCAGCTATTAAATCTTTTGCTCACACAGCCTAAGGCATCAACAACTACTGGTACCACTTTCACTTTTCTTAACGACCAAAGACGTTTCAGCTCCATTTTTAAATCTTGCTACTTTT
>RDPX01000019.1:4110651-4138136 GCA_003991215.1 Morbakka virulenta
TTTTTTTTTTAGTTTTAACGTCATTATTCCCCAGCAATTGGGGCTCAGACGGTGCCCTTCACAGGGACTTTGATTTGGCAGTGAGGAATTTCTTGGCCGGATGCCCTTCCTGACGCCAACCAATGGCTTTTTCTTTTCGCAAAGTTCCAAATTCTCCTCGACAGCTCGGGGAATCGAACCCGGAACTCTTGGTTACTGTGCAGTGCACTAACCATTAAGCCACGGCTCCACTATTTACAAGGTGTAATAATTAATTATAATTATACATGAATTAATTACTTTAAGTAATGCATGAAACCGGCCATACTAACTACCTTAAACATATAATCAACAAACACAGGGGGTGGAATACGTAATCTCATTACCTTCTAGTAATTTGACTTTCAACAAAATGTCATTGAACAGCTTGCGCGCTTTACCACTCAAAGATTCTGCCCGTTTCCGTATTTCTTCAGTATTTGCAGACTTAATTGCATATTTTCCTTTGAACTCTGACAACTTTTTCTCTAGCTTACTCGCAGTCTAAAGGAACAAAAGGGAAAAAAATAAATACAAAGTGATCGCACAGTAATTATTCGCCTCTCGTACACGTGTGAATGGGCACCTTTTGTTTCTAAATTCTGCTATTTAATAAGTGGGAATCAACAAAAATATCGACCTCAATAAGATCTTGGCATGGTCTTACCCAGACAAGTCACGACGAAACAAAGACGTTCGTTTTTCATGTCTTTGGTCTAAAACGTCCAGTGTTTGTCGGTATTCCTGCACGTCACATCAATTATCACATCAAACATTACCCCAAGGCCAATGATGATCGAGTCTGGAGACTTCTTATAAAAAAAGCGATTCAATAAGATGTATTGCGAGAAGTACAGTAAAAAGAAACTCTCATTTCATGTCTATTCCGGCTATAAACATTCCAACACAGAAAACTTGTAAATGTTTGTGCAGTCCGTAACATGCTTTTTATCATGTTTTTCTCCTTTTATCAAACATATCAATTCACGCACATCCCTTAAACCCCTCCCCATCCCAAAAGTACTATTTTTGAATCATACTGATCAAAGCTATTGCTTTCAAATTCCATACGACAAACACTTTAAATATCCCACTCTAGCCAAAACAGTCAAACAGATCATGTATCAGGCTTTTATTTATGGACCCCCTTTACCCCCAAACCTAGGTGGCAAAATTTCAACTTGGCTCTAACCAAATTTCTAAGGATCCCCCAGCTCCACATGACAAACAATACCTATATATCACTTGTGCAATAGGTCAAATAGTTCGTTTTGCGTAACAGTTGAAAACGATCCCTATTTTCTTACTTCATTGTCAACTTATTAACATTACAAAATCTTGCTTTCCTTTAATTTTGGGATCATTGGTGGATTTGACCAGTCTTTTCGTCTTTTTTATCCCAACAACGTTAAGGTATTCCCCCTTTCTCCGTTGATAGCGTTTAAAATTTTAGATTGTGCTACTCCAGTCGATTAAACATAATAACAACATTACGAACACTAATAACACTAAAATACTAAGAACACTAAAACACTAACAACATTAGTAACACTAACATCAACAATAACACTAACAACACTGATAACACTAACACCATCAATAACACTAACAAGATTAGTGTTATTTTAGAATTTTAGATTGTGCTACTCCAGTCGATTAAACATAATAACAACATTACGAACACTAATAACACTAAAATACTAAGAACACTAAAAACACTAACAACATTAGTAACACTAACATCAACAATAACACTAACAACACTGATAACACTAACACCATCAATAACACTAACAAGATTAAAAACATTAACGTCACCAATAACACTAACAAACATTAATAACAATAACATCACCAATAACACCAAACACCACCAATAACACTAAAATCACTAACACCACTAACAACACTAATACCACCAATAACACTAATAACACTAACAACATTAATAACACTAACATCACCAATAACACTAACAACATTAATAACACTAACATCACCAATAACACTAATAGCATTAATAACACTAACATAATCAATAACACTAACAACATTAATAACACTGACAACACTAATAGCACTAATAACACCAATGACACGAGCAACACTAATGACACTAGCAAAACTAGTGACACTAATAATACTAATAACACTAACAATACTAATAGCACTAATAACACTAACAACACTAATAGCACAAAGAACACCCATAACTCTAACAACACTAATAGCACTAAGAACACTGCAAACAGTAAGTTTTGCAATTGTGGAGGAGTTACAGCTGACTCAAGCTGCAGCGCACAGGTTGCTTTTTAGGTCCAGACAAGGACATCCGATAAATTCTATAGACCAGTTCATTCCTTTTTTCCAGCTACAAAAATACATATTGTGTCCAAAAAGAAAATCTATTTCAATGTGAATCCTTAATGCACTTGCATGCTGAAATATAGATAATTCCAGAAGAGTAAAGAAATACGTCTATTAGATACGCTCCATAAGTAAATCGAAAGTTCTTCAAAGTTTTTATGTGTAAAAAGATTGGGTTTTTGTTTTGTTTTTCTCTTTCAAAATTCTAACAGCGATAAACCGCTATTATTAATAAAACCAGTATAAATCCTATATACCTTTCCTCTGAATAAAATGCAAATCTTTAAAAGATAGAGGCAATGTTCGATATCATAAATTTTTTTTTTTTTAAATTAAGTACATTTTTTAACAATCTGAGAAAAACTTTCTTTTCAAAAAGTTTCTTTTAAAATGCTATTCTTAAAATGAATTTCAAATACACATTCCATGCTTTTACTTAACGCCTGGGTCTAACTTGTGTTGAAATTTGACGTCAGAGCTCTTAGATTAATTCTGTAACATACACGCTTTTCTTTTTATAAGAATAGCTTCTACAAGAATATTTCCTGGGTGAGTTTCATTAGAATAAAATTTTAGTAAAACAGAAATATTATGGCAATTAAAATAAGACAAGTCTGAAATCTTTCTGAACATACCTTATGATATACATCGGGTGTCCCAAAAAAACTACTCAATTTTTAAAAACTTTAAAATATATAGTAAAATAAGAATTTAAAAAAAAATATTATATTCTATGTTTGATTGACTTTGTGAAGCCAAAATGTCCGAGAGTTTTTTTATTTCTTCACTGGGGTAGCCATCACACTGATACGTTAATACTTCTTTTACACTTCTCTCCACGAAAAAAGAATTTTCTCATAACAAACCATACACTTGCAACAACGTCATCGAATAGAGAATGTCACGTTGTGATTATTCAATGAATTTTCAAGCTGTTTGGAAAAACTAAAAACTAAACTATAAGAATATATTAAGAATATTTCACCCTTATATTTTTGTCAAATCATAAGAATACTTCGCACTCAACAAAATTTTACTATTCTTATAAAAAGAAAAGCGTGTATTAGGATTACATACCTTGTTGCTTGAATCTATGGCCTTCACAGCAGAATCAATTTTGGAAGACGCATCATTGGCGGTTTTCACATTGGTGTCAAACCGTTTGCCAACCCGCTTTGACTTCATTTCTAGAGCTTCAACTGATGTATTTCCGGAATTAAGAGCTTTCTGGATATTTACCACTTTGGTCTTAACCTAAAAATTGAGATAAAAGAAATTCAGAAGCTATCAGGCATTAGAACATAAAATATTTTTCCTACGACCAGTTATTTCCATTTCAGGCAATTAAAATTTGTCCACTCAATATTAACGGTATCTTGTCATAACTAACTGTACAGACTTTTTTTCAGCAAACCAACTGTGGTGGGATGCATGAAACAATGCTTAACAGCTGCTTGGCTGTAAACAAGTTAAACTGAAGTTTCATTGCTTTCTCCCTTACCAATCCAAGTCCAAAAGAAATAAAAAATACTACATATTAAAGATATACAGAATTGCACTTACCAATGATAAAACCGAATGCACCAATTTTAAAGCAAGCTATAAGAGAGCTACTGTCACTTGCACACCCATATTACAATTGCAGCTGTGTGCAGATAGTTGCAAGAGCACCTTACTTTTCCATCATTCATTAGGATCAACATTTGTGTTTTGTATTCATATGGAAAACTCTACCATGATAATACACTACTTCTAAAAATTCCCAGATTTTGTGTTTTAACTGTTCTTAATAAGCTTTATACAATAACTTGCCAAAAAAACCCCATGGCAGTCCGAAAAGATTCGCTTGGCTCTTACCAAACTGCTATCCAAGATTTAATGTCGAAGCAATAAACCTTGTGGTACTCATAAATTTGCAGACATATGGGCCAAACTGACCAAAGCACCCATCAAAGAGAAATAAACGAGAAAAGTGGCAACCAGATTCATTTATCATTCTTAAAGTCTGTGTCAAGTAAGCCATCACTTTCTTGAATCTTGCTACAGTAGTAGCTATGACTTTTCTTGGGTGAATTATATTAAAACCCCTCCCCCCAAAAACAAACAAACAAACAAACAAAAACCAAAAACGGAAAAGACTTTCAAAACAAATGTCAAGATTGTTAAGACCACCATTCTGATGATAGCTGATAAAAAAAGGGAAACCAGAAAAACAATGGGCAATTTGTTCCCGAGGGGGGAAATCCGGGTTTACGACTAAAGTGTAACGTGCTTCAATCACCACCACTTCGTCCTTCTTTTTATCATAGAAAAAAAATGCATAATTTATATAACGAATATTTACAAAAAAATTCATCAATATATGCATCGTTGTAAAGGTTCGTTACCTTATTCAAAATATCTCCAGTCATATCAATATCTTTATTAGTTTGAATTAATGTTGCTCGCATTCTCTCGTGGACCTTTTTCATTTCAGTCAACATTTTTTCTATGCCGTCAGTTGAATTTATAACCATCTGTGCATACATCCTGAAACAAAATAAGCAAATGCAAGATATGTATTGAAAATTAAAATTAAAACAAGCCTCCCCTTGCATAAAAAATATAATTTCCCCGATATGCTTGGCTTTGTGACCTTCGACGAAATAAACTACTCTGTTATGGTTTTCAACTTTTGTAACAATGACATAGATGTAACTCATTCTTGTTCTCTGTATTGTTTACAACATCATCGCCAACCCCTAAGCCGGTTAGGCCGTTGGTGCACCCATGATTTGACATTATTTCTCCACGATCTTCTATCGTACGTCCGATGACAGGCCTCTTGCAACCTAAGACCCGTCCAGTCTCTTATGTCGCTTTGTCAAGTTCTTTTCGGCCTCCCTCGAGTTCTCAAACCTTCACAGCTATCCTTTTTTGAGGTCTTTTGTGATTTCCCCTCTACGAATTTGATGCCCGAAGAAAGTTTTCTTTTCGTCACTGTTTACATGAAAGTTTCAAGCTTTTCAAGGTCCCCTTGAAAATTTTCCGTGATCCTGGTCCATACACAATCTTTACTCTTTTTTTTCTTTTCAAGATATTCCCACCAACCTTCTGTAAGATTTCATTTCAAAAGCTTCTATCTTTCTTCGTACCTTCTCTGTTATTGTCCAACTTTCGCTGCCATACACAAGAATACTTTTCACATTGTTTACAACATAGTTTAAAAATGGTTCCCAACACAAAAATTAAAGAGTGCCCCACTTGTACAGCCTAAACCACCTTAACGTAAGTGCCTTCTTATCCGGCAACGAGTCTTGTCTAGACCGATGGTACTGAGACTTTAATCAACCACTACAAAAAAAACTCTACTTCGAGTCTCCTCGATTTGTGCCTTAATTCTGCCAATAATATCCCCAACTTTCAATATGTTCGATACTGTCACCAGACAAAAGTTTTCAAATTTCGATATTTGGATTTTCGAAAGTAAAGTACCCCAGGTGGTAAAAATTCTTCGTGCTAAATAATCAATGCGTACGGGGAATTCAATTAAAATAAAAATGTTTAATAAAATTCTCTTCACGATAGCTTGACGCAGCATTAAATCTGGCTATTTAGAAATTATCTCACGATAATGAGGAGTTTTCACATAAGGGTAAAAGTTATCACTCGCTTTCGTTCTCACGATTTTTTGTGGGTTTCAGGTCCTACCAAAATTTCTTTACGCTTTTACAAAAGAAATCAAGCATAATTACGTACTTTGGAAGATTAGGCACAATGATAAATATATAATATAATGAATATAACAAACATGGATATTATTTCAACCATCTGCATGAAAAAGATTTTTCCCTCGTTTATACAAAGTTGATAATGAACTAAACGTACGCAAAGTGAAAAAGGCGATCTCTTCATGATATCAAGCTGAGAGTGTGAAAAACAAGAACCTGCCAACTAACCGGGAACAGCCAGCAGAGAGTAAAAGAATCCGGACAAAACAGGCCGAAGGTTTACACCTTTGAGGGATTTCAAAAACCTACCGACGCCGCCATCACTATGCAAAACAAGAGTATTAAGTAGCTGATATTTTGTGGACTGTAGCAAATCTTTACAGTTTCAATAATAACTCAGATTCCAAACACATATTTACAGACACTTACACCGCTCTTTCCGCTCTTCTTTGTAGGTCGTCGACAAGCCTCATATCCAATTCGGTAGCATTTAATATAGCATTGACGTCCGTAAGATTCTTAACAGTTTCATTGATCTGTCTTGCCAGTTCTTTTATTTCCTTTGGCGTCAGTGAGATATTAAAAGCAAGGGTCTTTCTTGCCAAATCAATTGTAGTGTTGGGTCGTACAAAACTGATGTTCAGGAAGTCTTCAATATCCTAAAAATATGACAATTTACTATTGACAGTCTGATAAATTATATTCAACATCTATATAAATACGGTGGAGTCACACCTTATACTACCAGGGGCAGCAACAACAACATGGGCAACTACCTATCAATATTGCAAGCATAAAACGCGAAATGCGACTGAAACATTTGAAAGGTTTGATTAACGTAGTACATCAGGGTTGTAAAAGGAAAAGAGAATAAAGGCAACAGGAAAAGGAATCCATACGAGAGCTATAGCATTAATATCAGGATGAACACGGAAAAAATTCCCTAAAACTTCTCATTTTTAGAGTTTTTATTACTGTTACTTCCCAAACAAGGTAACTGCATATCAGTTCTATTCAGTGATGTCCTGCTTTTCTATAGCTCCCGCGTGCACCATTAACTACATAGCAGATTTTCATAGGGAATAATGAATACAAAAGCTGGTGTCATGTAGTTTGGGTAAATAAAATGAACTACATTGGTTTACATAATACAAGTAAATGTTACACCTTACACCCTTCTTAATTACTTGCTCAAATATGAAGTTCAGCCAGATATTCTGGGCACACGGTACCGTGTTCCTGGGGATAACCTGACAACATGGCAGGGTAATAAATNTTACTCTTTTTTTTCTTTTCAAGATATTCCCACCAACCTTCTGTAAGATTTCATTTCAAAAGCTTCTATCTTTCTTCGTACCTTCTCTGTTATTGTCCAACTTTCGCTGCCATACACAAGAATGCTTTTCACATTGTTTACAACATAGTTTAAAAATGGTTCCCAACACATAAATTAAAGAGTGCCCCACTTGTACAGCCTAAACCACCTTAACGTAAGTGCCTTCTTATCCGGCAACGAGTCTTGTCTAGACCGATGGTACTGAGACTTTAATCAACCACTACAAAAAGGCGAATACTCTTAGGGAAAACACATTCTGTGGACTGCATATACTATCTATTTCCTGACCGGGATTATGTATTTCTATGTTAAGGCCTAAGGATTAAACATAACGACATATGACATGAAGATCGCGAAAAAACTCTACTTCGAGTCTCCTCGATTTGTGCCTTAATTCTGCCAATAATATCCCCAACTTTCAATATGTTCGATACTGTCACCAGACAAAAGTTTTCAAATTTCGATATTTGGATTTTCGAAAGTAAAGTACCCCAGGTGGTAAAAATTCTTCGTGCTAAATAATCAATGCGTACGGGGAATTCAATTAAAATAAAAATGTTTAATAAAATTCTCTTCACGATAGCTTGACGCAGCATTAAATCTGGCTATTTAGAAATTATCTCACGATAATGAGGAGTTTTCACATAAGGGTAAAAGTTATCACTCGCTTTCGTTCTCACGATTTTTTGTGGGTTTCAGGTCCTACCAAAATTTCTTTACGCTTTTACAAAAGAAATCAAGCATAATTACGTACTTTGGAAGATTAGGCACAATGATAAATATATAATATAATGAATATAACAAACATGGATATTATTTCAACCATCTGCATGAAAAAGATTTTTCCCTCGTTTATACAAAGTTGATAATGAACTAAACGTACGCAAAGTGAAAAAGGCGATCTCTTCATGATATCAAGCTGAGAGTGTGAAAAACAAGAACCTGCCAACTAACCGGGAACAGCCAGCAGAGAGTAAAAGAATCCGGACAAAACAGGCCGAAGGTTTACACCTTTGAGGGATTTCAAAAACCTACCGACGCCGCCATCACTATGCAAAACAAGAGTATTAAGTAGCTGATATTTTGTGGACTGTAGCAAATCTTTACAGTTTCAATAATAACTCAGATTCCAAACACATATTTACAGACACTTACACAGCTCTTTCCGCTCTTCTTTGTAGGTCGTCGACAAGCCTCATATCCAATTCGGTGGCATTTAATATAGCATTGACGTCCGTAAGATTCTTAACAGTTTCATTGATCTGTCTTGCCAGTTCTTTTATTTCCTTTGGCGTCAGTGAGATATTAAAAGCAAGGGTCTTTCTTGCCAAATCAATTGTAGTGTTGGGTCTTACAAAACTGATGTTCAGGAAGTCTTCAATATCCTAAAAATATGACAATTTACTATTGACAGTCTGATAAATTATATTCAACATCTATATAAATACGGTGGAGTCACACCTTATACTACCAGGGGCAGCAACAACAACATGGGCAACTACCTATCAATATTGCAAGCATAAAACGCGAAATGCGACTGAAACATTTGAAAGGTTTGATTAACGTAGTACATCAGGGTTGTAAAAGGAAAAGAGAATAAAGGCAACAGGAAAAGGAATCCATACGAGAGCTATAGCATTAATATCAGGATGAACACGGAAAAAATTCCCTAAAACTTCTCATTTTTAGAGTTTTTATTACTGTTACTTCCCAAACAAGGTAACTGCATATCAGTTCTATTCAGTGATGTCCTGCTTTTCTATAGCTCCCGCGTGCACCATTAACTACATAGCAGATTTTCATAGGGAATAATGAATACAAAAGCTGGTGTCATGTAGTTTGGGTAAATAAAATGAACTACATTGGTTTACAAAATACAAGTAAATGTTACCCCTTACACCCTTCTTAATTACTTGCTCAAATATGAAGTTCAGCCAGATATTCTGGGCACACGGTACCGTGTTCCTGGGGATAACCTGACAACATGGCAGGGTAATAAATTGTAACCATACCATTGAAAAAAAATTTTTTTTTACCCATTATCCATAAATAAGTGGGTTGGATAGTTTAATGGCTCTCGCTCTCTCTCTCTCTCTCTCTCTCTCTCTCTCTCTCTCTCTCTCTCTCTCTCTCTCTCTCTCTCTCATAATTAGAATAACGTANACATATAGATATATATACGAGATCTCTCTCTCTCTCTCTCTCTCTCTCTCTCTCTCTCTCTCTCTCTCTCTCTCTCTCTCTCTCTCTCTCTCTCTCTCTCTCGCTGTGTGTGTTAGGGTTTAGGGGGAGCATCGAATAACGTATTCCAAACAGTAAATGGGGCTGTTTTTAATAATTAACAATTCAATTGCTATCACTAACATTATTGTACTTATTTTCATTACAAATATGTTTATCATAACTGCTGGCTCTTTTTTGCTCCACAAATGCTTTTAAGTACCTAAATACTTAAAAGAATAGGAAAAAATCCTTAAATTACCATTTCATTAAATTTTTATTAGCTTTCTTCGTATTAGTTCTAAATTAAAGAAAATAAACTTGACTATAAAGGGGTATTCAATATTGTTTGCAATCTCAATCCACAAATAACTGGGTTGGCTAGCCAGATCAGTGCCACTGGTTTGTAATGGGCCTCTTTTCTTGTAATAATACTCAAAAAGAAGACATAGACTAGAATGAAGAAAACGTGCAATATGTATGCCACACTCAACTCTGATTCTTGACCAGACTTGGCCAATAATAAACTCGAGGAAAGCCTTCAGAGTCGAACTTACAACAAACTAAATGAAATATACTATGCGTTAGATCACAAGCAACAAATATATTCCAGTGACAAAAAAATTCAACCAATCAATATTACTATTTCAAATTTAAACCAACAGAAAAATAAGAACTCAGATTTTATTTCCTACCTAAGGTAAGCAGATATGGAATACTAATTCAATTAAGAGTACAATACGCAGGAGAACCATTGCACGAAGTACCAGAACGCCTCCCAGATTTGTTAATGCCATAGGGCAAGTTGTAAGCACAACTAAAGCATACCTGACACACATCTAAAGCGCCTCCAAACACCAATATTATTTACCATTGTTTTACAATAGCAGAATATCAAATCCGATAAAATTTAGATATCTTTTGACATTTCAGTCCATCAGCCCTATAAAGTTAGCTATCAGAGCTCCTTTCTCAACCCGATAATTTCAAAACTCTTATATTACTCTTGATTGTAGCTTTCTTTTCACATATTCCCAATTTAGAACGTCTAGTCAAAAGCTGCAAAACTATGGATGAGGGTCCCAAACAACGACATTCTTATTAAGGTGTCTGGTCCCAACAGTATGTAAGAAAGATTGTGCAAATAAAGCTGAAAGAAGGAGTTTCAAATTCAAAGAATGAAAAATATATTGCATCAAACTTAGTTCGATCAGTGTCCCTTGTACGACCGATAATTCGGTTAGTGGAGCATATGAAAATAAAAGCCGCAAGCACTGGTTCGAAGCAGCTTGATGTTTTATCTACAAATGTATATTTTGGTAACTGCCAAGGTAAAACGCTGTCTATAAGTGTCACCCAATTTCTTACCTTGATCAATCTTGTAATGTTATCAGCTGCCTCTTGACCCAGATTTCTTGCGTCAATCGATTTGTTATGTGCTTCATTCGCAAGTCTGTATGCATTCATAACTTGCTGATTTAAACTTTGTGCGTCCCTCATCATCTTTTTTGCAAGTGCTACGAAGAAATTAGTAAAAATGTAACACCAAGAATCACAACAACCACAAGCAATTATATAATAACAGCAAAAACACAACAACAACAAAAATATTTTTGAAAAACATATGAACAACAACAATGTCTATTGTTGACAAACTCATGGATCATGGAAAACAACAACAAAATTTCCATTGGCTGACCGCAATAATTCGTTTAAAGTCCCCTCTTCCGAAACCTCCCCCTTCCCCGCCCAAATTTTTAGTCAAAGCCAATATTCCATTGAAACGTTTTGGTATTTGGTAACCAATTCTTTAAAATATTACGTTACATGAACAAACCTGTGTTTAATTCTATAGGTTTTTTTCATTTAATTATATAACAGCGAGGCTTTGAGGAACTGTGGCTTAATGGTTAGTGCAACTGCACAGTAACCAAGAGTTCCGGGTTCGACCCCCGAGCTGGCGAAGAGAATTTGGAACTTTACAAAGAAAAAAGCCATTGGTAAGCGTCAGGAAGGGCATTCGACCAAGAAATTCCTCACTGCCAAATCAAAGTCCCTCTGAAGGGCACCCTCTGAGCCCTAATTGCTAGGGGAAAATGACGTTAAAAACTAAAAAAAAACCCCAAAACAGCGAGGCTTTGCATCTTAAATCAGCCTTGGGTAAAAAAGACATGAGAAAGAGTGACATTTTCCCCTTTAATCCTAACGTATTCACATACCTCAGGATATGGGACTAATACAGTTACAATAAAACAGGCGGATTTTATCGTTACAAATAGATAACAGCTATCTAAGAAAAACATTTATATTATTCAATATCTTTTGACTTAAAAAAAGGAGCTGATAACAAGGACTTGGCTCTTTATTTCAAAGCTTCCATTATTCCTGAGCGTTAGATGTAAAGCATAACTGAATGGGTACGGCTGTCCCCGCCAATCTGTATGTACCGCCAAGCCAACAGAGCTTGATGCAAAGAAAAACAGTAAAATATATGGCAAATAAATTTAGCATGGATAAACAGTTCGATACACAATATTGTGTCTGCTAACTACATGCAAATAAAGGCATTGGTTAAGTCAAGAATTATACCTTCTTTTCTTTTGACAGCTGCCTCGGCTTCAAACGCTTTTGCCAATGCAGTTTTCGAGAGATTCCTAACACCAGTACAGCCTTTTCCACCACAGACATCACAACCTGACACATTACATCCTCCACATTCCGACATTGAACTGCCACAAAGAAGGTCATTGGTCAAGTTCTTCAATCGTTCCAATTCCATCAAGTTTATACTAAGACTACCAAATAATTTGAGATTTTCTTCATGCAAAACCTTGAATTGTGGCTCTTTGTCTATAACTTCACTCTGAAATTTTTTTCGTGCTAATTCTGACTCATTAAGCGTAATCTTTGCTTGGTCAACTACCAACTGAGCTTCCCTGGTTCTTTGCAGACTTCGAAGGGTACTGTTATAGGCTCCTCCAATATTGCCTTCTGCGATTTCTGTCATGTTTCTCTTCAGGTCTTTTGCTTGTTGAACTAGTACCAGGTACTGGCTGTTTAAATCATCCAGTTCCTTTCTGTTTAAATCATCACCCAAGCTTGTAAAAGCAAGGGAGTCCTTAAGGGCCTTGGCTAGTTTTCGCATTTTTTCCATTTCGTCTCTGTAGTCACTCAGTTCTTTCCTGACCAAATTTACAGCGGATTCTTGCATTCTTCGACCATCAAGTAATTTTTTAATCTTGTCGATTTTTTTGTATAATGATTTTAGTCCATCAGAATATTCACCGATTTCGCTTGCATTAAAAGTAATGTTTTTATCTACAGTTACGTAGTTCGTCAAATTATTTTCCATTTTCGTAACGATAATATCCCATCCATTGTGACATGGATGACAAGATTCGCATTCTGGCATAAGTCCTGTAGTTCCTGCGTCGCACATATCACAAAGATGTCCAATTACACCTTTGCGGCAGGTACATTTCCCTGTCTTGCGATTACACTGCAAAGATTTAGAGCCGGGAAGATTACAATTGCATTCTAAAAGGTAAAGCAAAAATGTGATGATCAATAAAGCCAATAGAAGAAGCAAATACATAAAAGCGATACTGGAAAACACAGTGATCAGAGACACGTTTGGTAAGATTTGCCAAAAATATATTACCCGGGAATTTAACTGTAAGATATAGCAAACTCATGGAATGTCAAAATGAAAACTTTTTCTGAACGAAGTACCACAAACAGAGGTGTGTACACTATGTTGTAATAAGCGTCATGTAAACTACCTAATAATAAATAAAAATACAAGATATCCCATTCGAAAAATTGCTCAGCTGGATTAATTGCAAACTGGTTTTTTTCTCATGTGATGTGTGATTATTATAAGTGCCATGCTGTTTTGTTCCTATCCATTCTCCTGAGTTGCTCTTATGACGTACTTACAAGCTTTCTCCTTTTCTGAAAAAAAAGAGGAACAAATCAGCTCCCAACTAAAGTAAACGGGGCTCCTTCTTATTTACATTAACCTAACGTTTCAGTACAACAAAATCGTGTTTAGATTACCAATATTTGTCTGCCTAATTAAAGAAAATAAATCTTTTTCTAGAGGAACTTTAACAGACTCTCTTTGCAACTTTCCAGGTTTACAACAATATTTCTTCCCCCCCCCCCTCATCCCGGAAAACGATGATTCTGCACAAATAAAAAACTAGAGTTGCCTATCCGTTATATTATAGTTCCCCTATAGGGTAATCAAGTGTGGCGTACAAAGTATACGGTGAGATTTGCTCTTGTGCTCCAGTTGACGGTCAAAGAACAATGCAACCGATAGCAAAAAAATACAACCCTGTGATTATAACAAAAACAGAGCATACCTTTACATGTACCAGCTTTCGGATTACCCCAGAAAAAATCTTCGCATTCTAGGCATTGTCGCCCACCGAATCCAACTCTGCATTGACACTGGCCATCGAGCTTTCATACAAAGTAACGATATCAACATTTAATATGTCTGCATTGTTTGGAAACTTCGCATTCAGCTTAAAAACTAACCCAATGAAGGTCAATACATACATGTACAGACATAAAACAGTTTCGCTAATTAATTAAAGACCTTGAAATTCTTCGATATACGTCAACCACATCCACTTTCTGTATCAATATCACCGGTACATTAACAAAAATTCTGATCAAAAAAGCACAATGAAAACACTTCGATATGGCTATTCATTCTTTTCTGTACCATATCAACGTTCAAAATATAATAACCCTACCAACGGTTATTCCGAGTTCTTTATTTGCCGGCAAGTCAACATAATGGTGATGAAGATAAGCAGCGAAAACTTTATGGGACACTTGAAACACACGTACGTAAAAATAAACGTGTGCGGCTGATATTTTTTTTGTTCGTATTTATAACAACTTGTAGTTCACATTCAAATATAGCAAAGGGGCTGTGAGCTATTGAATCTGAAATGACCGAATTATAATGAAATCTGCTTTTAAACATTTTATAAGTCATCTCTACGTATAACGGCCAAACATACAATCCTTAGACATCAAAACAAGATAACACGACCTTTGATTCATCAGGTTCACAACTTGTCTTTCTGTTTGTTACACAAAAAAGTGCTTCTTGTAATAACCTACCATGACCCAATAGTATGCTACATGTAGTAAAAAATTGATCTGCAAGCTAAAAAAAACATAAATAAATTACTTCGCTCTGCTCTACTCCATGTTTTGAAATGCGAAAATGAGTAGACGTGCAGCTTTTTACTAGCATTTAACTACAAAATCTGTAGTATTACTCCGTGGCGCCTTATATTTCTAAGTATTCGCTTTAGGCCTTGGGACGAAAGTGTTTGTTAAACAGTACAGAATAGATTGACACAACCTTGTCCAGTCCTAAGGATTCGGGTCGAAAGTGTCTGTTATACAGTACAGAATGGATTGCCAGAAGCTTGAGCACTATCTTACCAAAAAGTTGAATACATATTAGAGGGTAGTCTTGCAAAGTACACAACAAAGCAAGGGATAGGTAATTACCTGGTTACATTGTCCTTGTAATGAGCCTCTTTTGTCACAAAGACATGGTTCACAACCTTTTCCACTAGCAATGTTCCAGAAACCGGGTTCACATCTATCGCAGCTAACACCACCTACGTTTGGTAGGCAAGGACACTGCCCGGACACACGGTCACACACACCATTACTGGAATTGTCAGTTCCTAACTTGTTGCAAACGCAGGCTATAAATCAAGTAAGTCGAAATTAGGGTATTATCTCTATACGGCTTCAGCTCGTTAATGAATTATTCTTCTGCTCAAATATTGCCAGAAAAAAAATCTTTAGATCAGCTCGTGCAGTTACTTCCAGTAACAAACAAAGTGACGGAATTAAACTGATCAATAAAAACAAAACCCCTTAAACAACAAACATGGGCAAAAACAGCCACTTGATACGTTTCTCATTTGCCGGTCTCAAAATAACCAATTTACCTCAGTAGTGGTATATTTTGTCACACGCTCTCAATACGTAACCTTTTATGAAATGTGTTGGATAGGGAGGGTACCATCACAATTACGGTCTTATTTACATGCATGAGTTTCATTGAAAGAACCTAAAACACATAACCGAAGTCAAGAAAATCTACTTTACTGTATTTACTACTAAATAAAAAATAACATATTACGTTTTATTATTAATGAAGCTAACTAAAAGGGTTTTTCCAGGAACACAGTTTAGCTAAACATATTCGCTATCTGTACATAAACGTCAGTTGAGGGTGCATGATTTTACGCCTGGTATATGTTTGGGTGGAAGAAAGAACGTGCGGTAATGCGGTAAAGTGAATATTGGGCACGACCAACGGCTTAAAATGAATTGAGTCACGGAGATTTCAAACATGTGATTTTTAAACGAACAACTAGAATATTTGAACCATCGGAACTTTCCTTTTTTGATCGCTCTAATTATTGAATTTATAGTAAGGCTTTTTTTTGTCAAATACCACAATTGGTGAAAGTAAATAAAAAAAACTTTCAAAAGCTCACCACTCTTTAAAATCAACAGTACCGCAGCACTATAAAGATCTTCGTAAAATGGAAAACGGGTAATTCTGCAATATCAACTTCCACGACTACAACAAACTTAATTTCACCTTTGGTATTTTCTTCGGGTCTGCCAATTAAATTACCAACTGCAAATATTACCATGCCACACAGGACCTTTAAAACTTACGCATTTTCTTACTTTTTTTAAGAAAAAGAACATTTCCTTGCTTCCAAGCAAACGTAAATTTGCAATAGTCTTTCAAAGTATGCATAGTGCCCCTCTACCGTCACGATTTGAATAAAATCGACAAAGTTAAAAAAATTCTACTGAAAAAACGATAAATCAAAAAAATTGTCATGCATTAGACGCGGATGAAGCTAATTCCCTGAACTAGGTTTCAAACTACGCAAGAGAAGGCACGGGTTAAAGTTCTACCAATAGCGGCTGAATATTTTGGCGGAAAGCTCGTGAATAAACTTGTGAGCGAAATGCAAGTCATTTTTATGGGAAAACGAAATAATTATTGAAAAAGTTATGTCTGGACTGATTGAATAAATGTTATAAAAAATTAGCCACCATTACTTGTTAGCTAAAGCCTTTTCTCAAATTGCGCATAACAATGAGTCGATGTAACAAAATATTAAAAGACTACAGCCATGAATATATATCCACTACTTATTGTACGAGTGGTGTACGTGTGATTAAAAAAAGGAGAGAATAATGATAATGATGATGATAATAATAATAATAATAATAATGGTAATAATACTACCTAAAGTATGAATGGACAGTAACAGAAAGATGCTATGAATACCAACCAGATTCGGTTACCGAAAACAACAGCTGTGGGATTTCAATTTTCACACAGACCATGTCATCCAGAAGACCTTGTGTCATTCTTTGTGACAAAGAAAATAAATAAAGTAGAATAATAGACTTTGCCATAACGTATATAAGAGTGGAGTCAATGAAAAGGAGATGGAAAAATAGACAAGTATGAGGAGATCTAGCACGCAAAGTACAGAAACTATCAAACGTGTGAAAGAAAGTCATTCCTATTATAATGGGTGGACTTGAAACAACCCCAAAACTTGGTTCAATGTTTTACTTTGAACCAAAGTCAATTCTATCAACATCAAAATCTTTCCTCCCATATTACATTAAAACGATAAAAACCCACTTCTAAACTTCTACGAAAGAAATCATGTATGTAGTTTATATTTACTTCATTTATTTTTTTTATTTGTTTATAATTTTTTATTTCAACCATTTTCCTCCAACCTTTTCCCTGTACACGTTATTGTGCTTTGTTTGTTTTAACAGCTTCTTACTTTGGCCACCACGATCGTAAACTGTTTTCTATTAAGACCACATTCGCATTCAAATTACAAGTGACCAATGATGGTTCCATGTATCTTACTCTTTGTTTGCCTCTGACTTTTTTCGGATATTACTCACGGTGTAAAAACTTAATTGTTTTAAGAAATGATATGGAGGTCATAGTGGTAGAGCAAACAAGAGTACTCGGGTAAGTAAATGTACGGGAAAGGAAATTGAGCTCTCGCTGTTTTCCTTAATGGTATTTAAAAACTCAAAGTGGTACGTGTTAAATTGGAATACAAGGCGTCCGCTTCCTGAAACATTGTTACGTACCTCTGCAACTCCTGTTTTTGGCATTTCCGAAGTATCCTCTTTTGCACTTGTCACAAGAGAAGCCGCCGGTATTGTATAAGCAATCAAAACATTCTCCACTCACTGAATCGCATTTCCCTGGTGAAAACTCGTCAATATTACCATTGCAGTTACACTTCTGGCACTTGCCGCCTTTTACAAGCGGATTTCCGTAATATCCATTTGCACATTTTTCACACTGTTGCCCTTCATAACCAACCTATAAAATAATTCAACAAGTTGAAGGACCATAAAAACTTCCCAGCAAAGCAAACTAACTTCCTACCCCCACTTTTGGTCAACAAGACTCAGTGCCGTTCGATGAGGGAACTCTTAAGCTTATATTTTCTGTATTGCTGAGGGGTGCTCAGTTGTCAATAGATGCACATTGGTAAGACAAATTTCACAACATTTCATAATATTATCAGGTCCAGCTGGCTCGCTCCCTTCAAACGTGGGTGGGCGAACGTCCGTAAAACGTGGTGTCCCTGACCACAGTAAAATGCAGCTAGAGTAAGTCAATTGGCAACGGGCCTTTTGCAGGCAAATTACGTGAACTTTAACTCACCAAAGGAATTCAGTTTGACACTATTCAACACCAAAAACGAATCAGTTCAAAATCAAAATAATATCGCTCAATTTATCAATTCAACAGTTACATTGAAAAGAAAAACGGCGCTTAGGTGGGGTTATTTGTTGAATACATATATGCATATATGCAGTTATACATACACACACGGATATATAAATACATGAATAAATAAATACATGTATGCATACATAGATGCATGCAAACATACATAAATACATCCATACATACATATCTACATACATACAAAAATAAATAAATAAATACATAAATGCATGCAAGTGATCAGTGTCCAATTTGACACGACCAAACAAGTATGCAAGGCACGAACAAGGTTTTATCTTCGCTTGAAACCTCAGAATCGATCGTTCATATACTAAATAACACACAAAGTACAAAAAAAATCATAACTAACCTGACAATTGTCACAGACAACAACTTCAGGTTTCTTGCTTTTATCCAAATAGCAAGTATCACTGAACTGATTTCCTATGCTTCCCCCAGGGCACTGACATCTTTCACAATCTTTATGTGTGCCTGCAGTGAGCAAGACAGTGGGTGAAATTGTATAAATAGTCAAATGTTAAACATCGAGCAAAGAATGTTTTCCCTCTACCCTCCACCCTGCCACCATATTCCACAGCCATACCTGTATTCGATGTGGCCGACAATGTTTTCCATTGAGAGGCTTACGGATTCACTACAAACAACCCTTATTAAAACCACATGTTTCACGAATCATACCAATGTAAAAAAAAGAAGGATGGATAGGGGTGGGATGGAGTGTGTTTGGCAAACTAAATTGATGTAAAATTGAAAGAAAGGAAAAAAGAATTTTCCATTGAGTTCCTTTTGTCTGCTCGTGTTCAATGACAAATAGCTTCTTTGACACATTTACCGTCCATCGCATGGTGCAATGTAGGATGCACCTTTAATGTACAACTGCTTAAAAACATACGTCGACTGGATACTGGCAGTCGGGAAGGGAGTCGGGAAAACTGGGGGGGGGGGGTGGGGGGATGAGAGGAGGAAGAAGCAAGAGTATGTTTTCCACACATTTTTTTAAAAAGGTTTATAGGAGTAAAACATTTATGCAAATAAAGTCACAAAATGTCTAATTAACAGTCAAAAAGCAGGTGGTTGAACTAAACACATGAAATTGTACAAAGGCCTTTTAAAAAGTGGCACAAGACACGAGTATCCCTTGTACCATGATAAACTGGGATATGGAAACTTTAAGACCAAACACACCTTTCGCCACTGGTTATATGATTGTAACAAAAGAAAACAAAAATTCGCAGTCACAAGGGGTTACAATCCCTACCTTTCGTTGAATCTCCGTAGTAACCAGAAGCACATTTTTCACAGTTTTTTCCAGCAGTGTTGTCTCTGCAGTTAATACAATCACCAGTTACCGCATCACAAGAAAAGGAGTGATTGAAGCACTGGCAAGGCTTGCAATTTGGAAAGTCAAAGTGGTTTGGTGGGCATTGGTTACACATTCGACCTTGACTTTTTCCTAAACACGTACATTGACCAGTGACATCATTGCAAAAGTTAGACTTTGATCCTGCCAAGCTGCAATTACATGCTAAAATATGGGGAAAGAAATGTAATCTTTAAATCAATACAATTAACTATGGAAGATATTAACTTAAGAACTAGTCTTTACTGCAAAAACATAGCCAATCAAAAATCCATTAGCTATAGAGTATTTGGTATTAAGTCCAAACGTAGTATTTATTGTATTGCAACTGCAAAACAAAACGTGTTTGTCAATACAAAATCCTGGATGTGAATCTTTTTCAATTCATTTTTTATTCCTATGGGGTTTTTTCTTTAAATATACATGGGTGAAATGAATATTTAAAGCAGCTCTTCTTTCTGTTTTTTTTCAGGATGGGGGATTTAAGGATGGGGGATTTAAGGATGGGGGGATGGCCTTTCATCCGAAGCGAAACATGAAGCCACGTTATAGCGGGTTTTCCGTTGTACGTTTAAGCTTTTAAATTTATTTTCTTCCCTCCCCTTTTTATCTCAAAACACATATACAAACTCAGTAGTATTTCATTTCTAACCGAGAATCATCAACATGGGCGGGGTTCGAACGTTCGAACTGCAAATCTGTTACATGGTAATCTGTTGATTTACCAGTTACATATTATTTGCACTGTTACGTACATGGTAATTCTTAGCCTATCAAGATACATTGGAAGCACTACGAATGTTGATAAATGTAAGAACCTACAAACAATTCTGTTAATGACCAAACAGCGGTTACGTCACGAATTTGTCAATATATCATAAGTAACCATTTCCCACGAACACATCATTTTGACTAATCCCGAAAATCTGTAAAATCATAGAACGTTTTAAAATACAACGCTATTATATGCGTATCCACAAAGCTGGGTTTCAACCAGTACCTGTTACTATCATGACCTCACTGTGCTACTAACTGAGCTATGGGAGCTACAGTCATCAACTAATCAAATTACAAATAGTTCAGTTAAGTGGAAAAATTCTTTCCCCAGGTCGTTAGACATTTCAACTCACTTTACATATATATACCTACACACACGCACATACATACATACATACATACATACATACATACACACACATACACACGTTCTTCTGTGGAATTTCTAAATTCCTTTTCTTACTATCTTCACTACCTATGACGATGTGAACACCTCTAACTCTTTTAACATGCGTCTGTATCAAGAACAATTCCTCTGGTTTTCCTGACATTCTGGCTTTATTTCATTGCCTGCTGTAAGGAAAAAGAAACACTCAAGGAAACACCGTTACTCATAAAAACTGCTTCAAAAATGGCCAATCACATATGGTGTCAATCAATTTGTAGTTTTCCTATGTTTCACTATCGACAAATATTATATCCATAAATACCAACCTTTGCAACCAGTGGAGCTAAACCCATAGGCTCCTGGGGCACACTGGTGACATCTTCGACCGATTATGTGAGGTTTGCAAGGGCATTGTCCACCAGCTTTTTCGCAGAATAATACTTCAGACGATCCATTCGAAGATGTCCCCACCGGGTCACACTGGCAGGCTGGAACAAATAAGAGTCAAAATCACGTATTCTAAACATTACTTGTGCCTTGTCATTGTTTAATACAATTTAATACAAATCCCTTATGTGCAAAAATAATTATCCCCCAATTTAATCACTTACTGTAAGCCATAATAATGCCTGTGCTTATCCAGTACCCTTGGGAAAAACAGAAATTTACTGCAAAAAATTTGTTTTAAAACCACTAACACTTCAGTATCAATATTTCCTTTTTAGCTGATTTTATGTCTACATTTTTGCTTGTTTCAAAATACAAATAACTACACTGAATGGAGTAATAATACAATACTATTCATGATACAGAAAATAATATTTAAGATTTTTATCTAAAATTATCCTTAAACAATACGAACATCGGGTTCAATTTTAATGCATCCGTAAAAACCACACCAAATATGCAAAGGAGTTAATTTATCCTCCAAAGCAGTTAATTTATCCTCAAGTTATCCCAAAGGCTCATATGCAAACAAACATGTCAGCAGTCGCAAAAAGTAAAAATGAAGGTAGCCTCCTACCGTAGAAACGTGGTATAGCCGTGACAAAACAAATGCATGGGAAATGAAAAGTAAATGCAAAGGAAATGTATAGGAAATGCAAAGGAACTGTCGATTAAATCCACCGTTCACATCACAGCTCATCGCCGGTAATCTGTTAACTACAATGACAGTAAAATCCCTGATAATACATCAGATTTTTACATTAACTTAATTACCGGAAATACTTAATTACCCGAAGAGCAATTCATTTTCTTCGGGCTCTGACCCGAACCCTAACTCTTACCACTTAACTAAGCGATACAAAAAAAATATAGAAGCTAGGTTTTGCAATTCATTTTTCGTCCTAAATAAAGTAAAATTCCTTTGACCAAATTTTGACTGTATTTCGCTATCAAAAAATTAAGAATTATCTAATATAATTAAAAGCAACATTTTTGCCAAATATGGAGAAAACTACAACTTACATAAGGCGCCTTTATTCATAATTGCTGACATGGAAAATTGAATTTCCAAGCATCTCTGGGGTATCTTTGTCCTTGGATAGTTAGCTTTTAAGTACAATTCTTTGCATTGAAGTTTCTGGTATTCCTCCAAGAGTAATTGCCCTTTCCTTCCATCGAAAGCGTTAAGTGATTCGATACGTGGTACCAAAGCAATCTGTGATAGTGATAGAAGTCATCATATATATACACATACACACATTTATATATATGTGTGGTTGTGCGTATTCGTATAAAAAAGTGTTCAATACATATAGCAGAGCAGTATACACACAAGGTAAAACACAAAAAATAAGAACACAAGTTTTACTCAGTTTCCGAGTTTTACGATATTTCGATCATCAGGCAAAATATTGTGAAACTATTATTTGCAATCACAGTTCTTATTTTTCGTGTTTTACCTTGTGTACATTTATATAGATATACATAAGTTAAAAAACAAGAAATAAGAACTATGATTGCAACTGGCAGTCTCACGATATTTCCATCATCAGGCAATAATGCTAAAAATAACTGTGCAAGCTTTAATAAACAAATAAAGTGGGCGGCTCATCAAAGAATAAAAATTACTGGTGGTAACGTATTACAATGCGTTAATATTCTGAGAAAGCAAGAAAGAAAAGAAGAAAGAAATAGGTTTTATATATATATATATAGTTCAACAACAAATATAGGTTTGATTTCCCCTTATCGAAATATTTTTGACACGAGGAGACGTGGCTTAATGGTTAGTGCAACTGCACCGTAACCAAGAATTCCAGGTTCGATTCCCCGAGCGGGCAACTTTGGAACTTCACAAAAAAGATAGCCATTGGCCATTGGTTGGCGTCAGTAAGCGTATCCGGCCAAGAAATTCCACTTTCAACGACAATTTCTGGCTTTCGGCTGAAGCACTTCTCGCTTGCATTTATCCAAGCTTTCTCCATATGTCCCAATAAATTCCTTTCCCGGCCCGATCATGTCTAAATTTGTATTCTTTGTGTTATTTTGGAGCATTTGCTGATGTGATTTATTGACTTCATCAATCTTGCTAATCTTTCATCAACTATTTAATGGTTTGGTCTTGAGCCACTTGGATAAGGGCTTCTGTCTCTTTTGTAATCCCACTATTTGGCAAACATTTTCACCTTTCCTGTCAAGCAATCTATTCCGTGTAAATTGGTCATGCGAGGGCTTCTCTTTCCTACCTTTATCCCCGTTCTCCCGCCCATTGATTTTTATATTCGTTCACTGTACCCTTTGCTTTCATAACTGATCCTTTAACTCACTCCTTGCTTTCCGGTATGTACTTCTGTAGCCCGCCTTGTGAGTGTTCCGTATATATATACTGATAAAGCCCAAGTACTAATTCCTTTAATGGTGTAATCTTCCTTTAACTTTGTCTCTGACGCTTTTCTCCCACCCTCCTACACTTCACTGACCTTTCCTTTTATCTCCAACGTCACTACATCACGGCACGGTGACTCAAAAATTCGTAGCCTTCAAAACTTTACGTGAAGCACGTAAAATTTTGAAGGCTACTTTAAGTGTATTACTACATTAACTGATACAAATGGCGACACGATTCCATAAAAATTCCATAACAGTCCATCTCACACCCACCACCTTTGTTGACCATCTTCATCTCAATTACGCTATAACCAGACGTCGTTATCACACAAAATTAAAAAAAAGGTAGACAATTAATATATCCTAAGAAAACACGCAATTTTACCAAATGAATACAAAGCACAACACACATATAAATACAAATATTTTGTAACACATTTGGGTTATTACCTGAGTTAAGAGAATGCAAACAAAAATAGGGAACACTATCTCATTAAATCAAAGAATTCAACGTCATGGGCTCTCTACTCAAACATGTTTTCTCTTTAGTCTATTCTGTTTCTACCCAGGTGCTTGAAAACAAAGTACAATATTTTTGGTTTTAACATCATTTTCCCCCAGCAATTGAGGTTTGAACAATGACATTCGGAGAGACTTTGTATTGGCAGTAAGGAATTTCTTGACCGTTCTGAGTTCGGTCCTCCCAGCGAGAACCGAACTCAGAACTTCTTGCTTATTGTGCAATTGCACTAACCATTAAGCCACGGCTAGTGGTATTGAACGGTGGGGCGAAGAATTGCGGTTTACTGCATTAGACGTCAGTTCCGGGGGGATGAGCCCGGGGCGTATTTGGGGTAAAGGCATTCCCTTAAATCACAAAAGCTAAGAAGTTACCATATCTAATTTCCTGACCACGAAAATACCGTAACTAGACCTATGTCTACAGGCGGTGATGTACAAAACTGCCTACAATGTCTAAGGCCAGTCAAAAAATCGCCCTTAAGGTTTGCAGTTATAGCAATGCAAGCATCGCGCATGTGAGCACCAAAACCCATTTAAATGCTATACTGTTATCTTCCTAAAATATTTTCAAATGTTTAATCCCTAGGCACCTGCAACACTGAAAAACAAACTCATTTTCTCACTGTTTGGTACGAGACTTTAAACCCTTCAGCAAAACATTCCGCTAATCGATTAATGCAAAACATCGTTTAAGTAATTTTAAAGGTTTTCCAACCAATACCAACTCACCGAGTCTATTAGAATTCCTTTATCGCCTGAGAGTCGGCTCCTGGTAAAGTGCATTTTTATACTGTATCCAACGTCCTTTTGCAAGCACAAGGCTGAATTTGGCACTTTGACGGTCTTTCCCGACTCGAGTGAAATAGTGAGCGTTTGTTCACTTCCTTGCGTTTTGCATACTCCGCCGCTAAGTGGTTTGCCATCGGTACGGGAAAGGGTCACGGTAAAATATGCATCACCAACATTACTCTGAAAACAAATTTAGGAGACTGGTTGATAAAATGTCTTCGCTGTAGTGAGTAGATACGCTGCGCAATTTGTTTTATATAAAATTGCTCAGTATATCAACTGCTGTTGTCAATCAGGCATAGGTTTGATTTCATGCACAGAACATCTATAAATGACATACCAGTTGGCAGTGAAGATCGGGGGGTTAGTGTGATCTTGGTTTCGGTTAGTCAAAAGAAAAGGCGAAATCAAAAATAAAAAAAAATTAAAACTGGGTACAAGTTTCTCAACAGAATTCACATTTAAATTTTTTCATTATCTAACGGAATTCCTGTCGCTCATATAACTTTTAGAAGTTTTTCTAAAACACAGAGCAACTGTTTTTGCTTGATTCCTCAGAGACTTTCCAAACCAAAACTATATCATTCCTAAAATTCATTTTTTTCAATTATTTCCACTCAAATTTGAAAATGCAATTGCCATGAAGGTTCAACATTCACGGCTGCGAAATTCGGGAACTAGTTGCAAGAATGAAAGTAAAAGTTAAGCTTAAAGATCATAGGTTGTTCGCTCTGCTTTATATACAAATGTATGCATGACGTAAATTTACTCCTGCGTCTTTTCGCTTTATATACAAATGTATGCGTAACGTAGTTTTACTTCTACGTCTTTTCGCTTTATATACAAATGTATGCATGACGTAAGTTTACTTCTGCGTCTTTTCGCTTTACATACAAATGTATGCATGACGTTAATTTACGTCTACGTCTTTTCGCTTTATATACAAATGTACGTATGACGGAAATTTACTTTCACGTCTTTTCGCTTTATATACAAATGTATGCATTACGTAAGTCTAGTTCTAACGTTTTAGTTCTAAGTCTTTTATAATTTACTATGTTAGTTAAAAATACAAATTTGTACTTAAAAATATTTTTTCCCCTCTAAATTTTGTGTACATTAAAGGCATACGGTGTAGACTTACAATTCACAAAATGCAATTTGTTCAAACCGTGTATCGTTTCCATCTTGAATGATCAGTTAGAATGAGGTATTGTCTTGCAGGTAATTTCCGCAGTTTTGGGGGGTCATACGGGAAAGTAATTACTAATGCATGTTGTTTATTTTCCATTTGATGAGTTGATATATTCAATGTTGCCTTTTCATAATTAGTAAAGTATATGGGGTTTGGGAGGGGGGTTGGGGGGAGGGGATTCCAAACCTAGTATGAAATTTATTATGGATTACGAAAAGCAAAACATCACTTAGTAAACTATAGCTGATGACTCTTTAAATTCTTCTACTACTTATAAGACTTCGAATATCTAGCTTGAGTCGTCATGTCCCTCTAAATTATGTCGCGATAATAAATTGAAGTTAAAATTGGTGAATGAGACAGAAGTTAAAACTCGCTGTGGTAAAATTAAAGAAAACGACAGGGATATCATGCTACAAGCTCTTCGCCCTTTGGCGAGTGACAGCGTAATAACGATACAGTATTGTAGCTGAAAAAAATAAGCGCTCCAGATCATGGTCGTGCCATGTGGAAAAGACCACATGAAAAGGAAAACTTACCTCAGTACTATATCGTATGGCCAAGTCATAAAAGCCAGTGTTAGGGATTCTGACCATTGTAAAGTCAAGTTTCGTTCCTTCTTTTATTTCCATGAAACCATTACCAGACCACGTTCTTGGCTTACCTTCACTTCTTTCTCTTTTAATGAAAGCAACAGTTCCCTAGGTGACAAGAGATGTGGAGTGAAAATAAGAATCATTGCCTCTAATTAGTTCTGTTTGTTACGAAAAAAAAAATCATTTCGAAGAGCCAAATACGTCCGAAAGTTAAGACTCGAGTGTGCACGATTCTTTTACACACAAGACTGACAAAATTCTTTACATTACTGGGCACTACGCTTCGTTACTCGTGGTTTATGTTCGCCTAAACAGGGAGTTCTTCAACTATGGATCAATCCTGGCAGGTATAAACAGCGAACTGAACAATAGGAAAAAAACAAAAACAAAAGAAATACAGATGAAGTGAGTAAAAGATGTAGGAGGGGAGGGGAGAGGGAAAGGGAAAGAACGAGGAAGGGAGGGAGGGAGACAGAGAGAGGGAGAGAGGAGGG
>RDPX01000019.1:4144102-4171509 GCA_003991215.1 Morbakka virulenta
TTTAGTTTTATATTTGTGTTGTTGTTGTTGTTGTTACATAATCAGTGTCGAAATTTCCCTTGCGCTGAGTAAGGCTGTCTCTTAGGTTTGAGAATGGTTGTTTCATGTATCAGAACATGTTTTGTACTTTTAACTGGCAATATTTGGTAGTTATGTATTATGGCTTGTACCAAAGCTTTATTCATTGATAATAATAATAATAATAATAATAATAATAATAATAATAATAATAATAACAACAATGTTTACACAGGGTATTCTTTTTAACACATGAAGTGTTGTCATCAACGAGGGCCCTGCAGAAAAAATGCTAAAAATGAATGCAGACCATTATAGACGCAATGGTAACCTAATGTCAATGAAAACGAGGTTTCATTAGATCAATATTGGTGTGAATAAAAAGGCCACCAAGAGGTGAATAAATTGCACCCAGTTACTAAAAAGAAAATACATTATAGTTATAACAGTATTCAGTGAGGACTTATATAGGACAGGACTGCAGTATTTGGTATATATTGTAGTCCTGTATTTATTGGTAACAGTGACATCGTTAAAAAAAAATTCAATTGTATTTTGAAGGAAACAAAAGCCAAAAATTTATAAAAGCATTCTATTTTATTGAAATCTGGTGCTTCTTTTGATAGAATTTTTAAAAATACAAAAATCGTTAAAAAAAGAGAGGCACTGCACAAATTTCAATCGGTGATTTCCTGTTTACAAGACAGGCGTTTTAACAAACTAAGCTACAGCATCCCTGATTGCCAAATATTTTTTTAACCTCCACAAAGGTCTCTTGGTCTGTAGCGCTGTCAGGCATTTAAGAACGAAGCGTGCAAATTTTCACCGATCCACATGAAAGTTTTAATCAGCTATTTCTTGTGGTACTATAAACAACTCCTAATATATATATATATATATATTATATATATTTTATTTGCTTCTCGCCTTTGCGTTGTTGCAGCTGCGTTGTTCCGAGCTCTCTGGCCCATCACATAATCTCTGGCTTCTGAGTCCAAGCCTGCTGGTCGAGTCTCACACTACTGTATTGATGGCAATCGAAATGAGGTTTCAATCTGAACTGAGGAATCGTGGGACGGAGAAACACGTGTCTACAGGCCAAACACCACATAAATCACATACATACGCATTTATGTATTTACGTATGTATATATATATATATATATATATATATATATAAGATATGATAAGTTGGAAAGAATCAAAAATGTAAAACTAGTTTTACATTTCCTTAAGAGTGAATAAAATCACGAAACAGGCTTGTCGAAATGGCCTGTGTAGTTTTTTGATTCTTTCCAACTTATCATATCTTATATTACGCTCTGCATTTATGTATTGAGCACTTTAATACGGATAACAGAATCGAAAGCTTTATATATATATAAATATATATATATATATAAAGCTATCGATTCGGTTATCCGTATTAAAGTGNATATATATATATTATATATATATATATATATATATATATATATATATATATATATATATATATATATATATATACATACATACAAAAGGTTAACCCTTAATTAAAAAGGGTTAAATTTTATAGTTTTGATCATTTTTATATCTAAGCCTCGCCCTTGCGCATTTATTCCACAGGTGTTTGTTAATAAACAAGGGTCCGCTTTTAAAGTTACCATCTCTGAATTACATGCCGGTTAATTTTGAATCAAAGAATAAAAAATTTGTTCAATTCTCGTCAATTTCACAAATTAAAGTAACTTCAAATTAATACAGTTGATCTTCAAAAAGTCAAGAGGAACAATACAATAATGGTATACAAGGAATACGATTATATTTCGTCTGTCTGTCTGTCTGTCTGTCTGTCTAGGTGCCATATCCTTCTAGGACCTGGGCGATCATGATCCTCCACTTCTTTCGGTCTGCTGCATTTCTGAGCAGAGTTATAGTAGTCTTCCCTGTTACCTCGTTTAGGCTTGTCTACAGCCATTTTAGATTTGATTGGAATGTGGGCAAGGATTAAACAAACATCTATTTTACCTCCTAAGAAACGTAAGTGGGGACTGAACGAGACGACATGTTTATGATAAAGGCATTCTGTAAATTATTCGTCATTATATCAACAACTACTCATGAATAAAATATTTTTGATTTTGTTTTCAAAAAGCGCAAGAAGCTGTACTGAGGAGCGACATGTTTATGATAAAGGCATTCTGTAAAATATTCGTCATTTTATCAACAACTACTCCTGAATAAAATATTTTTGATTTTTTTTTCAAAAAGAGCAAGGAGCTGTACTGAGGAGCTCAATCGAACTCGCACATCCATTTTACCGACTGAAAAACGTGCAGTAATAGGCTGTGAGAGCCATGACTGCCTTTAAGTGATCGTGCTGTACCAAAAGCATGGAAAATATCTGCAACTAAAAAGCAATTTATTTCTAATAAATACCAGTCACGTTTTAAAAATCGATTTCTAAATTATTCAAGCTTTTACAATTAATGTTCTTAAAAGTTTAATTAAAGGCAAGCCTGAGAAAATACAGAAAAGATGAAAAAAATTGTTCCAAAACGAACTCATCTTCACTAGTGTGCGCATGTTATTTCACACTGAAAAATAAGAGTTGCGAAAAAAAAATTCAGTCCATATTTTTTCACATTTCGCAATCCAAAAATTAAATTTATAAAAGATAAGCAATACATCACTGCGATTTTACGTATAGAAAAGAAATAAGGCTTACCAAGCATTGGTTACATATCCTTCCTGTAACAAATCGTTTGCAAGTACATTTGCCAGTTTTACTGTCACACTGGTTACCTCCAACAGTACCACGTGGGTCACAACCGCAGGCTAAAACGCATATAAAACAAATTAATGCAAGACAGTAAACAAACAAAAAGTACTGTGCAAGCGTTAGTGCAAAGCAAAATGAAACATAGACCGCTCTATTACTATATCTGGATTGATCCAAGGTTGTGCGGGAAAAACACTACCGCAACATGACTAAACCACAAATTTCCTTCACGTTAGGAGGAAATCGCAAAATTGGTTAAACCATTAATTTGAAATTATCAAATTGGTCATCGCGGCTTCCTTTAAAAATTAGCGCGTGAATTGATGAACATGATTGGCTAACAAGGCCAATTCAAAATAACCTGTGGCTCCCTGGAACTCTCTTGTAACTCCCCGTGGCTCCCAATACAAATATAAAAGAAAATCATAGAGTAAAAGAAGAAAGGGAAGAAGACCTGAAAAGGATGCAAACAAAAGATTTTTAAAGGAAACCAAAAATGACAGTACTTTTACAGTACTTTGGCTCACAGCAAAAAAATCTACGCTTCATTTCGTATTCGCTCCAGAAACAAGCATTCAAGTTTTCATCATTTCGACAAGCCATTTTACACAGATTGCCGTAATACGTACTTTGACATTTTAGTCGGGTGCACATTTCGATAAACAGAATAAAAAGACATGTATATTGGGAAAAGAACAAAACATAAATCCTGTGTTAAATAAGGCGAAATGTTGCTAACCCAATATGGGTTACTTACACTGACATCCATTTCCATTTGATTCTTTTAATTCATAAAATCCCTGCTTGCAAGTATCGCATCTTTTTCCGTCAACATTGGCCTTACAAATACATCGTCCGGCAACAGTTCCTTTTCCCGGATCGGTGACGGTTTCACATTCTCCTCCACCGATTGAACCAGCTGGGTCACAATCACAAGCTAAAAAATGAATCAGTATTGTTTTATTTATTCGCTGTATTTTAAGGTTATACCATTGCATTAGGGTTTTAAAGGGAGCACCAAACATCATTTCAAAACTAAATGTGGGTAACTTAAGGTGAATACGTTTCCTGATTTACTTTAGATTTCAAGCAAAACATATTTCTTCTGATAAGTAAACATTCTTATATTGTACACCCACATCATGATTTTTATGTCGAACTTTTCAGCACTGGTCGAGGGGGTCTTTAAAATGGGATATATAAGCACTATAAGAACGCTCTCCGATACGGTACCCAAGGAACAACTAAGTAAGAAATGCCATTCCAAACTACTTCAAAAAGCTAGTCATTTCAAGGAAAAGTGTTCGGGCGGTTTCAATTAGTACAGGCTAGCACTTTTTCTAACAGTGGTCTTGAAAACACCAGAAATAGCATGCGATATGCAATATGGTATTTAAAAAAGGAAAAAACGAGAGTAAAAAAGTTTTTTGCACAATCTTACATAACAACGAGCTTTTTTAATCACCGAAGTTAAAATAATATACAAATTCGTAAAAACTGATAAAAATGATAGTTCTGCAATATGCTAGTCTCGAAAATAGTTTATATGTTTAGTCGTTATTACAGTTAGCATCAAAGAAGGGAAAGAAACTGTTGTGCGTTAAGAGTTCTACAGTTTGGTGGTTCTGTGGAAAACCCACTGAAATAAACGTCTCTGCAAGGAACGCCTACAGTAAAATCAAACCTGGTGGAACCTGTCCTGACATGAGGTAGAAAAACCCATTCGCACAACTCTGCATAAGACGTTCCAATATAAAATTAATAGAAATGGCTTAGGGCGAAATATTAAATGCTGCCATGAAGTTGGTAAAAGCATTAATGCCAATACAGGCTTAAGTGCACGCAAGACACCATTCTATATACGGTCAAAGACAATACGCGGTATCAACTGCAAGGTGGTAATACCCAATGCTGGCCTTTAAGACAAAAAATAGCCTCTGCAGACAAAATGCTTATTGAAAAGGAATATAGGCAGCCAACCACCATCCTACACCACCTTCCAACATTGGTAGTAGAAGCCACGAAAGTACTCTGACTGCCTACTCCTTCAAACACTGACCATTCATACGATAAAAACCAAATATAGATGGTGTCTGCCATTGTAATTCCCAAATGTGAAGAATCACGATGGCTAAAAACATCGATGATTTCTGTGTTTCAGGGACTGTTGACCAAGAATGGGTACGAATCTTATCATTTTTAACACTTTTGCCACCTCAGGCATAATCCCAATATAGCAAAGATTTCTGTTTCATGTTATTTTCCTTTTGTAACAAGTTACCTTTAAATTATAAAGAAATATTTACAAAGTCTATTATGGCGTTTTCATTTTTACATAGAACCGTTATTTCTTACTTATTGAAGACTAGTTTGCCATTTCATTCGTTGCGAGTAGCTTAGTCGTTGTCTAGTAAAGCAAGGTTCATCTCCTTCTGCTACCCTCTTATTTACAAAAACACAAATAAGTGTAATAATGTGATAAGATGCAAGTACTTATGCCTGAGGTAAAAAAATGAATGCAATACAGTACATCAAAAAACTAAACAAACCCAAACGAGCTAAAAATAAACTTTTAATACAAGAAAGAAAAATATCCATTCAGAATAAATCTTACGAAGGCAAACTTTCTTGTCCGATATTTTCTTTGAGGGGTCTCTGTAAAAGAGAGGTTTGCAAAGTTGACATTGTCGCCCAGTTGTATTATGTTGACAGTCATCACACACCCCTCCGCCAACATTACCGGTTGATTTATAAACAGCCGGGTCAAAATGGCATTTCTTTGAGTGACTATTGCAGTTACATTCTATAATTAAAAAAAAGAAAATGAGCTAATGATGTCACCAAGAAAACCAAATGTTCAAATGTTTGAACCGTTACACAACAGATCTAATATCGTAACATATATAATATCGTAACATATGGTACGAATACCAAATATGGTATGAAAGCCCGTATCTGGGCTTTCATACCATATTAGGTATTCGCAGTCAATATATATATTGACTAGTGTTTTAAAGCTGTTGGTAAAGTTTTACCCCTGCATCAAACAACTACATTTCCTACCATCTGTTTTCTTTTTAGTGACTGGCAAACTTTTCTAATCCGTAATGATAATAAGAAATGAAGTATTCAGTTTTTACACGTAGCGTGCAGGTGTGGGTGTGGTCAAATTGAAACCCGGATGCGTCCTTACAATAAACAGAACACTTAGCTCGAACGCATTATCTCCAAAGGAACCGATAAACATGCAACAAAGCCCCTAACCGTATCAGGTCTGGTAAAGGCACCATTTTGGTGGAATACGAAGTTTTTAGCTGGACACACATGTTAAAAATTTATTAAGTTTATACCCTGTTTTGAAACATGAGACGATATTATTTAAAACGATTGAAAATAAGTGGTGTGGTTCATACAACGTATGGAATTTACTGCAAAATAAAGTAAATTGGAAAACAAACACAAACACAAACACACACAAACACAAACACACACACCCTTTCAAACTTCTCCCATTCACATGCAAAAAGGATAAAACTCAAATGCAAGGAAATTAACAAACTGTAATTACTCTTAACCATTTCAAAATAACAACATGCAAATAGACATCATCTACAATCTCGATCCTGGACTTCAAACCTTCATCAGGCAACAACTTTCAAATTTCTGTTACACCATATCAATGACGGACTAGAAACACCTTTGTGGATTCATATAATTACTGAAACGACGGTTTTCAAATTCACTCATTGCTTCTTTTAATTGGAATGTTTCTTATCTAAATCGTAGAAAGACCAATGTGTACATGTCTATTGATTATAAAGCCATCCAGAAATCCAATTGAATTGGGAACAGAAACGGTATCAGTACATATAATAGTATGGTTTGCGGTGACAAGGTACCTTTGTTTGTAATCCCCAGGCCTGAATTATAAGGTTACCATTTCCCAGACTCATTTAACTATGCACCAGCCTCGTCTCGTCATACAGTTCGAGGCTCCTCAAGGCATAGCACCACCTCGTTTCTAGTGTACTAACTAGTCATTTGAAAGCCTTTGCCTATCAAATTAATTCTTATCCGACCAGCAAGAAACATATTTATTCAGATTCGCTATTTTTGTTGTTCGCATTTGTTAATCTATACTAGACTTTCTCCGGTTATAAAACGCTGACAAATTATTAGTATTCCCAAAATGAAAAAATTACGGACAACTATATTCGTTGGAAAGGAGAGGATAGAGCTCAGTCTTTCCGGTTTGTTATCTCGTTTGAATACCGGGGGAAAAAACAAATCACCTTTTACTCCTTTGCAGAAAAATTCGGGATTTCACAATGGCCAAGTTAAAATTTAAAACGAGTTAAAAATGAAGGGCCTTATTAGCGAAGACAGTTTTTGGATGACTTAAATTAAAGTCTTTAACATTAACCCAAATTAAAGTCTTTAACATTAACCCGAATTCTCCCAATGTCTACAAAAGTAGACTTCTAATCGAATGCTTGTTTTATAGACACATGAAGCATATTTGGCATTAAATTATGTCCCTCGTTATTTTAGGATCGATGATAGGCAAGATGAGCTTTAAACTGATATTTAGTTTGGTACTATGTGTCAGTATAAGATAAAAGAAGTGTGCCAATTTTCAAAAAAATCTGAACTGCCAACCACGTTCTGCACTTTGCTGTGTTGGCGAGGAAGCCGGCAGTAAAGACGGGTTTAAAGTTTGTATTTACACTTTACAAGGGTGATTCTGTCTAATAAACATACTTTTATTTTGTTATTGAACGTTACGCAAAAAGTTCATGTCAATAAATTTTGAAGTCTACAATTGTAGACATTGGTAGGAAGTGTTAGCATATTTCAGATTTGCAAAATTGAGACTCATATTGATATTTCCTGTCGATTCTAGTTTGGACTACTTAACACTTAGTTATATAAATGGTGTTAGAGCAGATTGAGTCTGATTCTCCTGTGACGGCAGACCTAGTGATAGTTGGTCCGCCTACTGGTGGCCATGATAGTGACCTAGAGCAAGAAGATGATGACAATTTAGGCACGACTGATCTTCCTGTTGAAGTAGCTAGTGAGCTTGAGTTAGTTGAGTATGGTGATAGTGAAGATGATGATAACTTGGATGATTCAGATGAAAATGAGTCTTCAATTCAGTCTTGTGGGAAAAGAAAACGAAAGAAAGTTGACAAGAAAACTGCTCCTAAATGGACGAAATCCCACATTGACAGCATTGTGTCTCCTTCCGACCAAGAAAAGAATGCACAGACAAAGCTTCAGAACGAAAAGCACCATCTTGCTAATTTGTCTGAATGGGAAGTGTGTCAACTTGTTTTTGATGATGTAATCAACCTTCTGGTTCGAGAAACAAACGTATATGCATTTCGAGATCGAAACAAAGTTTTCAATATTATGAAAGAAGAGATGACAAATTTTGTAGGATTGATTTTCTTGTCAGGATTTAATATCCGCTTGCCTGAAGCTGACTACTGTGGAGCAAGGCAGCTGACCTTGTTTGCAATGTATTTCCTGAAACTATGAGCAGAAATAGATTCCAGGAAATAAAATCGATTTTGCATACTGCCGACAATCAATCACTTACCCCAGGAAAAATGGCAAATGTTAAGCCCGTTTATGATTTATTAAAAAGTAAATTTTAGTCCTTCGGTATTGTTCACGAAGACCTAAGTATTGACGAATCAATGATTCCTAACTTTGGGCATCTCTCATGTAAGCAGTTCATTCGCGGTAACCCAATTCGATTCGGATACAAATGTTGGATGATGGCCAGCAGTACTGGCATGCCATACTATGTATCCGTCTATGAAGGTGCCTCTGGAAATTCTTCTAAAATGGAACCACTAGGTACGCAAGTCATCAAAACTGCTGCAGAAGTCTACATGGACTCTTCTGAACACCATTTATTTTTTGACAACTTTTTCACTTCGTACGATCTCATCAAGCATCTAAAGAACGAAAGTTTTTGTGTGACTGGCACATTACGAGCTAATAGAATGGCTGGCTGCCCAGTCGAAGATGTTCAATGTATTAAACGTTTATCACGTGGCTCATTTGACTACCGCTCAGAGGGAGACATCGAAGTAGTAAGATGGAATGACAATGCTGTCATCACATTATGCAGCAATGCTGTAGGTGTGCAGCCTCTCGGTGAAGCAAAACAGTAGGTAAAAGGAATAGGCAAGGCATCTGTATCCCAGCCTGCTGTAGTAAAAGCTTATAACAGCGGAATGGGAGGAGTAGATTTTGTTGACCGTGCCCTGTCTGATCTTAGACCGATTATTAAGGGAAAGAAATGGTATTGACCATTAATTGTGAATGCACTCAACTTGTTGATGGTCTTTTCCTGGCGTCTATATCGCTTAGTATCCAATGTTGCGATTGACCAGAAATCATTTCAATGCAACATTGTGTCTATCATGGTGAAGAGGGCCATCGCATGACCATCAGCTGATTCTAGATCTGGTCCTTCTCACGATGTTCCAATTGAAGTGTGATCTGACAACACTGGCCACTATCCAGAGTCTGGTCCTGTAAGAAAGTGTGTTGTCTGCCANTGATCTTCCTGTTGAAGTAGCTAGTGAGCTTGAGTTAGTTGAGTATGGTGATAGTGAAGATGATGATAACTTGGATGATTCAGATGAAAATGAGTCTTCAATTCAGTCTTGTGGGAAAAGAAAACGAAAGAAAGTTGACAAGAAAACTGCTCCTAAATGGACGAAATCCCACATTGACAGCATTGTGTCTCCTTCCGACCAAGAAAAGAATGCACAGACAAAGCTTCAGAACGAAAAGCACCATCTTGCTAATTTGTCTGAATGGGAAGTGTGTCAACTTGTTTTTGATGATGTAATCAACCTTCTGGTTCGAGAAACAAACGTATATGCATTTCGAGATCGAAACAAAGTTTTCAATATTATGAAAGAAGAGATGACAAATTTTGTAGGATTGATTTTCTTGTCAGGATTTAATATCCGCTTGCCTGAAGCTGACTACTGTGGAGCAAGGCAGCTGACCTTGTTTGCAATGTATTTCCTGAAACTATGAGCAGAAATAGATTCCAGGAAATAAAATCGATTTTGCATACTGCCGACAATCAATCACTTACCCCAGGAAAAATGGCAAATGTTAAGCCCGTTTATGATTTATTAAAAAGTAAATTTTAGTCCTTCGGTATTGTTCACGAAGACCTAAGTATTGACGAATCAATGATTCCTAACTTTGGGCATCTCTCATGTAAGCAGTTCATTCGCGGTAACCCAATTCGATTCGGATACAAATGTTGGATGATGGCCAGCAGTACTGGCATGCCATACTATGTATCCGTCTATGAAGGTGCCTCTGGAAATTCTTCTAAAATGGAACCACTAGGTACGCAAGTCATCAAAACTGCTGCAGAAGTCTACATGGACTCTTCTGAACACCATTTATTTTTTGACAACTTTTTCACTTCGTACGATCTCATCAAGCATCTAAAGAACGAAAGTTTTTGTGTGACTGGCACATTACGAGCTAATAGAATGGCTGGCTGCCCAGTCGAAGATGTTCAATGTATTAAACGTTTATCACGTGGCTCATTTGACTACCGCTCAGAGGGAGACATCGAAGTAGTAAGATGGAATGACAATGCTGTCATCACATTATGCAGCAATGCTGTAGGTGTGCAGCCTCTCGGTGAAGCAAAACAGTGGGAAAAAGGAATAGGCAAGGCATCTGTATCCCAGCCTGCTGTAGTAAAAGCTTATAACAGCGGAATGGGAGGAGTAGATTTTGTTGACCGTGCCCTGTCTGATCTTAGACCGATTATTAAGGGAAAGAAATGGTATTGACCATTAATTGTGAATGCACTCAACTTGTTGATGGTCTTTTCCTGGCGTCTATATCGCTTAGTATCCAATGTTGCGATTGACCAGAAATCATTTCAATGCAACATTGTGTCTATCATGGTGAAGAGGGCCATCGCATGACCATCAGCTGATTCTAGATCTGGTCCTTCTCACGATGTTCCAATTGAAGTGTGATCTGACAACACTGGCCACTATCCAGAGTCTGGTCCTGTAAGAAAGTGTGTTGTCTGCCAGCGAAGTTGCCGAAATAGCTGCGATAAGTGCAAGAAGAGCATGCATGTCAAGCTTTGCTTTCAGCTCTATCATGAAAAATGAATGATGCAAAAACAGCTGAATTGACTTCTAGACTGTCTCATTTTATGATTGCAGCATTTTAAATAGCTTGAAAAGATGCAAAGATCATCAATGTAAAACATAATAAGTTCTTTTCAATTGCGTTTTCACAATTGCTTTTTCTAACAGATCCTACCAATGTCTACAAAAGTAGACATAGCTAAAAAACACCTTTCCCATCAAAGGATTGCAATCAAACTTTTTACGCATCTATTCTAGCCTAAGGCAGATATTTACACCAATTTTGGTAATAAAAGAAGTTAGGGGTACACGCTTGGGAGAATATGGGTTAAAAGGAAAAAACTCAGTATTTTTCGGGTTGGCAAAAATAACGGTGAATTCTTACTATTGTAACGGTGTTACACATCTTTTGGTCTTGAATTTTGTACTTGGGCGAAAAACTGTACCTCGTAAACCAATTCAAGAATGTCTAGTATTCCTAGGCCACACGAGCACTCTACATTAGTGTCCTTTGCATAACATGCTATTGTTTTAAATGAATTACTTAAAGCTGGTCACATACTTTACCCGTTCGGTCAATTTTCTCTGATATTAACCATATTTATGTCTAAATTAGACTGCTTAAAACGGAGTCTATTAATACCTACTGGCAACACAGAATATTAGATATGCTAATTCATTACGACCTCGCAACAGTGGATCAAGATTTTTGGATTTTAATTGGCTCCTTAAAAACCCAACCGTGCTGTTGGGTGATAAAGAGAGAAAACGTTCTGACTGCTCTGTGGAAAGGTTTCAAAGGTCTTTGCGATGCATTTTTTGCACTTCGTGGTTGCAGGTAAGATTGCTAAAAGCCACATCATCAGCTAACAAAAAAAATTCTTGGAGACTTGTAGTGAATTCGTCGTTGTAAATTAACAAAAAATACATACAATACATTCTGGCGAATCCCCCTTATCTCCTCCCCCACCAATATAGGATAGTTAATCCGTTCTACATGCAGTAAAAACATTTCCTGAGCAGTTAATCAAACAATAAACTGCAGCATGTTCTGCAATCATATAATTTATAGCCCAACAATATAATTTATCATAAATCTTACTTTTGCATGCATTGATCTGGTCTCCAAAAGCTGGCCTCCATGGCAACTCATTATAACCATCTAAACACATTTCACAATTTCTGCCCTTAGTATTGTGAGTACAATTACACTGGCCATGAACCTAAAAATAACAACAATAGGGTCAGTAGTAGTTTGTCCCAAGATAAATCCAGCTTTTAAACAATCATGTCTAGTATCTGACTTGGAATATCAAATTCATAAAGCTTGTTTTACTTGGCTAAAAATATGCACCTTTCTTCATTGCTCTTGTTCACCATTGTTATAATACAAATCAACAAAAGAATATTACAGCAAAAAAAATTTAGTGATGATCTGTTAGTTTACGTCATATTTCCAGAAATTACTTCCACCCATGGCATTTTGGTTACCAACACAGGGAAAGTGAAATAGAGAGGCTCCAACAACAACATTTGTACAACTGCTGGAGATACGGGACTGACGGTCGAAGAGATGGGAAATTAAATGATGGACAGGGATATTTGGCGAATGATGGTAGGTCGAGGCCAAAGTGCCTCGACCTGACAGATAGATAGGTTTCCACCCAACAAACAAGTTTATGGCAAATTATGTACTGAGTTTTACGTTTATTTTTTTTACCCAAGTAGCTACCAGAGAATTTCCATTGTGTGTTGTAAAACCCTCTCAACACAACATGCACATCAGCTGTGTGGAAGCTGAGGTCTGATCACACATTCGAAGAAACACGTTTAGTTTTTTTCCTAAAGCAGAGAGGGTATGAAATGATTGCTGTACTTGTAAAATTGCCAAGCTTACCTAACTACGACAACACACAGACCACACACCACGCACCACATACCACACATCACGCACCACATACCATATCACGCACCACATACCATATCACGCACCACATACCATATCACGCACAACATACCATATCACGCACCACATACCATATCACGTACCACATACCATATCACGTACCACACACCACACATTAAGCATCACACAAACGTTCATGTAGTAATCGAACCGCTATTGCTGGTAATAATTTGAAATACTTACCATATTTGGGTCGTTTGGCCCTCCTGGCACAGGAATACATTCTTCTGCATGACCGTAGCAAGAACAGCTCCCTCGTATAACCATTTCATACATAGCATAATAATACTTGTCTACAACATCCGACCCATCACTAAGCTTATCATCTCCTAAGGTATGTAACTTCGTGAAGTTTATCCTTAGATTAGTTAATTTTAGTAAATCCTGTACTTCTACACTGTAAGGATCTTCGACCGGTATCTGTGGATCAAGAATTTTCATGACGACCTGTATAAAGAGAAAAGTGTGAATATTTACCTCAGATCTCTTAAATGGTTCTGTAATGTTAACAAGATTAGCAACAAAACTTTCATGCATAATCATTTTCTTCACATTTGTCACGACCAGTGACCTTCAGTGACACCTTGAGGGTGAGATAGACATTAAGAAGAAATGCAAACTGAAACTTAATAAACTGGTTAAATCAAAAGCATTACAATGAGCTGTATTTTGACAACATTTATGGTTCAAAGCTATGTCTACAGGTTTCAAAAAGCTTAATTATTACATCAAAGTTAATTATTACATTATTACAAATCTGATGAACAGTGCTGACTCAGGCGCTATTTAATACGATCCAAGACTAACAAAAATATCTGCCGCTTCTTTAGCAAGGTAAAGTATCGCCGTTGGTCGATGTATGTCTACTTAATAATAATAATAATAATAATAATAATAATAATAATAATAATAATCATCATCATCATCATCATCATTGATACCTATTGTTTGTTCATTCCTCTTTCCGAAAAAGAAAGGTTAAAAATTATTGAGTTCCTTTTCGATGTAAAATTGTGTCGATACTTTTTTAAGGTTTAAGTACATCATTCCTTTCCGCAGAGTACCACATAAAGCTTGTAATTTGCAGGGAACCTCACATGACTAATTGTTATCTACTCTCCATTACAGCTCCCCTGACATCAGTTTTTAACATTTTTTTAACAGTCAGGAATTTATTTCCCGTCTCCTTGTTGTAACTAAGAGCAAAGCATTGTTGCCTGGCGTATAAAAATCGGAACGGATTGGGAGCGCAGATAATTTTATCTAATTTTTTCTTGAAAGCCATTTTATACAAAAGAATAACCAACCAACAAATCACGGAACACAATTAATCGACACTGATGCTGATCTTTAACTGATCAATAAATAAATTCAGCCTTATAACTACGACAAAAACAAATTTGTTTAAAAATATAAATCACTAATAAGGAAGCAAGCTGAAAATATATGCTGGCATTCCAGTCAAGTTGAATGTCGACGAGAAATACCTCTTCCGAGTTGTATCATGATTCAGCGCGTCCCTTTTCAGCGCGTCCCTTTTCAGCGCGTCCCTTTTCAGCGCATCAGCTTTCACCGCGTCACGTTTTAGCGTATGAGCATTATATTATATTATATTATATTATAATATAATTATATTATATTAAATTATATTATATTACATTATAATTATATTATATTAAATTATATTATATTACATTATAATTATATTATATTATATTATATTATATTATATTATATTATATTATATTACATTACTTTACATTACATTATATCATATCAAATATCAAATACGACGCACTGAAACCTGACGCGCTGAATCATTATGCCTTTATTGTTGATACATTGAACAGTCCACACCTTTTTCCGCTATAAAAGAACGTAACACCTTGACTTCGAGTAATGCAATGCTAATGGAATACCGGGCGACAAAAACGATGATCAGGAAACTGTTATAGGTGACACATTAGAACGAAACATTTTGTTAATTTAGTATATCAACTATGTCCAGTTCTCCAATGTGACTAAAAACATCTTTATACAATACGGTAACCAATGAAAACACAAACATTCAAATAGTAAAAAAATGAACAACTTAAAGCGCATTAACCACCAACACTGCAGTAACTGTAGTTCTTACCTCCCCTTCAGTCGAAGGTGCAATCTGTGAATACCGCTCCTCGCATACAACCTGACTTATGGTCGTTTGTGGTCCTTTAGGAATATTTGGAAACACTTTGGCGCAATCGTACGCAAAATAACGATACGCTTTCCATGTCCGTCCATAATTAGAAGACTTTTCAACAATCATGGCCGCAGGCCTGAATGTCTTAAACGTCAGGATTAGATGTGTAAAATGAAATTCAGCTTCAAGATCCAGCTAAAAAGAGCATCAAAAGAACGGCATGTCATATTAACAGGAAACATGTACCAAGACTATATCTGTAATAACGCTAAAATTCCTTTGCGATACACTCCCTCTTCCGATTTTCAATTTTATATAACACCCTTTAAATAAGACCAAGCAATTTACAGTTTTGTTTTTTGGGGGTTTGGGTTTTTTTTTGTTGGTATAACGTCATTTTCCCCAGCAATTGAACCTCAGACGGTGCCCTTCACAGCGACTTTGTTTTGGCAGTGAGGAATCTCTTGGCCGGATGCTATACCGACGGATGCTGACGCCAACCAATAGCTTTTTCTTTTGTAACGTTAAAAATTCTCCTCTTCCGCTCGGTGAATCCAACCCGGACCCCTTTGGTTACTGTTCAACTGCACTAGCCATAAAGCCACGGCTTCTCACAATAACCATACGTTATCTTCTTCTGAAAACCCGCTTTACTATAAACCAGGTCATGGCTCAATTTCCTTTAACGGTAAAAAGCTTTTGAAACCTCCCTCTCAAAAAAAAAGCCATTGGATCGTGTTAGGAGGGAATCCGAGGAAAAAATGTTTTCAAAATAGCACCGTCTGCCCCCAGAAACTAGACATTAGCATTTTATAAAAGAAACCAAAAAATCCGCAACTATTAAAGGCCGCAACTATTAAAGGCCACAACACAAGTGCACACGCCTCGCACATAACTACCACTGGGGCAACCCACGATAACATACCGTAAATATTTGAAAAAACAATACAGACTTTTCCACTGCTACCCTTAAATGAAACCCTTCTTCTGTGAGGCAAACTAAAGCAAATAGTTCCTCTCTAAATGAATGCTCTCCAACGCTAGAAGGTCGCGCTGATATAGATAATTGGCAAGTTTGGCAAGACTCGTGTAGTAAATGTTCAGAAGGGAAAAAATAAGAACGTCCTGTAAACAGCACCAAATATTATTATTATTATTATTATTATTATTAGTAGTAGTAGTAGTAGTAGTAGTATTATAATAATAATAATTATAATAATAATTATTATTATTATTATTATTATTATTAATAATAATAATATTGACAATATTTACAGAGACTATTTACCTGTCAGTACTTTTGTTCTTTAATCACTAGTTTTTTAAACATGCCAACTTTACCCAAGTTTCTTCTCAAATGATATATGGTTAAAACAAAACTCAGAGGCACATGTAAATAGGCATTGGCAGTATTTGCTGCCAGTGAAAAAAGTTGTGAAAAATGCAATTAAATATGACCAACTTTATATTTCATACCTAACCAAGATAGAAATAACTTTCTGTACTACCAAATTAACAGGGATGGTCTGCAAAATCGTAAATAAACGAAACGTAAATAAATAAAATCGTAAATAAACGAAACGGGCTAACATTTTGTTATAGCTTCACCCTGTTTACTTTCTGATGGCTTTTTTAACTTTTGAACCTAAGAGGGAGTTAAAACATAACACCTACAAGCGAGAAAAATGAAGAAACTAATGTTGAAGCCCTAAATTCGAATTTTGGACAGAAATCACGAATTTTGGCGGAAATTCCTGACTGCCATATCCAAGTCCCTATGAAGGGCATTCTGAGCCCCAATTACTGGGAAAAAATGACGTTAAAACAAAAACAAAAACAAAAACAAAAACAAAAAACCTTTGCGAAACGGCTTCAAAACCTTTTATTTTGCTAAAATACTGCTTGACTTGTGCCCTCATTCTTGCGTCTTGTTTTAGACCAACACGAGAAATATTATATTATAATATAATATAATGATATAATAATAACCATAATAATCATCATCATATTCGGTATAACGTCCGTTTTACACGCTAGCATGTGTTGGACAAAACGATAATAAATAATATTATATATTAGAATAATTAATAATATATAATGTTCCGGAATGGAATGAACGTTGTCATTCGCGACATTCATAAGTAACACGTTGGGCATTTCTAGCATCATTAAAAAGAATCCACCTGATAAATAACATTATCTTCACATCTTTACAGCAACCTTTAATAAGCAACACGCAAAAGTTTAAGGTGGTCTGCATGGTATAGCTAATAAAACTCACCTGGATATAAACATTTTCCCTTCCATTTTCCGTTTGCCACCAGGACGAAAAGCGCTCACCAGCTGACCTATACACGACATATTTAGGCAGATGACTAAACTGATACCCACCAGGGCTACGATCTGTAGCCGGTCTCGAATCACAAGTGAAACATTTCTTTTGATTTTTTAGGAAACCAACTATACAGTATTTGCGTGGCCCTTTCAATCCACATGTTGAACTCGCAAATAGTCTATTTTCTCTTCCCAGAAGTAAATCTCCTGTTGCTGGGTAACAACTTCTACTTTCACAGGTCTTGTTCTGTGCTATGCTGTTTGCAGCATGAAGGTAAAACGTCGCTACAGAAAAACAATTAAAAAGGTATCATCCAAAGTATTCAAATGACGAAAAAGATCAAAATATCTGAAAAAGAGGTAGACTATTTTATTAAATCAGTTCCAGGCCCCATACTGGAAATATAACCATCCTTACGCATTGAATGGAACGTCTAGTTTTACTTTTTTATTTATTGAACTGCTTTTAGTTACTTCCAATCTATTTTAAATGCTTTAAATGCATGAACGATGGCGTATTTCGGAGGAGGTATTTACTCACAGTTTTTGCTTAATATGTCAACAAGTGTAAAAATAGGGTTCTTAACACCTATATATATCCGACCCTAATGTATGCGTCTGAAATATGGAATATCAACAGGCAACATCAGAAGAGGTTAAATGCTCCACTTGCATTACAAGGACCGTGTGAAAAATAAAGGTGTGCTTAGGAAGGCAGGAACATAAAGATCCCTGCGAAAAAAATGGCAAGAAGCAGGCCATAACAACTGCAATAATTTGTTTAAAACGAGATATGGAGGGAGCGCCGTGCAAAGAGGCTGGAGGGCTTCACAGTATGGCTAAGATAAACAACCCCAACTAGCACAATATATAGTGTCTGAGTAGGAAACTGAATGGAAAAAATATGATCACCGAAGCTGAAAAGCATGGCACCTGATGCTGATGCCGCTGGTGATGATAATGGTGATGGTGACAATGTAAAAAGCACTTCTCTTGTTATGTTGCAAATTGTTGTTGATGATTTAATGCGTGGACGAGACTTATCATCCAAAATAAAATATGATGCCTCTTAAGTACTTCATGTCAATATGGAATGATATGGTCAGGTGCCAAACCTGATACAGGCATCGGCGATCATGCGACTCCAGACCATCCTATCACTGCAGGCTAGGATCAGTTCATTACAGCTCAGACAGCCCAATTGCTTAGAGACTGTAAAAATGTCTTTCTTTGTCTTCCTCTGGCTTGCCTTCCCTCCCTTGATCTTTCCTTACAATATATATGTCAATATATAACCCCGGAAATATAAACTTTCAAATAGAACAAATTAAAACAAGAAAATGGTTTCGGGATGAAAATGGTTTGTTGGTTAAATTGAGAACAAATGCCTTTTCACTATTGTGCGAATACATTTACGTGAATTTTCATCAACATGACTATTTTACCTGTAGTTTTTAACTCTTCGTAAATACCCTTCAAAAATGAGTCAGCAGTAGCAAATTCTTGTGTAGGGGAAATTAACACCAAGAAAAAATATTGCTCGTTATGTTATGCTCGTATGTTTCATTTAATTACATTATTAGGAATTTCACAGAATCCTGCAACCCTGCACACGTATGCTAATGGACCACTTATGCCCTAAGATAAAATTAACTGATATAGTATGTGGCCTAATGTATCTCTCACAGCGGTTGCTCATTTCTGTGGGAAGAAACCTATCCAAACAACCTGTTAATTAACAAAACTGGACGGCGTTGTCGTCAAATCCGGTCATCATATTGGAAAAAAAGCTGTGTAAAATTTTTTCTTTATTTTGGTGGAAGTTGTCCTGTGAAGCAAGTACCACCGTAACAGTGTGAAAATTTATTCATTTGTTTCACTGTGTATCTATTAAATGATGCCAAAAAAACCTGCTACCAGTTACCCGAATGCCAATCAAAAAGTCAAAACGTGAAATCCAAAATTTTACTTTCTGAGAAAAGTCCGCCATTGTTGAAATGTGGAACTATCACAGCGTAAAGACTAAAAAGTGGAAGTTTAGTACATATATACTTCTCTTGACTTTCAATGGAAGCACACAATACGCGGCGTGCTGAAAACTCCACTTCTGAGAGGTCTGGGGTGAATGACAGTAATTAAATGTAAGATAAAATCTCGTCTTTCAAGTATTTTCATTCCAAATTATTGAAAAAGCCCCTCAGCTGCAATGACAAAGTTTTTTGAGAACATTTAAAACTGAAACTAAAACAACATCATTGGAAACAAAAATAGGTCCATTTTCAAAGCTTAACATATTTGGTGCGTCCAAAAAAAACACATTATTTTGTTACAAAATAATCATGTAAGAATTTTCGTTTGTATTTTGTTTGTCGAGTTCTGCTCGCCTTTTGTTTGAACTCCAGTTACGTTTACACTATTCTTAAAGTGAAACTTGCCAGAATGCGTCTCTGATGGAACATATACTCGGTCCCTTGATCTTGTTTGGTGGTTGCCTAAATTTTGGGGGTCTTAAACTTTCGATGACCCTTTAATGTATTGTCCAATATGCTCCTACACCCCTTTCACTTAACTCCAAATAATCATCACCATTCCTCGTATTAATTACTTGTATGACTTCTAAACGCACCGAGAGTTTAAACTGATACCGAAGAAATAGCACTGTAGTAAACATACACCCGTATAATTAGATACAAACATTTGGAAGAAATAGTTAATGTTATCTAAGATTCCATCATGTTTAATTCACGTACTACCTAATAAGATTTAATACAATATATACTGTAAGGGTATCCCCAGTTAAAATACCCTTGATCTAAATCATCTTTATGATCAACCACGCTGCTAAGGCTGTCCTTTCTATTGGGTGGGTGCAAATGTAGTAAGAAGTAACACGAGGGTGACGGAGAGAAAGAATATGCTAAATGTGGTCTCTGGTTCCCTTTCAAATAGTAATGCTTCCAGAAAATATGCAAAATCATCATCATCATCATCATCATCATCATCATATTCGGTTTAACGTCCGTTTTACATGCTAGCATGTGTTGGACCAAACTGAAACAAAATTGAAAAAACCAACCAAAAACAAGTATATTAACACAAAAATTCCCTTTAAAATGTGAAAACCCCACCAAAACGATATTGCGAAGGGCGTGTTACAATATTTTACAATGGGACCCCTACCCAGTCTCCTTTCTGCGACGTGGGTGCCGCACGCGCAAATAAGCCTGTCACCTGCATTTGTATAAAAAAAGCAATTGAAGAATTGATCAACAAACCTTTTTATTACTTGTTCTTAAAATCATGCTATCTTCGCACGAGTGTACATTAAACCTAATCGAGTGCAACGTTCAGGGAGTATCAGACTTAGCTATGTGGGGATCCGACAGAAACAGACACGCAAGTAGCATTACAGTCAAGAGGGATCGTATTATGAGTATTACAAACACCAAAGTTTCGAATCGTGTTAATCTTATTGGCACAGGCACGGTACGGAGGAGGGACGTGATAATTAGAGGGGAAAGTTAGACGGAATGGGTCTAGTTACAATAGGTTCTCAACGCAAAAAAGCAAGGCTTTGGAAAATAATTTTCTCATTCAAGGCAAAATAACGGGTGTAGAAAATCAGAGCATGTACTCATATTTGGTCAAAAGAGTTGGACTGAAGAAGGGAACTGGATGTTTCAGAAATAGCTTTGGCTTGAAGCTCTGTGAATTCTGAATAAACCCTGGTACTCCCTAATAATCTTGAAAATTCTGAACTTTATGGACTCAGAGGAAGCCATGGATGTAAGAGCTTTATCATGTCATGAGTCGTAAGCTTTTTTCTGAACTTTTTCCTGCTCGGAAAAAAGCTTACATCTATAAACCCTGGTACTCTTTTCCTACCAAAGTAACAACTGATGCAGCAACATGAGCTGAGGTAAATAAAGATCATGATTTTTAATTGGTTTTGTTCTTTCTTCTCAATGTTCTTTTCCGTTGGTGATATCGTGATAAAAGTCCATTAAAACTTATATTCCGTGACTTACATTTTAATATTATGACAATAAAATGTGGTGACTGTAATGTTGAGGAATCAATTTGTGGTTGCGTGCTGACTCCATTTCAAAACTCAACATTTAATAACATAGTCATCTATTTTAATGGGCAGTATTTTGGTTGTTACAAACGGATGAGCTCAAATAAGCGACATCCTATCAATACTTGATTTTCCATGACATTTTGTTTAGTCCCTTAAATACGAAATTCAAAGCTCTTGAGGGTTAGACCTTACAATAAAAGTTTGTGGGTAGAATTATCAATGCAGGTACAAAAGGGAACAGCACTACTTTTAAAAAAAACCAGATCTCGTACACGATTTCATAGTAAAAGAAATACAATCTACAATTTTTTTACAATTCAGAAAACAAGAGGTACAGCAAATCATCTTGCCTCCTCCTCACTAAAGTAAATATTTTAATTACATCGTGCTGTTGCGGTTTTTTCTCGATACTAACACGAATTAATTTCCATTTAAAACTCTTAAACGCCATTTAATGGGTAAACTTAGGTCCACATTAATATATGTAGTGTATTAATAATTAAGGGCAAGAATGTCACAAACGTATTTCTTACAAGTATATTATACATATATACTTGTATACATATATATATATATATATATATATATATATATATATATATATATGTGTGTGTGTGTGTGTGTGTGTGTGTGTGTGTGTTATTAAAATAAAGCAATGGCCAGACAAAGCAGACCAAGGCGTGCACAGAGTTCTGAAAAAATAATGACTTCGATGATTCGGGGATTCTAATGGGAAATAGAAAAGCAGGAATTAGATGGCTACATGCGAGCAATTTTAAGGAACAAAAAAAGAAACAGCTGGGTAGAAATTGAAATAAAGTAAGTAGCTTAGTACGAGACTAAAGACAAACGAACACCACAAAAGTGAAGATATGTCCAGAGATCAAAGTAAGATTAGTTGGTTCTGGGAACTTTAGAGAGCAGATCTGTAACTATTTTTTTTAAAACAAAAGTATTTGGCCAGATGGACTATTCTAATCCTTGTTCTTTTAAAAGATAGCTGGAAAAGTCTGTATCAAACGCCTAGATTCAAATTCGTATGCACATGAGGGTAATTAACAAATTGTAAATTAAACGTAGCCTGCCTCTTTTACCTGCCCTCTTGAGTTTAAAATGATACAGGTCCAAACTTTTCCACAATATTACTATGTAGTACTGCGTTATTTTTTCGTCACAAAACTGATGTCACGAAACTATTATACTGAAAATGTTTCATTCTGCGCTACATTGGTAACGGAATCGCTCTTCATTATTACTATAACCACAGTTTTAAACAGACATACTAGCCATACCGTAATTATTCGATTAATCGCACGGTGCGCTTAAATAATTCTGGGTATTCTAAAGGGTGCGCGTATTTGAGGGAGTGTGTTTATTGGAAAAGTCAGTCAACTTATAAAGCACTAAATGTCAAAAATATTTTTATCAATACAAACAGTGCGAAGTAAACGTACAAAGCACTAAATGACTAAATGTCTAAAATATCAATGTCCACATCCATCAAGTTCAAAAGTGAAATTGACAAATACAAAGATATCTGTAAACATACGAACATTGTGATTTACGTACATGATGTTAAAAACATAATAGTATACACTCGGAAAAATATATGTTTTTAGTGCTTTTATTCTTGACCTTTAATTTTTTACTTTGAAAAAAAGGGTGCGGTTGTTGAAAAGGAAATCTGCCAAAGAGGGTGCGCTTATTAACTTTTTTGGGTTCCAAAGGATGCGCTTATTCGAGTTGGGTGCGGTAAATCAAATAACGGTATTTAAATTCTGTGTGCAATACCGACGGTTATAGGTTCCAAAGGATGGGTAGTAACTTTATCCATTGATTAATGTCCGACTTGATATTTACGTACACAAAATGTTCAACAAAAAGCTTCCTTACACTGTGGCTGCATTTTGAAGAGTGATTGTTGATTTGCCCTTTTCACCGATCCTATTGATAAAAAACTCAGGAAGTCGTTCAGCAATGGCACAAAAAAAATTCAAAAGCATTGTTTATCAATTTGTTTATTTTTTTCATTTATTTATTTATTATTTATTTATTTACTTATAAAGATACAACCTCATTGAAGTTTGTCAAGTTAGTGTCGTATTCCTCAGTAGCCTCAAAGTTATTGGAAGCATTAGCGCATATAAATTTCGAACTAAAATGAGTTATTTATTTGTTGTTACATTTCTAAACCACAACCTGTAAATTCTCAGTTGTTACTTTGATACCATGAGCATTTGATGTTAGATTTAAGTACTCAGATAGAATACCAGATTCCAAGACGTGTGTAATAATTCCCTTTTGTCCCAGTTTATCTGTCTTTCTTTTAGTCGACTAAACAAATTGATAACATAGTTTCTGTTCTTCTTCCGTTCTTATGAGGCAATCGGTCAGTCGTTTTTATATAGAATCTAAATGGTGCTCATTAGTGTTAGTTTGTCAAAACATATCCGAGTCGTCATATGCGCAGAAACAAAAATTAAAACAATCGTTAACGTTGTACTGTCTTTTAAAAATTTCCTTTTTTCAACCCATCTATCTACCTATCTATCTATCTATCTATCTATCTATCTATCTATCTATCTATCTATCTATTTATTTATCTATCTATCTATCTATTTATCTATCGGTCTATCTATCTATCTATCTATCCATCTATCCATCCATTCATCCATCCATCTCTCTATCCACATCTTTATTTATCAATCAATTCAAGTTTGAAGCGACTGTCCCAGACTTGCATTATTCATATCTTATAACAGAAAGTGCATCATTTGTAAAAAAACATACGAGTTTTGGCAATGACACAAGACTTCCGAATTCATTCACATTTTAATTGAAACACAGGCTTTAACTTCCGTCGTTTTCTATGGTCTTTGTTGCGTGTTTCAAAGTTATACAAACTGAAAGCTTCCGAAAAAAAAGACGATAATCTAGTTTTTTTGAAAACCTCTTTGTCACCTCTTTGTTTCGTTGACCTCAACATGGACCGCGCCTCTTGTCATCTAAAACTTTCAGTTAAAAAAAACAAAAAAAACAAACCTCGGGAAGTCCTTTTGGAGTCCCATAATTCAAACCAACAAAATTGTTACATGTCCGGATTTGGAAGCACTAATTGGTCTGAAGCAGCCACTTTCCAAACGGGACAGTTTATTTCCTGTGCAAACTTACCTTTGCCACAACCGAGTTTTCCCAAAACCCTTTAAAATTGTATGTTTGTGAAAACCAACTTTTCGTTTTGTCTCCTTTGAAAGTTACTACTTTTGTTTTCAAAAATTCATTACAGGTTGTCAAGATTTGATCAGACCTTTTCTGCCATAACGATTTAAGGAAAAATACAGCGTTTTTAGTCTCAACAAAAGAGACTAAAAACGCTCTACCATTCCGACTTGGAAGAAACTGTGCCAAAGGGATCACTGGACATGGGAAAAAAAGACTCGCGTTCTACTGTGGTAATATCGCACTAGCGGTTTTGCTAAATGTCCCTGCAGGTAACTTGATTGAATTTGTTGGATAAGAAAGTATTAATTATTACTTTAAAAGCGAAAGAAATTTAGTTTTTTATCTAAATGCAAAAGCATAATTATTTAGGAACTTCTTTATCGCGTGATTTTAGCAATACATATAGCTAGGTATCTTTTCATAGGTTTTTGTCTCAGTGACAAGGATATCTCATAGTTACGACTGTAAACTTGGCCACAGATGAAAACACCGACAATGAAATGGAAAATTCGTAGCCACGAACACAAATTTCTAAACAGTTTCATTTACGATTGCAAACGTATGTTCCTTAATAACCGCTGTGCACCAAAGCTTTTCGCATCTCGTAACATATTCGGGGAAACTTCACATACACACCGGAATGCCAGTCTCGATTCCGTGGACACTGCAGACCATCGAAGTACACCATGCTGGGGCACGAATGAAATGGTAATTGCTGTTTCACTCAACTAAAACGTATCTATAATAAAACAGATTTGACATTTTTAAAACGTAACAGAGTGAGATGTAACAAATCTATGAAAAAAAAACGTGGTCGAGACGTCGAGCCTCGCAAACTCTTCCGTGAGTAGTGCGAGATGAACTCATTTACGAAATGATTACAATTTTACGAGATAAATTACCAGATATTTTGTTAGAACATTTCTTTTCAACATATCTTCGTCACCCACTTCTGTGTACCAAAATCAGCCCTGACGATTGGAGCACAATACTGATGAGACTGATTTTACGTCATCAATGTGAAGTTTGAGGCACATGTTTTAAACGCGTTAAATTTAGACGATAAGGTCAACGAATATGTTCGTCGTCCATACAAAATGCTGCTTATCTCGATACAATAATGATCTAACAGGTAATAAAGAATCCAATAATTTTTAGTACTCAAAGGCAACCAGCTACAGCGATGTGACCACCTCCTGCTCTATCTAATAAAGGACCAACAATCCATAACTCTTCCCTCTATCTTAAGTAATCTAAATATTTTGTGTTTTCAATCTTTTCCCCAAAACCAAAAACTTTGACAACCGATCATCCTCATCCCCCCTCCGCTCCAAGACATAGAAAGAGTTCAAAGTAAACAACTTCTGATTGATTATTGTTCTTACTTTTCTGTTAATTAATACTTTTTAAGGGGTACAACGATATTATTCTAAGGAACGGTCAATCAAAATTATGCAGATTGACAAGCAAGGCACCCAAACGTTGGCTCGTTAAAAAAAAGGGATAAAAAAACGTTGGTTTTTTATCCCTTTTGTTAACGTCACCATTTCAGTAAAAGCCGAAATAAAAATCAACCTAAACTACAATAAAACAAAGTGAAATTTTCAATTTATCCTTCACATATCAATTTCTCACTCTTAAAGATCTTCAAGTTCTTGTGAAAAGCAAGCTCATGCAGGGCAACAAAGCAAATGAAGATCACTCCCCAATATCGAGAAACTCTTTGCAAGACAACAAGAATTTCCACTAGTTCACATGCAAAGTACTAAAACCACTAATTTTCACCAACAATTATTCATTGCGTAAAATCTCGTTGGGAATTTGGGCACTCTTCACGAACCAGAAAGAAGCTTTTCTGGAACAAGGATCTACAACTTATTAAAGAAACGTAAATTTACATGGAACATGTGACCTACATTGTCCCATAACCAGATATCTACTTACAACTGCAAACATAATATTAAGAGTGGTTTACATCCAACTTGCTCAGTTGTTGGCACACTTTTCAAACGCGATCACCAACGTTTTTACGGGGTAAAGAAAATGTACCCAAAACCACTAAAAACAGCACTCGTGGTGACCTTTTCACCTTACAGTTCCATTTCGTTTTCTTAAAGAGAGTGAAAACCACAATAAAAACCCTATGCACGTTTGTTTACAATTGGAACAAGCCATGTTCTTTTGTAATACTAATACTAATTCTCAGATCATAAGTTTTGCTCTTTCACTGACCCGTTTCAGTGTAATTTCAAACTTTGTCAAAATATATATTTGCTTTTGAGAAACAATGTGTACTGTTCAGAATACCAGAGGCTTTAATGAAAGGCGGCAGCTCGATACGCAAGGATGAAGCAACGAAACATTCAGTAACAAACGTTCCCAAAACAATAGAGCAAAAGATGAACAGTGACTAGTATAAAAATACCAATAACACTGCTTTATCGTATTTTTACAAAGTAGGCGGAAATATTAGCAAGGGAGTAAACGCAGGAAAGAACGAGGAAATAAAGGAGAAAATAAAAGGGGGAACGAGAAAGGGAATGGACAAGAGGGTGAACGAGTAAAACTGTAAGCGAGATCAGCCAGCCAAATAAGTAAGCAGGGAAGAGACCCAGTGAACAACTGGGTGAGCGAGTGTGTGTGTGTGTGTGTGTGTGTGTGTGTGTGTGAGTGAGAGG
>RDPX01000019.1:4171534-4222286 GCA_003991215.1 Morbakka virulenta
GTGGAGGCGGATGTGCTGCGGAGCGCTTATGCAACAGGAAGAAAACCCGTGCGACTAACCGCTACCTATCAACTAAAGATGCATCTCAAAGAGAAGCCAACTGAATGAGAAAGAGAGGGCGTACGAAGTGAGAAAAGTGCATAAATACTTGTGTGTGGGTGTGGAGTGTCTGGTGGACAAAGATAGAGAGATAGAGAGAGAGGGAGAGAGAGAGAGAGAGAGAGAGAGAGCAAGCAACTGAGTGTGGGAGCGAGCATGTGAACCTCAGCGCTTGAGGGGGTCCTCAGTGAATGTGTGAGGACTGATGAGAGAGTGAAGGAGTCTGTGGGTAACTGGGTACGTGAACGAGGGTGTCAATGAGAGAAGGGGTCGGAGCAAAGTAGTCTGTGCTATATTGCGTGCGTGTGTGTGTTAGTAAATACACATTTGATTTATATATTATTACTAGCTTTTTTCATTGTAAAACTCCTAATAACTTTAAATTGTCCACTGGTGATGATTTTAAAACCGAATAAAGCTAACATACTTTAACTCGCGGTATGAAAACAAAACTGAGGAGCCGTGGCTTAATGGTTAGTGTAGTTGCACAGTAACCAAGAGGTACCGGGTTCGATTCGCCGAGCTGGCGAGGAGAATTCGGAACTTTACAAAAGAAAGAGCCATCGGTTGGCGTCAGGAAGGGCATCCAGCGAAGAAATTCCTCACAGCCAAATCGAAAAATCAAAAGTCCCTCTGAAGGGCACCGTCTGAGTCTCAATTGCTGAAGGAAAATGACGTTTAAAAAAAACAAAAAAAAACAAACTATACAAAACTTTGCCAACAATCCTCCTATGTTACCTCAACAATATAACGGACGGTCTGCGCATTCTCAACCTCAAGAACCAAGGTTCTTCGTTGACTGAAGTGATTTTTGTTTTTCTGCATGGCAATCTCGGCAGACTAATGTGGCATACAAGAAAGTTAATTAATAACTTCTTTGAAGGTACAGGGGTGTACTGACAAATTTCTTTCAAAAAACAAAATCGAGGAAGCGATCGTAAATCATTCCGTAAACAATTTAGAGGTTCAATGACAATTATTGAAATATATCTGCGTTCCAAATTAATTTAATGTTTCACAAAGTATAACGCATCGTAAAAAGTTGTCTCTTGTGCCTCTCTCCATGTTAAGCAGTGTCCAAAAACTATCAACTAAGAATTTTAAGACGAAAAAAATGTAAAAATGACATGAAACAGTTTAGCAGCAATTAAAACTTCTTGTAATTTTTTTCTTTAAGTTAGAATTGTGTCTCTGGACAAAGGCTATGTTATCGATTTCAAGTTGATGACAGCGCCCCACATGGTGTGCGCTCTATAAAATTACATCATGTAACACAACGTGTTACCTTTTCAGACTATCGCACCCCTTTGGGTTCCTGTTTACTGATCAGCACATGTTCTAGCTTAATGCCTTAAACATAAATACTCTTGTTTATTTTAGCCGCAACAAAATACATGATATATCCGGTTTTATACTTCTGTGAAAAGCAACGTAACCCCCGGACTGTCTTGTGTTCAATGTATGTCTATGATCTTTCCTGATATCTAAAGCTACGCATGGTTTTTTTATGAAATCAAACAGATGTTACACAGGGTACGACGTAATGGAGAAAAGATTTTACCTTGGGTACGGAAAAGGCGGAGATGACATTAAGCTTTGATAGACAGGTAGAAAAAGTCCTTCTTTTTCATCTTCCAAGTGGCACAGTTGCAAAAGACGATAAACACGGCAAAAATTAAGTTTAAAATAAAAAAGGCATTTGGAGAAAACGGGGCTGAAGTAAGTACACCAAATATTTTACGTAGAAAGTCTTAATGGTTCACTGTGGGGCTTAATGGTTAGTGCAATTGCACTGCAAGCAAGAGGACCTTGGTTCGATTTCTCGACGGCTCCCTTTGGTACTTAACAAAAGAGCATTGGTTGACGTCAGAAAGCGCATCCACGCCAAAATTGCCTCACTGTCACAACAAAAGTGCATATGAAGGGGATTATCCGAATCCAGTTACTGGGGAAAATGATAGTTAAACGTAAGAAAAAGGTAATAGTGATTCGAAGATAGTGGCAGGAATCACGAAGGCACACAAGTGAAAACGGTAAAAATTACATCTGGAGGTGTTTCAAAGGGTTTAAAAGTGTGCAGGTCATGTAGAAGACAGACGCAAACGGCACAATACAATGCACCGCTGTGAAAATAATTCGATTGAATGGGGTAAATAGGGTGACATAAAACGCCTCAGTGATCTAGTCTAGAAAGAATATACCGCAACAATCCAAATGTTGTGCAAGCCTAATGAGCTGGCGGGCTTCAATATCGGAGGAGATGGGGAAGGTTATCAATCCGTTGAAAAACATATAAAAAAAACATTAAGAAAACCGCAACAACACTTAAAGCGATATGGCCATTGAAAATAACAAGGGCAAAAAGGTCAAAATTATTGTTTAACAATAAAAATTGATGCAAGTGGTTGATCGTTGAGATGGTTAAGGCGACATTCTAATTCGTAACGCTCCAAGCGGTTTAGTGCTTTATGTATCTCCACAATTGTACCAAGACGATTATACACGTTTCCTTGGAAAGTAAATAAAGAGATTTAGGGATTGATGAAATAAATAAATTTTAATTCTTAATTTTTATTAAAAAATTAAGAAAAAAAGTGAATAATTAGTTCATTGTCTACTTGTGGTCTTTAGACTATGTACTGATCAACTTTCATTTTTGCTCTAGAAAAAATTAATCATTGTCTTACAGTGGAATATTCCCAGGAATAAAATATCAACAACTGATGTTCAAAATTCAAATGCAACCACAGATGTATCAGTTGGCATGCTACACAAATAGCCATCGGGTGTTATAAGAAGTGATACAAAGTGACCAAAACAACGCCTTGCATAAATTATCAGCCTCGATGAAAAGGAAATTCGACATCTCGCTGATATGTTCAGTACATTGACAAAATGAAAATTACAAAGATTACATAAGATTGCCACAAGGAGAATACAACAGATACATTTTTACCTCGACCTCAATGATTCACAGCTGCGTTTATTGAAGAAGTCCTAGTAAAATAGGCAGAGGTGTACGCCACAATTGACACCGGAAAATCTATGCTTGCCTTACACTAACAATCGTCTTAAGAGACCCAAAAAATACACACTAATTCATGATTTTCTACCGCAGAAATAAAACTGACCTCGGTGACATGGGGGGGGGGTGCATATATTTACACTTAACACGTTTATATGTTTTTCTCCAAAATAATAATACAAAAAGAAAGATAATGTTGATGATTAAGGCCAGTTTAAAGCAAATTTAATGCGTTTAATACCTCAAAATAAAATTAAAGGAAAAAATAAAACCAATTTTTTTCACCTTAAGTTCTAGTTTATTTTTCTCTTACCGATGCAGCTTCTAAGTACGTTTCTCTTTCTAGATTTTTAATAAAAAGGACTCAAGGTCATGATCAAGATGTACACAAAACTTAACTATTTTTTCTATTCTGCCTTAAACTTAAGTCGCTTTATGCTTAAAATTGTTCAACCATCAAGCAATGAAGAGGTCACGTTCAGGCTTGACCTCTTCATAGATGTGTTCCAATATGCTCTTTGTAATATTAATTTTCCGTTCCCTACAGTCTTACCCGCTTTCCAAACACCATCCCCTTCTTATTTACAGCAATGTTAAGGGCACCATTTCTCCCATGTTCTTTTTGTAGATCGTAGATTGTAGGTTCTCGGGAGGACATAGTCCGCGTGGCCGTGTCTGAGTATTTGCAAATTTCCAGCACGAACCTCGGCACCCTATAGTTTTCAAATGCCTATTTTTGCATATATTGGACGAAGGTGTTGCAGTGATATGTTTACTCTGATGGCATAACCCTTATTCAAACAAGAAAACTGTGACAAAGAGTATGCAGGAACGCACAAGCAAGACAGACAAGTGTTGTCTTCTCTTCTATTCAAATGCCGCTAAAAGTTATCTGAAAGTACTTTTAGATTATCATGGCCTTTGCACAAATGAACCATTTTGTTGTTCCTATTGAAGTTCAATTATCAACTGTTTGCACCTTTTAAATAAAAGAAACTGACTGAAATCTGTTTCACGCAAAACAATATGGATAATGCAATAATGCTTTGTTTCCGGAGTGTCAATTAATAATAGAACATTTAACACACTAGCTATACCAAAAATTTACTATTCTGGTCAGTATCGCAAAATGAAATTTTGGGCCGAAAAAAAGGAGCAAACAGGGACCATATCCTAGAACAGGGTGCGGGCTGGGTTTGACAAGAAATCCCCTTTAAGGTTAAAATTTAAATGATATTTAAACGAGATTTTGGTTTCAACAAATGAATGTAACGTTCGATTTAGATCCGTGGCTTACCTTGATAGTTTCGCATTACGTTCTGGGAGGGAAGATTTTGTTTTCAATTGTAATCTGAACCTCTTTATAAAATGGCTTATCAATCAGAGCAGCCGACCTGATATATTTTCCAGAAATGGAGTTTTAGAAATAATAAAAATTCGGTGGGAAACGATGGAACCCACATACGATGGTTTGCTAAATGTACGTTGTACAGTTAGGCCATGTGTGGGCTGGTCGGGAACTTTTACAAAATATGAAGATATACTCTGTTAATTTCTGCAAGAAGAGGAGCCGTGGTTTAATGGTCAGTGCAGTTGCAGTATAACCGAGAAGTCCGGGGTTCGATTCGCCGAGCGGGTAAAAAGATTTTGGAACTTTACAAAAAANCCACATACGATGGTTTGCTAAATGTACGTTGTACAGTTAGGCCATGTGTGGGCTGGTCGGGAACTTTTACAAAATATGAAGATATACTCTGTTAATTTCTGCAAGAAGAGGAGCCGTGGTTTAATGGTCAGTGCAGTTGCAGTATAACCGAGAAGTCCGGGGTTCGATTCGCCGAGCGGGTAAAAAGATTTTGGAACTTTACAAAAAAAAGCCATTGGTTGGCATCAGGAAGGGCATCCGGCCAAGAACTTCCTCACTACCAAAACAAAGTCCTTCTGAAAAGGGCACCGTCTGAGGCAGAAATGACGTGCAAACCAAGAAAAAAACTTCGGTTCATTTTTGTGGTGGTGCATTGTTTCAATAATATTGTAATGTGTGAATTGTTCTAATACACGTGAATCGAACAATGTATCAAACGACAGACCAGGTATCTTTCTTTGCATACTGTTACCGATAAAATTAAGACAAAAGTATGATTGATAATGGGGAACAAATCCTATCTGTCTCATGGTCGTTGTGAAGCTCGGAGAACCTCCAACCTCGCTAATGAAATCCAAACACATCGAAACAGTTGGTCCGCCTTAACCACTTATCACCCTATTACCAGATTCTTCAAATATTGTCTGGTATTAGCAAGAAATGCAATCGGACGAGGTGCTCAATTCCCAGGGAACTGCAAACCATTCCCACTTCAAAGTTCTCAACCGGAAATTTGCCGGCAAAAACTAAACTGACCTGGTTCATATTGGTGATCGGAACTATCGAGTTTAGTCTTTTTTTGTCTCCAAAAGCAAGGAAAAATGGAAATGATCGGGTCGGCTGCTCTGATTGATAAGCCATTTTATATTCTTTCCGCAAGTTACAACATGACCACTTTTATTTGATGGTGACTAAAAAATTATAATTATACAGAATTATAAAGAGGTTCAGATTACCATTGAAAACAAAAACTTCCCCCCGAACGACCGGAAATGATCTCAACAAACACCTAACGGCCAAGCTATCAATAACAAAAAAACAAATAACATCTTCAAAAGCAAGCACACTTGCATTGTTTTCCAATGAGCCAATTAACTCGACTGGAGCACCTAGCCCGGTTGCAATTCCGCCAGATCTCAGACCTCTTTCAAAACTTGGTATCCATTGCCTTGTTTAAAATTTCAACCCAGCAGCATTTTGACATCAAAAGGTGAACATTCCGTGCTTAGTTTCCTTTCACTATTAACAAGAGCAATATTCATTTGGAAAGGGCTTATTTAAAGTGATTCTTATGGGATGACCTACCAGTAGGGGGTGCAGGGTAGACTGTGTTTGTTAGGGCAATCCTGAACCTATTCCTCTAACAATTAATGAAAACAAGCATTTTGATAAAAGAAAACCAAAGCTACTTAAATGCATGTCCCTTTTGAAATGGTAAAACAACAAAAAAACATTACTTTGTATAGTTTAAAGTAACAAGTGATTATTACTCATGCCTTTATGCATCATATAAAAAGGTTTTGAAGCATTTTATTATGTGCATTGGGCAAGGTTTAACATGTTTTTTTTCATTGTCTGCACCGCAGTTAGTCTGCTGAAGGTTGTCAGCTCACCTCATTTTATTTCACAATCAATATCCCGCTGCCCCTTCTCAATTATCTATTATCTTGATACTAGCACTTTAATGAAGGTCTCGCCCTTGACCCACAGCTGACACTTAGGACAATAATGAGAAACTTACTAATTTTTCTGGTTTTTTTTTTATTAAGGTTTAATTCATATTTCCTTTGGTACAAGAGATCCAATCGACAGGGGGTGTTTGTACTTCGCACACAGTTTGGGAATAAAACCCCCTGGAGTGAACGGTCGAAAAAAAAATTGGCTGGTTCTCATTTTATACGTTTAGATTAAATGTTAAACAAGGCCAACCCTGGACAATACAAAAATAAGTATTAGGTTACCTTGTAGAAACACAGATTACGATCTCTGGCTCGCAACAAAACGATACAAAGACACGTCAAAGCCATTAAATTTATAAATCAATTGTTTGAAGCTGCAGCAAGGAATTCAGCTAACCTTTCTGTGCTTCATGATAATTTAAATCAATATCAAGCAGACATCTCTCCTTCAGTTGAGTGAGTAAGTGTAGGAATGGTCAAAGCTTTGAAAAAATACGATAGGGTTTAACAATTCATTCTCCGGATGCAAGAGATAACGTGAGCTTTATAATTTCCACAATTCATTCATTTAAAAACACGTAATTACAGCTCGGTTTGTCCCATGAGTACAACTAAAAGTGACAAAATTTTCAATTTATTATATTTTGACAGAAATAATACACTTACCTAGAGCAACGAAACAATTCAACCTCAAAATCGTTTTCATTTTGAAGCACGATGGGGTAGTCGTGGCTGGAATCCAAATGACCAGAACGATTTAAAGTCAAGATGTTATCCTTTGTTATTGATCAAATGTTATCTCATGGATGTTGCCTCTGAGACGCTGTGAAAGAAAAATATTAAAATGTAACCAACCTTTGGGAAATCATTACGATACGGCAAACTTTACACTGTTATAATCTGCAAAGGCTACTTTTCTTTCCCCTTTTTAAGCCAAAAAAAGTAGAATTAAAATAAAAAATACACAGTTCTTACTTAGAAGGCTGTATTTCAACAAACTCTTAAATAATGTTAGGCGAAATGACTGAAACTCGATTCTGACTGGTGTAATGAAGCCTCGCAACGTTAATATTTTGGTGTCAAAATTCATATTCTCAAAAGACTCATCATCGATTTTGCATTCAATGGGTCTTTAGCCAATGTAGCAATCGATCTAATTCTAGTCAACATTGTAAACAGATAATTACCGCAAATTTAACCAACATAAATATATGTGAATCAAGCTTTTTTGTGAAGAAAGGCTTTTGAAGATGTAAAGCTTGACAATACCGATGAGAATATTAGTAGTAAAACACACAAATAAATTGATAAATTCAAGTAAGCTATTCGTTGCAACTCACCAGACTGTTAACACTATCAACTATGTCCACGGATGCAGTTCAGAGCACAACAATATGCCTGCTGGCAAAATATTTTTTAACAAGGTGTGCCAAAGTTTGTGAGATCCAAATGGCTAGCTGATTATTAACACTTCTTGATCAATAAATAAGGCTTTAAAAAAGTGATCGAATCTTAGTGGTTTTTGAATGAATCCTCACTTCAATCCTTCCTATAAATTTGAAAATGCAGCTTTCTCCTTTTAAACTGAAGGAATTATGATCAAGATATTCCTCGCGTTCATCTGGTCTTTCTCACCTCAGTCGGGATAAGAGGAAAGGGTAGGCCGCGGATACTCCAATTCATGCAGGTCAACACCGCTTGTTGATAATATGAGACCACTTAACAGGAAAAATCAAATGAGTCGCCTCTATTTTCCTCTCTTGAGGAATTCACAGGATATGAGGAGCCGGATGTATCACATTTAACCAATGAGCTAACTACACTGGGCACGTGACGTCCTTTAAATTTTGGCGCTCATCTTCCGGATAATTTTTTTTTCTGGAACAGCAGCTGTGTGTCAAACAACACGATCCCAAGGTTGACCACTTCTTGACCGATTGTCAAACTTCTCTTGTTCTTTTTGTCAATATAAACGAAGAACAAGGTGTAGTGTTCATGGTCGGGGTGGTCATACAACTTTAAGTACAAAAGGAATCTTTTCACTTTATCTCATTTACACCATATATATCATTTGTAAGAGTGGAATTATAATGGGTAGTGTTACTACTGAAGCGATGTAATAGGCAAATTAACTATTTCTCATGCTGAGGACTAACCTCCTTGAAACAAGTATCAAGTTATGAATTTGTACTGATTTAATTAAAAAAGCTTTTCGACTAACACAAGTCCATGAATTATGAACGTATTTCCCTTGAAGGTTTTAAATTTTCTCACTTTCTAATTTTTAACATGTCCAAATTTTCTTATTTTTCTTCTTTCTTTTTCTTCTTCTCTTCTTTCTTCCCATTTTTCCTTGTCTCTTTCTTTAACGCCTCCTTTTTCTTTTCTTCCTGTTTTTGTTCTTCTTCTTTTCCTTCTTGCTCCTTTTCCCCTTTTTTTCTGCCTTTTCTCGCCCTTCTCTGTCTGGCGCTTTCTTTCTTGCTTGCTTTCTTTCTTTCTCTCTCTCTCTCTCTCTCTCTCTCTCTCTGTGTGGTGGTACAAGTAATAGTAGTAGTAGTAATAGTTGTTGTTGCTAATGTTGTTGGCAATGCAAAGATCATATGAAAGAAATATGAATTTAGTAAAGACGAAGTAAGACTAGATACATTGGACAAGAAACAAATGCTATCATGACTTACATCGTTTTTGCCCCAAGAATTATGTCAATAAGGGAAATGCATCAGTTAATCTGTTGCTGTTGATGTTTAAGCTGCTGGAGGCAGAGTTGAAGACCATCCCGATGAGCTTGATCCGGCTTCACGAAACTTGAATGAAATCTCCCCTTAAGGCCGAGCATGTAGATATCCAGAAAAGACAGTAACGCCTTTTCGAGTATGTATCGGTAACCAAGTACGTAGGTTGTACCCCGATTATTTCTTCCAACTACAGGGACGTTGGAGACGTACATTTCCTGGTTGTTTTTTCATTCGTGAGATAAAGCCAAGAGTTGTTATCCTGTCACTCGAGATTTCCCAGGATTTCGCCTGGGTGCCAACTATACATGCTAGCAAGGCCGCAATGAAGAGCACCAGCAACCCACAAGCAAAGCAGATAAGTTTGGAAAGAAACCAAAAACAATTAGCTTTTACTTACCAACAGCATCCAAAAACCTTCTCCAAACTGACGAGGAACCAGATTGGAAATAACAGGAATGACGAGATCGATTTTTTCGATTGTACAGAAGAACAGCTTGGAGGTGAAGGCCATTTGTTACCGGCTGTTCAGAAGAACCTAGCTGATCAGCATCCAAGCGCCACTACGTAGAGTTTGGCCTTCTTTGGCACCCCAGTTAAGCTGTATGTTTTGCTGGCTGTTGCACCTATCTGAGATCCTTTAATTTTGCCATGACATTTATTATTACTGGATATTCTAAATATGTCCAGGCACAAAATTTCTACTTTAAAGGTAATATGAATGAATTAAATGGTAAAGATATAGGCCTAAATAAGGTAAAGTAATTAATAATTATTTCTAATTTAAGTCTAAACACTGTATTCTAATAATAAATAATAATTTAATAATTCTATTGCCCACATTTTGGATCACTAGCCAACATCCGATGTCTCACTAATGTTCACAGACAATGTAACAAAAGGTTATCGAGACAGAAGGTCAAAGGACACCAGTTTGTGTAGTGTCCTTTGACTTTCTGTCCAGGTAACGTTCTGCTACATTTACAAATGACATTGGGTTGAGAATATCTAATAATCTAAACAGTAGTAGCTATACCAGTAGTAATATTATCATCATCATCATTACTGATCTGAACACAAGCACAGACAAAGTTGTATCCTCTTTTCGTTTTCCACACAAGCAGATGGCAAAAAGGGTCAAGAGTATTTAAACTGTGTCAGGCATAGTCGTCTTTTAAATGATTTCCACTACTATATTAAACTAGTGTGATCCTTAAAGCATGTAAAACAGCATGCAGAGCATGTACAAGGACTGTCCAACAAAAACATTCATTCCTTGCAATCACTTTTTTCGCCTGACATATCCGTGAATCTACAGACAGGTTCTATAGACCTCACGTCATTAACAATCATTATGATATTAACCCTGATAAGGTTGCTTCCCCTCTTGAGGAAGGCTCATCAATGTGTTACTTTAACGCTGATCCTTGCATGGAATGCTGTTGTCATATCAGGGCAGATTCTCTCTTATCTCATCTTGATGCTGCTGATAGAGTTCAGATACATGAATGTAACTGGAGAGGTACAGCTTTTGCTGCCACTCTTCAACCTTGGTCTCCTCTATGAATTGTGGCTTGTCTTAGTACCATCTCAGTGTGGTGTCTGTCCTCTATGATAAGATTTGAATGTTTTCAGTCTTATGTTAAGCCTTATCTCTTGTCTTAAACTTTTCCCCCTCTTTTCACAGTTTCATACAATAAATGGCTCTGTCTCATATGTTTCTTCAAATTAAAAAAAATAGCAAAAGACAAAATTGCTAATTGTAGACACTGAGGCGCCTCTGGGTATAAGTGTGAAAGAAAAGGAAGACATGAAAATGTAATGTATGATCAACTTAAGAAATAGGACAGTTATAAGGTTTTTGGTATTTCATAGACATTTGCTAAAGTGTGGCACGTCGCTTTCCTTCAAAAGTTCTTTGGTTGTTTGTGAAAGAGTCTTTGGTATCATTTATTCCTTTCACTTTGCATGGGAGTGGTTTAGTGTTACACATGTTACACATTGCTGTACTAAGTCTGGTTAGTCCAAGGTTTACTGTATTCGTTTAGGATTCGCAGGTGATTTAAGAGGCAGAATTCCATCTTACTACACTCAGTTTCTTTTAACCTTAAAAGAAATGCAATTGTGGAGCATACTTGAGAAGTAAGGCTTTGTGGAGTCTCAATTCTGAATCCCAGATAATTTTTTTTAGAATGACAAGTGCTCAAAGGGATTATTTCAATATGCAAATAAAATTCGCGTGTGAATTTTAAGTCTAAATAAATTCTGTTTAAACTAGGGTAGTGTGAACAGAAGTCAACAGGCCTCTCTTTTATTGATTAGATAATGCCTAGTGAATGTATGAATTGCGGATGGAACAAATTAAAAATAAAGACAGTGTCATTGCAGAATACTGCAATCTAATGTAACACATTCATCACCTTACTCATTTAAATCAAGCTCCTTCTTGGTATTCATACGCCAGAAAAGAGAGATTGATAAAAGGATCACTACTGGTGGCATATAAACCTGAGAACTGTTTCTAGTGTGATAATTTTAGTAAAATGATTGTGATTAGCAACAGTTTGCCAATGCTGTCACAGAATCGTTCACATGACGAAATTTGCATGCAGAAAATTCTAATCGCGTCACTTTCTTTCTTTTGGCATCTCTTCTTAAGGAAAAGCTCTTGTCAGTTTATTTTGACTTATATTATATTTTGATGACATTTATTTCAAACAATTATGTTTCTTTCCAATCTAAGACAAAAGGCCGGAATTCCTAACTTGATCTCTTCTTTTTTAATACTCGAAAATTTGTTGTAAACTTTAGAAGTAACCCATTTTGCTTACAATTTGATGGAGGACAATAACGTGCAATGCAACAAGACGATTTTGTTTAGAAGACTTTCTAACTGTGTCAATTACTGTATGACAAAGTGATGTGCACAGGTATTATTAGAGTTTAGAACCTCTGTAGATTTTCCCTTACGTTAATGCCTCATCTGTGTATTTCTAAAATCAACGTTTAATGTGCATTTGTTTGTATGGTCTGAATGTAACGTATAATATTATTTATTCCTACGAATAAAAAGAAAACAATAATAATATTATTAAAAATATTTTGCTCATGATGATGTTAATACATTGAATGTAACGTACACCAAGCTCCGTAGAAATCTCAGATTTGTTGTGTCCTTTTCTTCCAGACCCAAGTCTGACTTGGTCGGCCCCCATCTTTTGAATGTCACTGAAAAGCTTTTCTTTGTTTTAATTCTAAATTCTCTATCTTTGCCCACTGGCCAACATTACCTTTTCTTAGCCCCGCCTGTTCCCTTAGTGGTCACAACAAAAATTGGCATAGCCTGCAGTTACGGAAGTATGTTTTTTATTTTATGTATTTACGATGAGAGGGATTATTGCAATGTTTTCTTAACCACTTGAACAGATGCCGCGGGCAATGCCGGGTATCTTTGTTAGTAATTATTAAACGGAAAGTCTCTCCATGTGTTTCCGAAAGGGGTAGCAGAACAGGTAACGGGGCAAGGTTTAAGCTAGTCTGCGTGGCGGAATTTGAGAAAAGGACATCGCTGAACAAAGACGAAGAAGATTGTAAGAACAAACCCTCAGAAATCAAATGGGCAAAAAACGTAAACTTATCTAAATCCATCTAGATATTTAAATATAAATATATTATCTAGTATTATAGTTTTATTTGTAAAGGCTTAAACGAAATTTTCCCAAATATCTTATAAATTATAGATTCACCATTTGTACAGAAATTGAAATAAAACTGTATAGAAAACTGAAGTTTCCTCTTTTTCTTCAGAACTCAAATCCAAGGTAAACGTATTTGAATTCTGGCGAACTGTTGTTGAAGAACCTGTGTGTTGTGTGCGCTGTTCGCGAGGAATACAAACACTTATCAAGAGGACTGTCTACAAATCAAAAGTTCACTATTTAAAGATATAACAATCTAATACAATTCACGAGAACGGATGATCCTGATCACAACTGATGCTGATCAAACTGATACCGATTTTTACAGACAAAATTTCTGGTAAAGTACAAAAAACCCCTCCCACATGACGTGGCATTATTACACAGCAAGATTAGAAAAGGAATGCAATAAAAAATTGACACTCCCAGGTTTTACAAATCCCAACAACCACTTGAGACTGACCAATACGCTATTTTTAAGGATAACACTGGCTAATTGTTGATATACTGTGCAAATAAAGTCAAGTATGACAATGGGAACGAACGTAACAACGATGACTAACCGAAAACAAACAACGAGAAATAAGTGACGACTTTGTTGCTGACTTGAGCAAAGCGACCACACTCAGGGGTCAAACATTAATCTGCTCTTACACTGACTATCTAATGTGGCTATTCTACGTGATCAAGAACTAACGGCATCAGAACGATATCCTTTCTGGTATCTGAAAACAGATTCACTAATCTCCACAGGATACAGCTTTTGTACTGGTCTACTAAGTACAGTGGGTTTACCTACAACAATTGTTCTAACTTTAGCACCTCGTACAACATTATCTCTTCCCTTAACTAACTCTATAACAATACCTGTTCTCCATTCATTCCTTTTTGACGTTTCGCCATGCACTAAAACTACATATCCCTTTTTCACTAAAAAATTATGCTTACTTGACTCATTTCTATGCTGTTCCCTACACCCAGCTAAGTACTCCTTAATCCATCTATTGTAGTAATGGGTTATCTCCTGTCTAAGATAATTATACCTTTTCTGAATCTTGATTTTGTGATGCTGTCATGTCATCTGGAAGTGAACCCCCATAAAGCAAATGAGATGGGGTTAGCATTTCCCTGTGTGGTTCCCCATACTCATATGCTAGAGGTCTTGAATTAATAACTGCTTCTACTTCCATATATTATATATTATATATTATATATTATATATTATATATTATATATTATATATTATATATTATATATTATATATTATATATTATATATTATATATTATACATTATATATTATATATTATATATTATATATTATATATTATATATTATATATTATATATTATATATTATATATTATATATTATATATTATATATTATATATTATATATTATATATTATACATTATATATTATATATTATATATTATATATTATATATTATATATTATATATTATATATTATATATTATATATTATATATTATATATTATATATTATATATTATATATTATATATTATATATTATATATTATATATTATATATTATATATTATATATTATATATTATATATTATATATTATATATTATATATTATATATTATATATTTTTTAAATAAGTATTTACAACTTTTATTATATTAATTATTTGCAAGAAACAGGCGTAAAAAGATGCATTATAACTTTTTATAATCAAAATATAGCCAAACAATAAAACTTTTGATGAGACGAAGAACGTATCTCAATTTTTTTTTACCTTGAGCTTACTGTTACGTTTGGTGTGTTAAAAGGAATGTATTAAAGTATGTTAAACAATCTCTATCAGTCAAAGTTTTGATTGTTTGACTACCCCACTGTGGTTATTGCTGCCTCCTTATAGCAGACAGGTTATTCTAAAGAAGTCCATTGTCTTGACTTTGAAGGTCTATATAAAGTGCAAGTTAGAGTTTTTTGGGACACCATAAAACTGGTAAACAGGTTTAAAGAGGTCATAGGTGTTCTGAAGATTTGAAGATGTATTGTTTCTCCAGTCAAGAGAAAAAAAAACACGATTGAACATTTGTGGAAAGTTAACTAAATATTAGTGTCTCAAGTGCCAAAATATTCTCTGTAATAAGAGACTAATTGTCCTGCTTCTATCACAGAAACAATTTGGAAACCCAAGAAAAGGCATTTCATTTCGTTAATCTTGACTTGATTTGGAATTCGAGACTGACCGTTGGCATATGTGAATACAAAAATGAGGTTAATATTGGTTATAGCATCTGGAACACTTTGTCTGACGTCTTGATTGTGCTTCCAGAGAATTTTATGACAAGGAAAAGAAATCTGAAGGACAAGAAGGACAGATTTCTTAGAGAATATGTTTTTTTAATCCTTGCGAAATGGCCTTGTATGTTTTAAATAAAGCGACCAAAAATCTCAGCCCCAAACTGAAGAATCATTGTTGAAAACCTAGCAATGGAGATTATAGAATTTCCAAAAATTTTCATTATTATTTTGGAAAGCTGTCAAAAGTTGCAAAAATCAGAATGTACAGCGATTAGATAATACATATAATAAAGATAACACTAATACGTTATTTTAAGATTATTTAAAATATTTCACTCCTTTTTTTCACCTTACTAGAGAACATAAAAGCGGGAGACGTCAGAGCATAAAAACTATATTTCTTAACAAGCCAGTAACAACTTTTGACTTCTTCTCAAGTCAAAAAAGCTTGAGTTGTGCCGAGGCTTTGTCCTCCAAGTTCGAACCAAAAAATACAGCCTTAACACTGACTACTAAGTACTGAACTCCGGCTAACTTTAGCAAGCAATGGCAAATTCTGGTCTTGTGGCGGAGTGGGCAGAGAAATGTGGCATAGATTCTGAGCAGGTTCAACTGTTCATATCTTTATGATGCTGAATTCAGGATCAAATGGCAGACTAAGTGGCCTTCTGCAGGTTTGCGACAGGAAGAGCATTCGACCGAAAATAAAACTCTAAAAATTTCTTCAATATGTCAAAACCATAAATAAAAATGCCACTGCAGCTGGGTCGTTCTCCAAAATCGACCAGAACGACAGCCCCATGCCTATTGTACAAAAAATGCGAGGGATACCGTGACTCCTGCAAAGCTACAAAAGAAGCAAGTGAAAAGAAACTAAAAGAAGGAGGAAACAAAGTTGAAAATGGGAAGCTGGAATGTCTGGAACTCTACAAGCCTCCAACAGCATCTGGTTTCAGAGATAAGCTTACACTCACAATCTCCAAAACAAGAAATATTAACAATTAGAAAGTTTACATGCTTGGAAAGTTAAACATTAATATGAATGCCAAAAGTAATGCTTCGTCTAACGGGATTAAAAAGTATAAAGAGTTTTGCTCTCTCCACGGCTTATAGCAAATTATCAAATCACCATCCTGTGCCACCCATAAACCAATCCCTTTCTTTTTCCCAGTCTTTCTTTTCTTTGACCACATATAGCACTTACAAACTCCTGTCAAAAAAGTTTACAACATGGGATTCTGGAATTGGGATTATCCAATCATCAATTGATTTATTGCACTAGAAAGACTACCTACACCAAATTACAAATACACGTTTTTATCAGAATCTGTACATTCAGCAATAACACGAGAAAGTTCTTCCTGTACAAACTTAATAAAATCAAATTTTCTAACTACATGGAATTGGTACTCCATAATTAGTACTCAATAAACCCACTTTGTAGAACTTATTACTAACATTATTAGTAAGTTAATATTAGTATTAATATAGTATTAACATTATTAGTAAGTACGAAATTCGAATAAGAAAGAATTCGCAGGAGTAGATGGACCAAACAGTTCAAGAGGAAATTTGTTTTCGTGACACACTACTAGCAAAATTTAGGATCTCTAAAATTCACTCTGATTACACAAACGTCAAGAAATTTCGATACCATGTGCAAAGCCTGACTAAAAAACAACTTTCATTAATGGAAAACTTCATGAGAATACATGAAAACCGATTTTTTTGTGTAAACCTCTGAAATTTCTAGGATTGTTGTCGAGAAAAGATTTTTTTAAATTTGTCTGAACATTAAGGTAAGGCATGCTCTGATGAAGAAAGCAATGCCTAAATTTTTGGAGATTTCTTTTCAGATCTAGCCTCTAATGTCGATATAAAACTGCCATGGACCCCTCACAATCTGGCCAATGTGCATAGGTACTACAAATACCTGAACCTTTCTAAACAATTATCTTTTTCTTCCACATTCTTTAAAAATGTCCTAAAGCTCCAAGACGAAATAAACCTTTCAAAAGCAACAGAACTTGATAATATTGCTGGAAAATTCTTCTAATATGATGTAACTGTTTTAACAGAGCTAATGACTCAGTTAAGCAATATCTGTCTGCAATCCAAATTTCTTGATGGCTGCAAAGAAGCAAATCTGAAGCCACATTTAAAAATAAGGATCAAGAAATGACCCAATAAGTTACGTTAACATGACATAACGGGTAATTGAATATATTTCAATCTATTAGCACCATTATCAGCAAAGTATACGTATTTGTACATATTGTGTATTCTACGAATAAAAGAAAAGCAACAGTGTAGCAAATTAGTCAATGATCAAAATACAAATCAACAGCAGTGTGTGAATCAGATTGGTTGCAATATGATGACAAGCTTTCGGCTTTTAAACTCTTCCTTCGCGTTAATTTGTAGCCGAATAAGTTCTTGCCATATAGCTTCTAGGGTTAGTCCATATTGTTCACTCTGGGTAGTAGCACCCAAAATTTTGATGTCATTCACTGGAACTTCTTCCAGATTCCCACACCGTCTAAGCTGTTTGCCAACAGATTGAAATTGTTTCTTTTGATGTTTGAAGTGAGTACATACGAGCTCGTATGTGCTCGGAAGTCCAATCTACATAGCACGATACTCCGCTTCTCACTCTATGGTCAACTTTTGGCTTTTAGGAGGGTAATACAGTTTTTAATTTACGTAGTTTACAGTACGTTATGGACCAGTAGGGAATTAAATTTTTGGGTCATTTCTTCTGGTTCCACAACTTTCTAAAATGATTGAGAAGATTATTCATCGTCAAGTACAAAAGTTCCTTGATGATAGGAAAATATGATATATACCGATCTGGTTTTCGAGTGCATCATTCAACAGATACTACTTGCTTGGCCTATTTGAGTGAACAAATTTAGCAAAGACTTGAAGCTTTATATGTTTATAGGCATGATTTTAATCGACCTACAAAAAGCATTTAACACAACTGACCACAAAATAACATGTCTTGGCTTTAGTGACCTTATCACTTTATGATTTAAAGCCTACCTTAGGGAGTGATCATTTTCAGTCAACATTGGTAAGGAGCTTTTGAACTCTAATAGTTTGTCATGTGGCGTACCTCAAGGGTCAATTATTGGCCCTCCTCTTTGTGAATGATAATGTTTATGCTGTGGACTGTGACCTGCGTTTTATCCAGGTGATTCTTGCTTATTCTTTAACACAAAGATATTGACCAAACAGAGGCCAGCCTAAATAGAAATACCAATTCTTACTGCAACATAAAAAGGGATGATATAGAAATCAAACAACACTCAATTATCACATAGCTGGAATGTGTTCGGGGTGAAAATCTTGCTGGAGAGTTAATGTCAGCTAAAATGGTTGGGAAAATGAAGCTAAAATTTATGTAGAAAACAAAGTCTCCTAGATAACTCTCTTCAGAGGCTGCTTCTAAACGCTCTTTTTTAACCTCATTTTGATCAAGCATGCTCCTCATGGTACCCAATGCTAAGTAAAAGGTTATCTAGAAAGTTACGGTCTGCGCCAAACATATGCATTCGTTTTCATCTCAACTTAAATGACACTTCACATGTTAGGACTGCAGAATTTAACGTTATACATTGCCTCCGTACAAAACACAGAATAAATCAAATTATGTGTAAATAGAATGAAACTTTTCACAGGAAATGCTTCATCTTATGCTGACAATATATTCTACCCAGTCAACTAGAGTCGTATGACACAGAGTTCCAAGTTTAAATTGGAGGCCCCTTTATGTTAAAGTAACACAGTCCAAAATGTTTATCTTACCTTGGGCAAACATTATGGAATAAATTAGCATCTGATTGAAAATCCACAAAAAAATTCAGCACATTTAAGCACATGAATTAAGAAAGCATTTTTCAAAGTATACATGGAAAGGAAGATCATACATAGGTATAATACTGATTTCTGATTATATCATAATTTGACAACACTAAATTAAACAAAAATAATAAATTCACTTTTAAGTTAATGGGTCTTTAAATATTTCTTTTAATTTTCCGACACATTTTTAGTTTGAGAAAAATCCTCCAATGGGATCAATTATTGAAATAAGGGCAATGCGACCTTTCAATGCTTTCAATCCTGTAATTCTATAAATTTTCATTAGTAATTAGTTAGTATTGTAAATTATTAACAGTTTGTAGTTTTTTTAATGATTGTAAATTTTTATTTTGTGGCAAATTGTGACATGCATACAAACAAACAAACACACATAAACACATACATAAATACATACATACATATATACCGCAAGTCTAAGGTTGGAAATGAGAAAACGGGAATAGAAGACAATGAGAGTAACTGGATATGGAGCAGGGTACGACAATAGAAAAAGACTGTACGAGTTCTGTCATCGAAATGGACCTGTGACAGCAGGAACACAATTTCCCCATGACGACATCCACAAAGCAACATGGACGCCAGTAGACTGGCTCGTGGGTAATTAAAGTGACCATCTCATGAACAGTGGACAATAGAAGTCGTCTATACTGGGCTCTCAACTACGGAGAGAAGTTAATGCCAACAATGACCACTACTTTGTTAGGGCTGGCTTCAAACTGGGTCAAAACACATTGAAAAATAAAAGCAAAACTAAGCCGAGACTGAAAATGTATCGGCTTGAAGCTTAAGAGACGAGGAAGAAGTAAAGTACAACAGCAAGCTAGAACAGACCAAAAAGGCTGATGACGACGTAGAAGAAGTATAGAAGTAGTGGAAGAATGCGTTTGACAAGTCTGCGGGAGGCGTGGTTGGCGTAAGGAAAGTCAAAAAGTAAGTCATGGATAAGCTATAACAACTGAAAACTGGTAGACAGCAGAAAACCATTAACACAAAGTTTAACAGAAACCGATTGAGAAAAAATCCAAAACACTTTAGGGCAAAAGTATAGATAGAAATAACGAGGTGTGAAAAGGAGCATGAGAGAGGACAAGAGGAGGTTCTTATCGGAGAAAGCAGAAAGAGCTCAGAACACAGTGGGAAATGGGAGGCTTAAAAATTGGAAGTAGATTAAAGCAATCGATAGGACGGAGCACAAGACAAGCAGCAACAGAGAATGACAAGAATGTAGAGTTATCGAAGAACAAGTAAGCAAGGCTAACCCAGTTGAAGGAACATTTTCCATAAGTGCTTAACAGAGATACACCAAGACATCCTAAATATCCTACTTAGTATTTTTAAACAACCCCAAAACAGGTGATGCTTGCATGCCACTTTAAAGTTTAAAAGAGTTAAAACGTTCTAGTTTAAATGGAAAATAAATGAATCCATTAAAATTAATGTAAAGTGATTGGTTTGCGAGCATTAATTTTGGAAGGTGCATCCACTCTGTTTTGCTTTTCCATTGCAGACCAGTCACGTAGCAGTTTCTTGAAAATGGACTTTTCTTTATTTTGAAAGGCGAGGAGGTGGTCCACTAGTCCTCTTTCTCCCTCGACAAAGCTAATTGGAACCTTGTTTAAGTATCCTCAAATGCAATAAGTAGTAGTAATTGTTGGTAGCTTCCTAGGGTTTGCAATATATTCCCTCTATGACGGAATAATTCCTTGCATTTAAAAACCTTTTAAATTACCTTCTTACCATTGATTCACCTTCTAATCACGTTAGACAGTCTAATTATTGGTCCAATGTCTAATGACCTTGGACCAAAAGTTAGACGTTGGTGCTTTAAGCTGTTTCATAGCCTCATCACTCGTGTGTTTTTTTCATTCATTTTGTTATTTTTGCCATTTTACATTCCTGGGACTTGTTATTAAGGTTAATGGTCATTCCTAAGACCACGTCATTTGTGAAAGTGACAAAAGGTCATCTGAACAACGAGGTCAACTGACATAACACGAACTGACATCATTGTCTATGTCCGGAGGCTGATGACACATCGGATATTGGCTGGTGACCACAAATATGGATAATAGCATTATAAAAATGTTATTTATGATTAGAGCACTGTATTTAGACTTAAATTAGAAGTGGTAGCTATTAATTACAATACATTATTTATGCTTACATGTTTGCTGGTCTACGTTTATAAGTATTACCTTTAAAGTAGAAACTTTGTGTTTAGAAATTTCAGAAATGAATAAATTTCATGGCAAAATCAAACGATCTCATATAGATGCAGTAGTCAGCAAAGCAAAGAGCTTAACTGATGCTGATCCTATAGTGATACCATAGTGGGACTAAATCGGTGCAACTCATGATAACATTTGTTTTTTGCTGTCCATTGTATTAATTTTAGCCTTACTTCCGTCTTTATCAAATTGATATGTCTCTACATATACTTAGCAACCAATGACCTATTGTCTTTGTAGTAAATTAAAGTTTTTGAATGTTAATGGTAATCCAATGAAATCCTATGCTATTTGGAATCTTTGTATGAAGATGAATAAACACATTGTACTCCATTAAAGAACAATTGAATATCATCATCGTGTACGGAAGGCTCATATTTGAGCCGCCCTTGCTTCCTTTGTCATATCTCTCTACTTGACCCGGTCCTACGCCGCTCCGTATGCCTGTACTTTGGAGAGTCCAGATTCTTCATTGTACCTTAACCTCGACCTTCCTAATTTTCCTAGCTCCAGCAACCATGCCCATGACCAGTTCTCTTTCCAGAGTATCGCTTTTTAGTACGTGTCCTACGTAAGAGAGTCTTCGGTTCACTACGGTCTGCAGCAGTCGCTTGTGACACTGAATTCTGAGCTAGACGTCCTGGTTCGTTACCCTCTCCGTCCAACATTTTCTTAGAACTCTCCTGTAACACCACAGCTCGAAGCTGCAGAGTCATCTCCTATGACTCTTTTTGAGAATCCATGTCTCGCAAACATAGGTTGCAATCGTAAAGACTAGTGTGTTTAACAATCTCAGTTTTGTTCTCCTTGACATTGAATATAATGAAAGCTTTTAAAAGCATCTATTGTATCGTTAACGGCTGATTCCAGTAAATGATTATGGTAGTGCTACAATAAAATCGACTGGTAATCTTTCTCAGCCTTGCAACACCACCTTTGATCCTAAGGGTAACTGAAATGTAGCCTCTTGTAAATGCAATAAGATATTTTGCTAAAGTGTTTGTTGAAGCCATGGTTTTTTAATCATTTAACCCTGCAAAGATTTGTAATAGGTTTTCCCGTATTTCAGCAACACTAAGTCATGAAATCACTTTTCTCGTGTCGTCTGCAATGCATTGCATAACCTTTATAACTGTTTTTCTCCCATGTATAATGTAACCAAGATCAACATCATTCCTGAACTAGAACTAAGCCTTTCATGGTCAGGAAATGCCCTCTTCTAAAATGAAAAATAATATGCCTTGTTCATGCAACTTGCTAGTGTTATGCATGGTCTGTTTGTTGAAATTTAAATCACCGATTTAGTTTGCTCTTGCTTTCTTGGACAATATTTCAGATGTTTTCCCATTGCTTTAGAACTTAGTGTACTTGGCAATCTTTTCCCCAAAGATTTCTGGCTTGCACCCTTACTACCATGCCTGCCACAAACCAAGGTTTTCGGTATGCTATTTGTAAGTTTTGTACAACCTTTTTCCGCTGAGACTCCAGTGCATGTCACTAATGTATTTTTTAAAAACTTGATACTCTTTTTGGAATTTTACATTTCTTTTTCAATGCACCATTTCTAGCATTCATCTTCTTTCAAAATTTCAAGACAAACAGAACCAGCAAACAGATATAAAGACATTTGTCTTAAAGGGTGATATTATTTCTCAAAGAATCTTAATAACTTTCCAAGGATCAGTATCATTTCTCTGGCGCAATGTCAGAGAGGTGCAATATCAGTCATCAGTATCATTTCTCTGGTACAATGCCAGAGAGGTGCAATGTCAGTCATCAGTATCATTTCTCTGGTGCAATGTCAGAAAGGTGCAATGTCAATCATCAGTATCATTTCTCTGGTGCAAGGTCAGAGAAATGCAATGTCAGAGAATCTGCATTTATCAACAGTCTGTAACTATCAGTTTCAAATGTGACATCGGGGTGTAATCACTTGTTAAAAGACGCTTTACTCATATACTTCAGCAGAGGAACAAGACATTAGCTCCAACGTCATGTAAAGTGTATCACCAGCAGCTGATTTAACCATAAAGTTGGTAAACAAGAGGATTGTTCAACCAAATTTCTTTCCGTTGCAAAGTGGGAATAGGCCTTTCTAAAATCTGTTTACACTTTAAAAGCGGTTCCTCTTTCGTCAGCCCCATCCATCTCTTGTATAGACGACTGCTAACATGTTCTTCTCAGTGCTAAATGGGTTTTATAAACCTGCAGGATATCAACTTTTATCAAGTCGTGACAGCTTAGAACAAGCGTTTAATTGTAAACTGAAGTAAATACACTAAACCACTACTTTAAGGGAAACAATTTTCGCTCGAATTAAATTTTGCGCCTTCGCATGCTTTGGTCAAAACCACCAAAATTTGTTCCCGCGAAATCTCTTTGATCGGTAAATCCGTGAAATCAAATTCCTTAATTTTCCCGCAAAATTAATTTCCAGCGAAAATGAATTCCCTTAAGGTAACTTTTAATTCTTGAATACTTTTTGTCAAATGATTTGTTTTAAAGTCTCTTTACTTGCTACTGAATATGAATATGAAATGTCAATTTAATTTTTGGTAAAAATTTATCGTTGATTTTAATTAAATAATTTGATAAAAATAGCAATCATTTGTTTACCAAAATTAGAAAAGTTTATCTGCGAAGAAATAAAAAGTAAACAAAGATGTTCAATTTATAAAGGAAAATGTTAACTTCTTGATCGTTTTGATCTTTCTTTGCAATGGAATAAAAGTTTTCCTGAAAGGATTAGAATGAAACTCAATCTTAATATTCCATGCATAAAACAAGAGGAATTTTCAGACATAACAAACTCATAGCAGTTGCATTCTGTATCTTAAAAACCCCAAACAAATCAATTTCCTCAATAACAATTATACCATCAGTGATTCTGTCTTAACTCCAATAATTAAACGTTATTTAGAACCCACGAGTACTGTATCTTTTTTGTTTAAGTCATTTATTAAATCGCAGATCTTTCCTTCTCAGAGAAACAAATACTTATTTTTGATCCAAACAAAATTTTTTATAGGTTTTAATATAATTAGGATTATATTCTGAATCATATTTCTTTCTCTTTGAATGAAGTCTTGACAGTGAGCCTTAACAAAACCGCAGTCTTCGAAACAATTAAAGGTGTGGTAGGTCATATACCTTAATGGTGGATTAAACTATTATTAGTATCAAATTATAAATTGTTAAAGATTGCTGACAAAATATAACACTGAACATTGTATTCTCACAGATTTATGTGCCTTGTCCTTTGATAGTGGTGAAGAATCTTCAATTTTTCTAATAATACCATTCACAAAAGTAACCCATTGTTATTTTTTGGCTGTTTACCCCTAAACGTACTATCCACTTGTCTCTGTGAATCTATTTATCTATCTATCTATCCATCTATCTATCTATCTATCTATCTATCTATCTATCTATCTATACATCTATCTATCTATCTATCTATCTATCTATCTATCTATCTATTTAACGATCAATCCATCTATTGATATGTCGATCTCTTTGTCCACCTATCTTCCTGTCTACCTATCCTCTACTGGGTAAGAAATTGGTTATAGATATGCTGTTTTGGTAACACAAGTCAACATTTGATTGTTACGCACTGCCCGTACAAGCCGTTAAATTAAATTTTCTAGTGTTCCATACTTCATACAAAATTGATAATTCAAGTAGAAGCGTTACTACGACGAAAATTTATTTTCTTTAATAATTTAAGTTTCAAAGAAGGTGCAAAGTGTATAAAAAGTATTCGAATTTAATTAAACTTTTCCTCGTAGAAAATACAGTCCTTACAGGGAGTAGACATATTTTGGTGCAAAAATCTGTTTTTATTAAACCTTTAGTCGTATAGTCAGTGTAAAAAGTTTGTGTAGAGCAATAATGGCACGGTCTTGGAGTGGCACACAACCATGCGGCATTTTGGTGGTGTTTTCGGGAAAAAAAATTTGTGGAATCCTTGGGGCCCTCTGGCATTTGTATGCATTTTAACTTTTAAAAGATCCCAAATTTAACCAATTTACATAAAAGCTCTGGTTTCGTTTTAATGCTCTATACACAGTGTACTACACCAAACTTCCATGGACCATTTAAGCTTAAATTATGTGTAGAATTATGGTAGTATATAATAAGAGTAGGAAGGGCTGAGGACATATATATATATATAAGATAGATAATAAATATATATAGATAGATAGATAATAAATATATATATATATATTTGTATAATTTAGTGTATTCGTATCAAAATGTGGTCGTATGCATATAGCAGAGCAGCATACATAAGGTAAAACACGAAAAATAAGAACTGTGATTGCAACTAATAGTTCTTATTTTTCGTGTTTTAATATATATATATATATATATATATATAAATATATATAAATATATATATATATAGTATTAGGAGTAAACTCCAAACAGCCAGATGTTAAGGCTTCTATTTTTACAAAATAATAACATTAAAAAAACAAAAAAAAGCCAAACAAACAAACAAACAAACAACTTATACATCACAAACAAATTTTACACGACTCGAGACGCAATACATAAACAGAACCATAGAAGGAGTGCTTCAGAAATTTAGGTAAGAGACAGACATAAGATAGACCATGTTGGTAACAGAGGTCCCAGGCTTGTGACCGGCAGTGGCTGCTTTCCACATGTGTTACGGGCACCCAACACTCGGCATACCCTCTGTTACAAAGATCTAAAAAAACAAAACAAAAAAACACAGTGAAAGAGAGAAAGAGAGAGAGAGAGAGAGAGAGAGAGAGAGAGAGAGAGAGAGAGAGAGAGAGAAAGAGAGAGTGCGTGAGAGACAGAGACAGAGATATTACAGAAGGAAAAGATGGAAAGTGATCATTTGCCATCATCTCCATACAGTTAAGTATATATATGTGTGTATGTATTTGAGGATATATGTCAGTAATAATATAATACGTTAAACAAGATTTTATAATTTTTTGTTTGAAATTAGGTTCTTCTTCCAAAATGCAAATTACGACGACTTATAAACCCTGTTGGTAAAAGTTATAAGCTCTGAAGTGTTCGTTTTGCATATTTTGAGTGACATGTAATTCCTTTGATTTTTAGTGTAATGAAAAGTATAGTTTATAGTTTTAGTATAGTAAAATAGCAAACGTTATAACGTCTCCTTTAAAAATTTATTTGGAGTTTTTGGTGCATATTTTCAGCTTGGATAACTGAAGAATACATTCAAAAATACACCACAAGGCTGCTCTTTTAAAATTCTGTACCGTAAAGCTGTAATAGAAGAAAGCTGCAGGACTTCATATTTTCGGTATCACTCTAGTAAATCAAGAAGCTACGATGACCTTATTTCGATTAGTTCATCGATCTGGCCATAAGAGTCTCTTTTATTGCTGTGTTCACAGCCAGATGAAGCCATGCATCAGTTTCTACCATGTCAAGTCATAAAAATAGAGAAGCTGTTTCACGATCAAGTAGTCAGACTACTCCAAATAAGCTTTTTTGAAAAAGTACTGAAGTGTAATGAAACTGGCCATAGTATGAAATATTTTGATGGTTTGATTGTAACAAAAGAGTAATAACGAACTTGCAATTCATAGAAGGGTTATAAAGATTCAAACATGTGTTACTTTGTCATTGACTGTTTTCATTCAGTAAGCTATCATGCAAACACACCCTGGTCAAAATTGTTATGAATGACTTAATTGCCAAGATGTGAAAGCAACCAATCAAATCAATTGTTGGCAAACAAAGTGCTGATACTAGAGAAGACTGGCACTAGTTAACTGGTATATTAATGTTCATTAGCAATAGATGGTTCAAAAGCCAGGCTTGTCACATGGATACATCCCACGAACCATACATAAAATCAAGTTTACTTTTTACACATACAATAAAGATTCTTTACATGCTTACTAAATACCGGAGCCTGTTTATTAGAAGATTGTAACAGCGAATACAATATAGCAAATAGAAGGTTGTGCACAAAATTTAAGTAGCAATCTGAGAACACCTACAATAACAATCAAGTGGAAAAGAAACAGTCACTGGAAAGCCAAGAGAAGAGATTTTCCAAGAAAGATAAAATGTTGATCAAGGTGAGGAAATGATAGCTTTAAGAAAGTTATTCAAGAAGCAGTACAATAGTACTGTGTACCAACCACAGAAACAAGTTTACCTTACAACACGGATGAGTATACCAACCGGAACAACCAGGTTGGTACCAACTGCAGCAACAAATTTACCCAGACTAAACAACCAGGTTAAAAGAATGTGCACTGATAAAAAGGAAGAGCATCTCCATAAACCATCACTGAACAAGACATTGAAAAATGGAAGAATTTACATTCAAGCTTCATTTATCAAAACAAATCGTTTGACTATAGGACGAGCAATTTTTAATGCCAGACGACTGGGACATATTCTAATTCAAAACTTGTATTTTGAATAAACTGGACTACTCCTCTTACATTTAAATTCTTATCAGACATTCTTATCAAGTAGTGTCAGAAATTAGATCAAAGAAATCAAGGACAGATAAGAGACAGTCGATTATTGACATTTTTAGTCTTTGTGTAATCACTGAATGGGGTTCTGTTGTCATAGTTAAATTTAATCTGTCTGTTGTTTGAATGTGATGTGACTGTAGACATCAACAAGACATCAAGCAGACATCAAGCAGACATCAAGTAGACATCAAGTAGACATCAAGTAGACATCAAGCAGACATCAACCAGATATCAAGCAGACATCAAGTAGACATCAAGCAGACATCAAGCAGACATCAACTAGACATCAAGTAGACATCAAGTAGACATCAAGCAGACATCAAGCAGACATCAAGTAGACATCAAGTAGACATCAAGCAGACATCAAGCACACATCAACTAGTCATCACATAGACATCAAGGAGACATTGTTGAAGTAATTACATTGAAGGCTGAGATCATCAAAGTAATGACAAAAAATTAGAAGTACTTTCAAGCTACTCTTTCACTATGTCTATTTCCAAATTATATTTTACTCTGTTGTCTTCTATATTCTCTTGTGCTCACGTTTTGTGCCAATAGTAAAAAAGTTAACTGTGAAATTTATTCGTTTCTCTACTGCCACATCATTTGCTCAGTAACGTAATTTAATCCATGGTTAATCTAAAGAGGTCGGATTTTCTACACCCTATTTTTCCTTCAAACGTTTAGTAAAGTTCCATATCAGGTGACTTCGCACTTATGTTGACACCAGTACAATTTAAAAGGTCATGCTTTGTTTGGTAACCGCACAAGGCCTACAAGAATTTATATTTCAGAAGAGACTAGTCTGGAAATAAAGCTGATTTTAGACTTTCAAAACATATCTTTCAAAAGGAATTGTTTCTTGCATTTGATGTCAATTTCTTGCTTCACATCATTAAAAAAAATTATCCCATATTATAGGCTTTGAAGGAAGCGATCATGGCGAAGGCAATGAGAAATTTGGAGGAGAAGGAATTATTTAAGGTGATGGAATTTTCGGAGTATTTCCTATCTCTTGGTCCAGTACTATCGTCGAAACCTGCAGTGTTAATTCACTTGGTGTGACTCGTACTTGCTATTCTATGCAGGATCGTGTCATGGAAAAGAAAAAATATCTTTAAAAAACGACTTTTCATCCTGATATGTAATGTTTTCTACCACATGTATGGGTAGACGGTTCATACTATTAATATTTCTTTTATTGGGTTGACACTTTAATGATGACAGTGATATTTATTCCTAAAATCAAGCACGAAGTTAAACAACTACAAAGGCCTCTTTTTACTTTGCCAATAACATTTTCAGCCATTCACTTGTAACTGTAACTATATTTGGAAAAGTAAAATTTTTTTGTGAAAACCTACAGCATAAACGGTCTTACATAAAAAGTTTATGAAAACGTGAAAACATTCCCAAAATGCAATTTAACTTTTCTCCAATCTTCTCGACATTAAAAAAACTTTCAAGCACAATCTTTTTTCTTTCCAAGTATGCTTTAATAATAACTGATTGTATTCGAAAAAGGCAAACTGTAAGAGTGTTCCATGAAGTGTATTTAGAAAAAATCTTGTATCTTTCCTGAAATTTGATACCATAACACTGTAGTCGTCGTTGGTTCAGATATAAAACTGTCCATATTTGTTACCGAGCACAGAAGAGTGCTCTGAAGAAAATAGAAAATTCAGAACAACTGACAATTCTAAAATCATTTCAGTTTTCTACAAATCAACTCTTTCCTTTGTTCGTTAGCGAACACAAACACAAATGTCCTCGTGAAAATTGTTTTATCATTAGGTAAAGAAGATTTTTATCTGATTGAATCTGTACCAGTTTTTACATGTATCAGAATGTCATATTTCATATATGCCGTGCACTAATTTTTTTATGCCGTGCACTAATATGGTATTAAAAGTGCATTATCTCTGTTCCTGTGTTGCATAGGGAGAAATTCGGTTCCATTTTAACTTTAGATTATTATGAGGGGTCGGTCATAAAAATTCCAAATTTGTTAGAAAATAATTCAACTATCCATTTACAAGCTTTCTTTAAAATGTCAGCTATATCGCAGTTCCAGTTTGGATATTGAGTTACATGATGGTTGCTTTGCAGTTTGGTGATCTTATTCTACTTCTGTACTTCTTATATAAATGAATTTTCCAAATGAGCAAGGATTACCGTTAAAAAAGTAATTTTACAGCAGAGCTTTGACTTTCAATAAAACATTGTTATTATTTTTATTTATCTATATACTGACCTATTTACTGATCTATTTACTGATCTATTTACTGATCTATTTACTGATCTATTTACTGATCTATTTACTGATCTATTTACTGATTATACTAATATTAGAGTGCAAACACTATTTTACTTAGAAGGACTGCAATAATATCCAGTAAATTGTAAAATGACAATAGGAAAATGTCAAGAAAAAAGAAAACAACAAGAAAGAAATAACGTGACGAAAAAATATTTTATTTTACTAAGTACCTCATGAGGTAATCCAACGTATATTTCACAAGTATTTAAAATCTTTTAGTGCAGAAAAGGGTCTAAAGACAAAGTCTTTTTTTTTTACCGAAATATATTAGTAGTATTCAAACATATCGCTCCTTACAAAACACCACGTGCTATTCAGAGTTTGAATGGGATGCATTGATTCTTCATTACAAACTCAAGATATCCGCTTCATCTGGTTAACAAGTAGCTGTCACAAAGGGAGCATTAGCTTTGTATTTGCCTTCATTAATAATCAATAAATAATTTTTGAATATCCCTGAAGGAATAGGAAAAAATGAAATATATATACTACATACACATTCTATAAACATTGTTATGCACAACATCATACACAGGTTCTTATGGATCATCTTATGAGTTCTAACCGTATCAAGTATTGTGTTTCTTAGTTGATAACAGAATGTCCTTCATAAAATATTTAATTGTATAAACTGTAACAGATACCTTAGAATCAACTGGAACGTAACATAACGTAAATCAATACAAATCAATAATTGCAATGACAATTAAAATTAACAACATTGCATCAATTATTAGAGATAAAAACATATTTTTCAGTTCATATGTCGGTTGTACAAGTTAGTTCATAGTGTTCTTATTTATGTATGCGTGGAATGCTTAACATTTTGTTAACTCCAAAACAATATTATTTATGTCCAGACATAACTAAGAAATGTGTTTATTACAAATAGATCTTTTTGGCAATTCCTTTTATAACTGTTTTCGTCTTATTGCTCTGGTCTGATGCTCGGTTGCCTTGTCAAGTCCACAACAGGACATTGAATTCTTGTTGCCGGCAAGTTACCTTGAAGGGAAAGCTCCTTTTAAGGGTTGTCATCTTTTTTAGTCCACATCCTTTAACTGATACATGTACGACAAGTAAATTAGAGTGGCATCACTTGAATAACAATGTTAAATTATTTGGATAGTCGAATATAAGGTAGTATTTTGCTTTCCCTACAAACTTAGTCTTTTTTGAGGAACAAACAAAGACGATGCTGGTGTGATGCGAGGTACTCAGGCCTTCCGCCCTTAAGATTGATTGATGATGGTAACCATCACAGTTCTTGTATTTAACGAGAAAAATATTGTGCTTAATGTACTGAATTGATATCAGCCAAAGGGAGGCCACCGTGCTATTGGTTTCTTTTTGTTTTATGTCAATTTTACCTAGTAAATGGGTTCAGACAATGCTCTTCAGAGGGACTTGGTTTCGACAGTGAAAACGTTTTTGGCCGGATGCTCTTCTTGACGCCAGCCAATGGCCTTTTTTTGTAAAGTTTTTAAGTCAGAGTCTTTCTCACCCGCTCGTGGAGACGAACTTGAAATCTTGTGTTTACGGTGTAACCCCACTAACCATGTAGCCACGACTTCTTACCATACTGCGGGTATTCTTTGCTGAAAATAAAACATTTTTTATAGTGTGTGGTGTCTAGTTTCCTTTACGGCTGTGTTTAATCCTTTTTATTTGAAAGTGGAAAGCTGATATGATTGATTTTTCTTTCTTAGTATTATTGAGGTTATTTTGTCTACTTTGATAAAGATAGAATAAAGAACTTTGATTATATAAGACCACGGATTTTTTTTTATTGCATTGCAATCGTATTCCGCTCATATATAACATTGTAATGAAACATTATACTTATCGATCCAAGCAGACTTTTTATTTCATTTCGACTGTTCAAAGGGGTTAGCTCCATTGATAGCACAAAATTGATCTGCATCTAAAAATGTTACTAGCAAGTGTCAGATGGTAAATCAGTGTCCCTTAATGAGAATAGTAAGACTCTGTAGACATTTGACAACAGTTTGAATTCAGGTTCTCTTCGACCGATCGACCGTGGCTAAGAAGGTGTCTCAAAAAATAAGGAGACAAAACACACTTTTTTTCTCACTGGGGAAAATATTTACAGAGTTCAAGCAAATGAGTGACGAATATTAGGTATTGCTTCCTATAGACTATTAACACATTGAAAACTTAGTAAATTCAAAAATTTATTGGTGCTTCGCAATCCCATTCGCTCATTAAGTTTTTTCAAGAATAGCCTTTTTAAAAGACTTATTATTATGAAAACAACACTAATTTGAAACTGTTCAGGTTTTAGATTTGTTCTTATTTTTTGAAACCAAAGAATAAAAGGTCTAAAATCAAATTGTACATAACCATAAACGATTTTTTCTCCATATTTAATACCATTTCAGATAATTAGTGTTAATTAAAGGATACTGTTTGCTTGGCACTTTTTTGATGTCCAACTATATAGAAAGCAAGTGTAGTTAAGCTTTTAATTATCAGTTTATTCTAAACGATAAAAAGTGACTATGTTGTCAAAAAAGGAAAAAATATTCATTCAAAGCTTGTTGTATCCTTATCCTGTGATTTTCAGGTAAAACGTCGCACCAGAACTTCTCAACTAATTGAAGAACTCAGATCTATCGTGCAGTTTATTTATTACACTTTTTGCTCACCATGGAAGAGTAATATTTGGCTTTGCAGTAGCTGCTGCAATGTAGACAATGGGTTCAAGAAAATAATATGGGTTTTTTGTGGTCTGCCTCTCTAACTAAACTGCAGATACAGTTCCTTGGGATTGGTACCCTTATCCAAACCACAAAGACTCAAATTTAAAGTAGAATTTCCAAAGAGGTTTGTTCTGCTTGATCAGAGGTCTCACCAGAGAGACAAAAGGTAGGAGTTAGTGGCTTAATCAAGATTTTAGTCACTACATTCCAAATCATAGATACATAATTTTGTTCAGACACCATTATTTTAAGAATTTTTGTTATCCACATTTTTCTTTTTAAGCCCCATAAAACTTTAGTTAAAGTTGGACTGTTAAGAGGGAGACTACTAGCCTTTTAGAAAAAATGAATTTTTCTAGTATGATTTGGTATATTGAAAGCTCAAGGTCGGATCAGATGGAAAAACATGGCACCCAGCCTTCTACAAGAGAACGGCAACCATAACTAACAGACTACTGTTTGAAATCCAACAGCTAATATATAAATATATATGCAAGGTAAAAGAGAAAACTCAAAACTTGTGTATGCAACTTAAAGTTTCGTGTCTTACACTCATCAGCTATACTGGTTAAAAAACGTGACAAAAAGCACATATATATTATATATATATATATATATATATATATATATATATTCATATATATACATAAGGTAAAACACGAAAAATAAGAACTGTGATTGCAACTAACAGTTTCATGATATTTCGATCCTCAGCCAACAATGCTACAAATACTGTACAAGCTTTTTTTTAACAAAAAAAGTAGGCAGCTCATCAAAAATAAAAGTTACAGGTGGTAACGTATTACAATGCGTTGTAATACGTTTATTGTCTTACACTCACCAGCACTCATCAACACATCACTCATCTACACTCATCAAATAAAAATTACATTAACGTATTACAGCGCATTGTAATACGTTACCACCTGTAATATTCATGTATATGTATATTCATATATATATATATATATATATATATATATATATATATATATGACATCAGAAGTATTTGACCATACAGCATATTAGCTTTAAAGTTTTAAATTAATCCTGCTTTCAGTTCTTTACTATAAGGTACAAATAAGCATATTTATTATTCATGAAAATTTGAACAATTTACCTAAATGATGATAGTAATTTTATTTATTGGTTCAGCTACCGTGAGGTATGTTGGGTTTTCCAGCATTCCCAGTGCGCGCGCAGTTAGGGAGCAAATTATGCTAAGTGCTATTTCCTTTAGATGAAGTTTATCATGTCTAATGACGTCAAGGTCTCCTTGCGAAATCTAGACCAGGAAATACCTGAAGGTATTCAAGTATTAATCCGAGGCACTACCTTGATTCGTAATGGGAATGCTCAACTATGATTGGACAATATTACATTTATGTATTGAATTCTGTATTTCGTTGATTGGTGGATAAATTTGTATTCCCTTTTAGAGAAGTACAATTATAAGCAGTTTTTTTAACTTTTTAAGCGTTCACAATGTAAGTTGGATCTGGCAATGTATTTCTAGTTTTAAGTATAGTTACTTATGAAATCAATTGGAGTTTTTCTTTAAAATATCTCTCGGTCACTCGTACTAAAGAATCCGAGAGAATTGGGTATTCTCAACAAGGTATTTTGCAAAGTACTTAGAAAGGTTCTTTGATGGAGAAAGGTGTTTAAAATTGAGTTTTTACGTGGAGTTTTTTCTCCGTTTTCAGGTTTGTGGAGCAATGAAAATGTTATTTGGAAAAGCTGGTTCAATAATTCAATTTACTGAAAAACAGCAGTTCGTCTCATTTTGGCTCTCCTCTTTGCATCCTGAGCGTATAAGCTCAATATTCAATAACAATTTTAATTCGTCTGAGTGTATTTTTAAGTCTGCTTTCTCTCCAATGCAATACCAATTGTAAACAGTACCACCTATCTATAGCCGTGAGAGGATGCATTTTGAAATCAGAAAATGTAATGCCTTTCCTCCTTCTTTCGAAAATAGAACAGGTAATAAATAAGTTATGAGAAAGTATTCGTCTTTAAAAACAAAACAAAATAAAAGAAATCTGAAAAATTAAGTACCGACATACAAATTTTATTTCCTAGAATCACTTGGTTCATCAATATTGAACAGACCTGATGACAGAGATTTTGATTTCCGCTTTCATTATTCAAGCAAGTGATTTCAGGAAAAGGTTCAAGGGAATTAATTTTCATGAGAGTTCTGACAGTTTGCTGCTTGTTACCATACCTCTTACTCTTCTGAATGAGTTCTCTGCTAAAATAGCCCTGTTTCTTGAATCACGCTAATATCGTCCATAACTTGTGACTAGAGTCTAGTCACTAGACTCCTCAGATAGATGAAAATTTCTGTTTGTTTTACAGTCTTGTTGTTAACTAAAATAGTAATATGAGGTGTTCCCTTCCCGGAGAACTGAACATACATTCTTAGTAAAAACATTAAGAGCTAGAAACCATTAAAATATAAACACCGTTAAAATGTGGTTTTACAGGCCTGTACCGAAACATCTGTCCGAGAAAGTTTTAAACTAACAAAAGCATACAGGAGAACATTCAGAATGAAGTACAATAGCATTTATTTTACCTTCTTTGGCTTCGACATGATTTAATAAAGTTCTGTGAAAAGCTTTGTGACCATAGTAATCATTATTAAAGAAGATGGATAATACACTAGCATTTAAAAAGAGATCAGATGCTAATAAAATATTAGCTTATAGTGTCAAAGTGAATGTCAAAAGAGAGATTATGTTGGCAAGAACCTTGAAAAATAAAGAATGCAAAATCATCTGTCTCTCGTATAGTAGATGTAATATCCATTTTTATTACAAAAAACTTCATTCAGTGTTGTTGGAAACTTTCCAACCACCTAGACATCTTGCGTTAAATGTTCACCTAAAATTGTCCTGGAATCAAGTTGCAAAAATATTTGTTTTTGTACCATTCTTTCTCTTCCTTTATTTTCCAATAAACCTAACTTTTCTTTTTCAGTCCTCTGTTAACTACCTCCTTTTGGATCTTTAATTAACCTCTTCTCTTCCCTCTCTAAACCCTTGTCGAAGATAAGTCAGTATCGATCAATCAATCGATCAATAATAATAATAATTAAAATAATAATAATCTTTCAGGGAGACTGCTTGTCCCCATTATTGTTTGTCATTTGTCTTTTCCCAATGTCAATTGTACTGAGAAAACGTAAGGCTGGATATCAATTTGAAAAAGGTCAAGTGAAGGTAAATCATCTCCTTTTCATGGAAAATTTAAAGTTATTTGCAAAAGATGAAAAGGAGATTGACTCATTGGTAAGAACTGTAAATGTGCTCAGTGAAGATATAGGTATGAAGTTTGGGGTCCAAAAATGTAGGAGTCTTGCAATGAAAAGAGGAAAAGTTGTGAACAGTGGTGGTTTACAACTGCCAAATGGTAAAACGATTAACAGTGTTGGAGAAGAAGTATATAAGTATCTTTGTGTGTTAGAAATAAATGAGATCAAGAACCAACACATGAAAACACTTGTGCAAAAGGAATAGTTACGAAGACTGAAAAAGATTCTTAAATCAAGACTGAATGGGAGGAACATAATTAGTGCAATAACTACGTGGGCTGTATCGTTGCTGAGGTATGGGGCTGGTTTGATAAATTGGACAAGAAATAAACTACAGCAAATTGATAGAAAAACGAGAAAAAAATTGACTATGTATGACGCCTTCCACCCTGAAAGCAATGTAAACAGGTTATATTTAACACGCCTAGAAGGTGAGAGAAGTTTAATTGGAGCTTAGGGTACTGTACGAAGAGAGCAGAACAAACTCTGCTGGATTGTTGGCAATGGCTGCGAAATAATGAGATATGTTGAACAAGTAGGAACTATGAGAAGCAATAAAATCAGAGTTCCCAAAGTGTGAAAACGCCAGAATAGTAAAACATAAGAATGGATGGATAGATAAAGCGCTACATGGGCAAACAGTAAATCATACAAAAGAGTTAATGCATAAGGATAAGAACTGGTATTGGTTAAGATATTCAGGATTAAAGAAAGAAACAGAGAGCACCATATTTACGGCGCAGGAACAAGTAGCAGGAACAAATTACATAAAGAGCATTATTTACAGGGAAAATGTATCAAAAGATTGTAGATTATGTGGGAAAGCGGAGGAAACGATTGCGCAAGTAGTAACTGAGTATCAACAGCCAACACAAGCACAGTATAAGGGCTGGAGACATGACAATGTAACTCAGATTATACACTGGAAGTTATGTCAGAAACTAAGTATAGACCATGATAGATGGTTTATCATAGAACAGACAGCGCAATTGTAACAAATGACTTTAGATTATTATGGGATTTCCCAATACAGACAGATTACAGACTAGAACATAACCTACCGGACATTATTTTTAAAAATAAAAAGGATCGATCATGCTTGCTTATTGACATAGCTTGCCCCTTTAATACAAGAATTTAAAGTTGATAAAGTTTTCAAATTGTTATCGAAAGTAGCTTTGTTTCAAACGTGCTACAATTTGTTAAAATAGCTAGCAATATTGCTTGGTAAACTGAGTTGGCAGCTGTTATTGTTAGCTTCCTTTAAATAGTATTGAAAGGACGTCTTTGCCAACAATGATAATATAACATATCCCTGAATGGTTGTTATCTTCCATTTATATGGAGATTCATTAAAAGGCACAACAACGTTACGACGATGAAGAGTTCAGAAGACACCAGTCAGACAAGAGGCAAGAAACTAAACTGGTACCACCTAACAACCATTCAGATGAGCCAGACAACCCCGCATTCCTCAGGAGTGAAAGGTTAGGGATGCAGTACTGAAGGAAAAGGCAGACTATGGCAGTATCATGTTAAGAAAATTCATGGCAATTTATAAGAGTACAAATGACAACAGTGTAGAAGGATGGTACTTAGATAGTATTGATATGACCATGTGGAAAGGTAAGTAGTTTGCAGAAAACTCTCGACTGTCAGCACGTTTCAGTCAAGAAAAAAAAGTTGCATTGTATGACATCGAATGTGAAGTCCATGTACAAACCCAGAAAGTTATAGGATATAGTCCATGAAATGAATGGCTAAAAGTCAATATTCTGGGAATACGTGGAGTAAGATAGATAAAATCAAAGCAGAAACAAAGAAAAATACACTGGTTTACTAAAGTAAAAATAAACGTTAAAGAAGAATTGCTGTCTTCTTTGGGACCTTTAGAAATTACCTTGTTTTCGAGATTTCGAGTTAAGGAATTACTGTTCAACATGTATACAGTCTTAACTTTTGGGAAAAAACGCGCCTCTTTGATCTTAACTGTTAAGAAATCTAGATGTAGTATTATGTTAAGCACACCGTTTTTCAGTACAGTTTAACTTGTTAAGGGAGCAGCTTTTGACTGCCAATCTCTTTATTTTGATCATAACAAACCCCAGGTTGTTTCAAGAATAGGAGGACCAACACTGGCCGTTTCTTCATATATCGATGCAGTACTATTTTACTGGGATCTGATACGAGGTAAAGTAAGCACAACCTTTTGTAAAGGATACAGAGTCAGGCTTTGCCATGGCTGAAGCTTTCACAAAGTAGTTAGGACACTATTCTAGGAGTTTCTTTGGGAGGCGTGTCTGACCAATTGGTGCATTATACCTCTATACTTATAATGCCATCTAGGAATGTGTGGTGTGTCCCTAAGGCCAATTTCCATGCATGATATTTAAGTTCCTACCCGGCTATATCTTAAAACCTTTGGGTTGAAAGAGACTCAGCTCATCCATTCATACTCGAGTCAGAAAAGAAAAGTAATTTGGTTTGTGTCATCATTTCTTTTTATTCCTATATTTACCGTGTCTGCTCTATCAAAAGTTCTTAGACAACACATCAAAATATTTGAATTTGCAATAAAAGACACGAATGCATAAATTGTAACAGGGAGATATTAAAAAGATTTTTGGGAAAAATTGCCTAGTAAAAAGGAGTGATAGAAGGGAGAGATGGCTACAATGACATGAAGCATTTCATCAAAGGACTTTTTTTTCAATATCTCTGAAGGTTTTACACATGAAAAAGTCTTGATCAGAGAACTAATATCAAACAGATAAAATTGATCTGAGGTATAAGAATGCAGTTTTGAACATCAAAATGTATCACATGCACAGTGTAATAGTGACGTAATAATCTTTAAAGTAACGCTTACAATACCTTACTCTAGAATGAGAACTGGGTAAATGGTCTAATATCAGGAAGTTAAAGCAAAGTCAAATTAGGAGGTTTACATTGTCAGAGCTTGTGACAGTTTATAAGAAGAAGATGTAGAGAACACTAAACGATTTAGCAAAGTCAAATGCATACAAACTGAAAATGTTTATTCTATGACAAGTAAAAAATAGGGGAAAGCATGGGTGACTCAATAAATTCTACACGTAGTGGAAAAGTGGAAACAAGTAAAAAGTATATCTCAAGAAATTAATAAAAAGTATGATCAGCTTGAAGTGTTGTTCTGAGAAAGAAGAGTAATAAGTAGTGAATTCAAGAACCAGGAGAAAAATCTATCAATAAATAGCAGCGAAGTAAAGTGATGAGCAAGGAGGTTATACAAATAAAAACGTGCAGTGAAAAATGTATTTTGGAATCAAGGATTTCCAAATTATAATGAACAAAGAGCAAGTTATGACAGGCTAAATATATGGACCTGAATGCAGATGACAACGAAAATATTTCTATTTTAATAAGGGGACATATAAATTAGCAGACAAATAGATAGACGAATAGACCGACGAAAAAAGAAACATCTGGAGGATATAACATTATAACTGAAGTTTGTCGAGGCAGTGAAACTAATTGATAATAGTAAACCAACAGAAATTTGTAGCTATATTTTACAGATAGATGTTGATACAGAAAATGAGATACCATTTTGTAACAGAAATAGTGGATTGCTTATTCAGATATAAGTATGCAAGAGACAATACCTCTTTGGTTTATGGACTTTACTCTGATTTTTAACCAAAGTACGTATGAAGATTTTTAAGCCGAATCTTTATTAGACAAGTTTTATGACAATACTTTAAAAAGTTGCGACGATTTTTACAACAATTATCTGAAAATTTTGCAACACGTTATTAGGCCATCCCATTTTGCTGTATATTTCAACTCCTAAAAATGTTGTTGAAGACCTTTGTGGCATTTATGTTTGAAAATGTCCAACTCTGCTGCTATTTTGCCATTTGAAGCGATAAAGGGATGCGACATTGATGAACGTTATCCTTCACAATTAAAATCTGCTGTACCGCCGGCTTAGCACAAATCCTTCTGGCACCGGAAAGCAATGAATCACAATCATTAGAGCAAGATAGATTCAAGCAGATCAATGTGTGCTGAAATCTGGCGGGAAAAGCGGTAACATTGAAAATAAAGGCTGCGGATCAATAAGAACATGCGGGTTCAATGGGTGAAATTGGGTAACAGGGGAATAGGAAGGGAGTTTGAGGGATGCAGTTGTGTCTTATGGGCCAATTATACACAGGTACCTTTCTTTTGAAGTAACAGAGTATTGTTGCTCTAAACTTTTTACGAAGACAGAAAGGTCTTAGGTCAATTAATAAGCGTAAAAAATGCACATATCAACAAAGAAATCTTTAATTGACAAAAGTCACATATTGTGTGTATCTATCTTGTTTCCCCTATAGGAGTTGTAGGAATTTTGTTGTGGATTAGCGAGTTGTTTGAACAAAACAAATATTTTCACATGCATTTTGCAAATCTCACTGGACTACTTTTTTCAACAATGGAGCAGCCAAGCGAAAAGTTAAACATTAAAACCACAAATCAAAAAAATTTTTCTCATCAATTTTAAAAGGTGCATTAGCAACCTTTAGCCTGTCTGGATTCGCTCAACATGAGGAGGAATATTAGACACTCAAACCAATTTTTCCTGTGCTGAAATTGCATCAGGAAGAAAAAAAATCAAACTGAGCTCAATTAATTCTTGAAAAGGTTCCACATTCCAAAGTACTTTCAGTAAGTAACTGAAACATCAACTTTGAATTTATATAAAATTAAGGATATAACTAATGGCATAANGATTTCATTCTACACGAAGGCAACATAAAGCAAGTTTCTCCTTCTTCTTTCGGCTTCTCTCGTTACAGGTCGCCACAGCGAATCAATGCTCGCCACCTCTGTCTGCCAGAGGTATCCTCGGTTGATGCACCTGCCACTCTCATGTCTTCGCTCACCGAATCAGAGAACCTCCTCTTTTGCCTTCCTCGCTTCCTCTTTCCGGGTGGGGCCATCACTTTTCATCACTTTTCACTTTTTTTTCTATCACTTTTCGTCCTACATAACTCTCATCTTTTCTCATCACATGGCCGAACCACCTCAACCTTGATTCCCTGATCTCATCTCCCAACCTGGCCACTCCCAGCGTTTCTCGTACTGTGTCATTTCTCACCCTGTCCATTCTGGTCTTTCCAATTAAAAATCGTAGCATCCCAATTTCAATCACTTCGAACCAATTCGATGTACTTCTCCGGCACTCCTGCAGCCACACCTCTTCTCTCGGGATCCTATCGTATCCCCTTTCCAGGTCTACGAAAACGCAAACCAATTGCTGTTGCTCCTCTCTGTACTTTTCCATGAGCGGCCGCAAAGCGAATATCACACCAGTGGTGCATCGACCGGGCATAAAACCAAATTGTTCCCCACTGGTATTGACAATTCGCCTCAGCCTAGTCTCAATCACTCTCTCCCAAAACGTCATGGCATGACTCATTAGTTTGACGCCGCAGTAGTTCCCACAACTCTGTGCATCGCCTTTTCCTTTGAAGATGGGGATTAGTGTGCTTTTTCTACACTCTGATGGCATTGGTTCTCCATGGATGATCTTATTGAACAGCTCAGTGAGAAACTCAACACCAGAGTCACCCATGGCTAGCCCAAGCCTCCACTGGTATGTTGTCAGGGCAACCGCCTTCCCCTTTTTTATCTTTTCCATGCACTTGCTAGCTTCCTCCTTGTCAATGTCCGGTATCTCACGTTCATTCACAGTCAGCTCATCTCTCCTTCTCTCCCTGGGCTTCTCCACGTTCATCAAGCCTTCAAAGTAATGCTTCCATCTTTTCAAGATCTCTTCCCTGTTTGTCAAAACTTCTCCGTTTTCTCCTCTCACCATTCTCACATGCTGTACATTACTGGTCGCTTTGTCTCGTTGTTTTTGCCATCATGTACACTTCCTTTTCCGCTCCCTTTTCTTGGAGACTAGAGTATAGCTCCTGATATTCATCATTCTTGACCTTAGAAACCGAAACCTTGGCCAACCTTTTGGCTTCATCATATCTTCGCTTACTGTCCTTTTTTTTTGGCATTAAACCATCCCTTCAGTGCTTGCTTTTTCTCGGCAATTGCATCCTGGACTTCCTCATTCCACCACCAGCTCTGGATTGCTTCTTTTATTTTTCTTGTTTTTCTCTCCATTTCTTGCAATGCAGCAATCACATCAACAGTATATCCTGCACCCTTCCAGTAATATGGCTTCCAGCACTGAAGAAAGAAACACAACAAACACAACATAGGTATGGCGCCACTTTCCGAAACAACTCCAGCCCTGTCTACACCCACGTCCGCACTACCAAAGTATAAAATAGCCGTATCTAATCATTTTATTAGCCTGGAGATGGGAGAAGTATCTCTCGAAACGTAGCTCGGAAAAAGCTTACGACTCATGACATATGATAAAGCTTTTACATCTAGGGTTATTTTATGCTTATCAAATTTCTCGAGTTATTAAAAAGGGTTTTTCAAATAAATGATAATGGTTCATGTTTTGTGGATTACTCACGAGTTAAGTCTAAATGCATGTCAAATCCAATAACCAATAAATACCAAAAACAATTAATCAGAATGTCAAAAGTATCAGCTAGGCTTATAAGGTCCAGTTATTTAGCCTGGGCTTAGAAAATTAACTACTAAGGCTGCTTTTATTACTGCGTATCTTAGTTGAACGGGGCTTCTGTAATTTGCTCTGAACTTAGACACCTTACATTATTGCTTACGATGGTGAAAGAAGACGGCCTAACATTAACGAAGCCAAGGGAGTTGGAAAAGTAACAACTACAAATGCACTGGTCGCTTCCGAAGCGCATGGCTGTATATTTTGTAAGGTAGACCACAAATCAGAGGACTGTAGTGCTCACGGAAACACTGAGGATAGGAAGAATATCCTCAGGAAGATTTTTAGATGTTTTGTTTGTTTAAAGCAGGGTCATACGTTTTTTGAATGTCGCTCTGGGGCTAAACGTTAAGTTTGTAAGGCAAGGCAATATGTTTCCCTTTGCGGCAGCAGAAAACTACCCCGGGGGGATGCATAGACGTGCCTAATAAGGACCCTCGCTCAAGTTGTATCCTAATGCTTCGTCCTAGGTGGGAAGTACATGTGCTTTGGACAGTGTTTTGCTTCAGACTCACTTGGGTAGTGTGAATAGCAAAAGAGAGAGAAAGGTGAGAATTTTGTTTGACTCTGGGAGTCATCGATCCTTTGTTACAAGCAAGGCTGTCAATGTATTAAATGTAAGACCTGTGAGGAGAGAAAATCTGATGATTAATTTTTTTGGGTGTAACAAGAGAGAAGAAAAAAAAAGGAGAGAGAGAGAGATTGTACAATACAAGCTTATGCCATTGAGTGGAGAAAAGAGTGCAAAGATTTCTTTTATTATTATTGAGTCTATTGCATGCAAATCAAATGTTCATGTAGAGAAAGTAAATAAGTCTTATCAACAATTGCATATGACCTGGTTTTCAGAGGTTTCTAGACCAGATGATAAACTAGATATTCAAGTTTTGATAGCAGCTTATTATCAGTGGCATTTCTTAGAAGGGGAACAAATACGAGACGGGAACACATGTACCTGTGGCTGTCTAATCAACATTAGGATGGGTGTTTTCAGCACCCTTGCGAGGCGAGCATTTGAATTCTTCTTGTTGTGGAGTTAGCTTTTTACAACGTGACTAATTCTAGAGACTAGATAAACAGGTTAATATATTATAGGATTTGGATAGTTTGGGGATTAGACCTAAAGATGATGTTCATGAATGTCTTGTTGCTAATATTAAATTCACAAAAGAACGATAATCTGTTTCACTGCCTTGGAAGACAGGTTTGTTATTAAACTATACAAACTTTATAGCAAGATTGAAATCTCAAGTAAAGAAATTGAAACAAGACCTAGCAATATTTCAGAAATATAATGTGATTTCAGAACAGTTAAATACATGGATTGTGTAAAGAGTTGCAGACTTAGAAGACAAAGAGAAAGTTTCTTACATGCCACACTCTGCTGTTATTTAGAAATGATGGGGAAACAACAAAGTTAAGAGTAGTTTATGATGCCTCGTGTAAGGATAAGAACACCAGAATATCACTAAATGATTGCCTGTATGTAAGCTCTTTATTGACATCACTAATATTATATATTTTATTGCGATTTAGACAGTTAAAGGTCGGAGTCGTGGGAGACATAGCCAAAGCATTTTTAAACATTGAAGTTAATAAGAGTGACAGAAACTGCTTAAGATGGCTGAAAGATATCAATGCTAAGGATCTAGAGATTATTACCTTAAGGTTTAATTGTGTTGTGTTTGGTGTCAATAGTTCACCATTTTGATCAAATGCAGTAGTCTGTTACCATCTTTCTTCTTTCCAGGATATAGACACTAAATTTGTGAAAATTATGTCCCAGTCCTTTTATGTGGATGATCCTGTCTTGAGTTTTTATAGTACGGATGCAGCTTATTCCTTTCATTGTAAAGCAAGAGAGAATTTTGAAAGAGGAGTTTACTCTTAGGAACTGACAGACAAATGACATTGAGCTCAGAAACATGATTCAGGAGAATAAAGATTTAACATTATTACATGAATGTAATAAAGATGAAGAATCTTTTGTTAAAGAAACACAGGGCCAAACACAGGAATCAGGGGAAGGCTAAGGATTTGGGTATAATTTGAGATAATAATGCATATGTTTTAGAGTTTGATTTAATAAAGATGGCAACTAGCATTAAAGCATCAAGACCCACAAAAAGAGATGTATTAAGCACTCTAGCATGTACTTTGATCCACTAGGCTTAATTCGTCCTAGAGGAGTGGAGGCGAAAATCCTATTTCAAGATTTGTGCATAGATCAATTAGATTGGGATGAGTAAATCCCAAAAGGCAAGATTGCTATCTTGTAAGATATCTTGTTCATCAAATATTCACTCCCCAGCTGTATACTGTTTGAAGCAAGCAAAGTTTTGATGCTAAATTTAGCAGCCACAGAAGGAAAAATTTACAACAATTTGAATTTGAAGCCTATGGATAAATAGGAATCAAATATCAAATTTTCACTGTAGAGTACCGAATAATCGTCCCCTCCCAATTATGAATTTTTAAAAATTTTTTCAACCCCTCCTATTATTAAGTTTAGAGACTTTGAAAATCAGAAAATGACAAATTTTTTAAGTAGTGAACTTTTCATTTTTTAAACGACTTATGCTTATGAAGAAGTGCATTTACTTCAGTACCTATTCCCGGAAAAGAAACCTTTTCAAATATTCATGCATGTTTTAATGTGATCTGTTTTAAACAGTTCTTGTTCAAAGCAAAGACGGCTGAACAACGCATTTTTGGTCAAAAAGGTGAGTATTATATATATATGTAATATATGTATATAATTATATACATATGAGAATTATAGTTTACAGGAACGACGTGATATATCTTTGAATGTTAAAAGATGCAAAGAGAAATATCTCGCTGAACTAGAATCGTTGAGAGGAAAAACTCATTGAGATGCTAAAAGAAAACGTCATGTGCAAGACGTACCGAAGCATGGCTACTTTGCGAAAGCAGTACGATGTTTTTATTCTAACTTGAAAGATGCTAAGTCAGACAGTCAGGAAATGAGGAACGGATGTACAGTAGCAGAGTGTTGCTGTGAAAAGCTGTAAGCTGGTGATTTCGAGGACAGTTTAGCTACGAAAATGTTTCGGACTGTAGGTGGTGGTCGCAAAGCACGAGCAAAAGGTGTCAGAGAGGCCTTATTCCAGTAGTTTGTTGAAAACTAGTCTAAAAGCACGCTTACCAAAGTCTCTGTTCCTTTTGCAAGCCAAAACGTTTATGACAATTCGGTGCAACAGCATCCAGATACGCCTGAAGAAGAGCAACTTAAGTTCTCAAACCATTGGATCGAAGGATGGGAACAAGAGTATGGAGTTCCTTTGCATAAACCAAATAAGCCCTATTCGATTTCCAAAGACGACTGTATTATTAGAGTCGAGGATTACCTCAAGAATATTTATTTCATCCAGACATTTAGAAAATACTCACCAATAATAAATCGAGACCAAATGCCATTGCATAGGAATGAATCCAGTGGTCATGCGACTCTAAATTTCAAAAACAATGACACTTTTGTCAAAGAAAACCCTCATTTATCTAGAAAGAATGTCACTGCATTCACTCAAGTTGCTACGGATCGAAGTATTTAGCTAAACCCAGAATTTGTTTTCAAAGGTACAGGGAAACGCTCATCTAAACTAAATCGATTTAATATGTTTAGTCATTCGAACTTCGAAATCTACATCTTAGATGATTATGCAGTCCATCTAATGCCAGAAGTAAGGTAGGCTTTATGGAATTAGGGATACATATTAGTTAGCGTTGGTGGAGGTATCACAGGCTTTGTCCAAATGAATGACACCCATTAGCACAAACATCTTAAGAGTGAATACAGAAAGAAAGATTCAAAATTAATACTCCAATAGGTAGCTAACGATCTACAAAAGGTTCCATCTCCTGTCCGAAATGAAAGGATCAAGTTACTCGTGGATGCTGAGGAAAGTGTCAAGTTTGACAGTCATGTAGCTTTCATGTCGGTATGGATCACTAACGCACTAGATGGATCCGAAGACTATTAAGTTAGTGATAAAATGTTTAATCTTGTTGGAGAAGGTAAGAGAAATTTTAGAGCTGAAATGATGTCAAAACCACCACCAAAAGCAATCAAAGAAGTAATCCGCTTGCTAATTTTTCCAAAAGGAATCAAGAGAGGGGAAAACGTCGAAGGATCTAAACTGGTTGACGGAGAAGAAATGGAAGACAATGGGACTGAGGACGAAGAATGCGCTGATGACGAAGAAGTTAATGCTGATCAAGTTCTGAATGGCGATATTCCTATCTAAGCCATGCAGCGTTCACTGCAGCGCGCAACCAAATTGAAACGCCTACAGAAATGCAGGAATAAATGTGAAAAACCAAATTGGACATGAATAGATGTCTTGAGTTAAAATTTTTCCTTCTTCAGTCTGACTTCTGTTTTCAATCCCATCCATTTTTCCACCACCCTCTATTATTAGTTTTCAAAAAAATTTCCACCCCCTCCTATTGTTCGGAACTTTAGACTTTATTTTCCTTTTGGGAAGCCAAGACCTTTTTATGACACAAATATTGTTTAATGACAACAGAAAAACAATGAAGTACAAATGGTTAAATAGTACAAATAACTGAAGCAGAAATTTTTGACTTTCTGGACTATATATAAGTCATAGATACGACAGCTTTATCATGCCAATACTCGTAAGCTTTTTCTGAGCTACATCTTGAGAGGTACTTCTATCGTCAGAGCCTGATGTTGGGTGAGGTATCTGTGGAAACGTAGCGCAGTAAAAGCTTACTGCTCTTGATACAAGAAAGCTCTTAGATCTATAAATGTTTGTATAGTTTCTACAAAGTAAATGGAAGATATCCTGGCAACACAGTTAGTTATTGGAAACTGGCACCTATTTTTCACTACCGACAGTAATCGAGGAATTTCTGTTAATCAAATTGTCAAATGCATGAACTATTAGCATTAAGAAAAGAGAGACGAGACACGTCACTTTCCTTTTCAACATTTAATCTGTAAATAAGTACAAGACGTGGTTTAGTTTNACAAACGTAGCGCAGTAAAAGCTTACTGCTCTTGATACAAGAAAGCTCTTAGATCTATAAATGTTTGTATAGTTTCTACAAAGTAAATGGAAGATTTCCTGGCAACACAGTTAGTTATTGGAAACTGGCACCTATTTTTCACTACCGACAGTAATCGAGGAATTTCTGTTAATCAAATTGTCAAATGCATGAACTATTAGCATTAAGAAAAGAGAGACGAGACACGTCACTTTCCTTTTCAACATTTAATCTGTAAATAAGTACAAGACGTGGTTTAGTTTAAATCATATTGGATTTTTTTTTCATCAAAAACAATACTGTTCGTGACTACTAATTATATTCTGAATCTGAAGATCCCACTGAGATGTTGATTGTAGGCACGTCGCAGGAGCAGATGACAACTGTAAAAACGACGATATTTGAAAGCGTATTTTATTTCCTTATATCATTGGATCTTCTGACGTCAGTATCTGTTTCCTTGAAAGTGCTTTTGCCATCAGGAAGATTCATACTCCATCACATATCAAAATATTTGGGCTCAGTAACGTCATAAATTGGTAAGGGATACTATTTCTGCTAAAAAAGATACAGAAATAGTTTCAATAGTCATTTTCTCCAGTGAAATAGCATTACATCACCAGAGAAGAATTTGGAACAACAGGAAATTAAAGATTAACTCGATCGAATGAAAAAAACAACTGCGTGTGTTGACCTTGTTCCAAAACAATGCCTTTGTCTTTCATAGCTACATGCTCTATCATCTGAGTTATTACTGATTCTTTAATAGAGAAGTCGGTTTCCAGGCATATCCTTTACAAAGGCGCACAGATTCATGCCCAGGTCCCTGTCGTTGGACATTCTCTCTACTCACAAATATAGGCTAAGCCTCGTGCAGAACGGAAAAATCCCTTCCAAAGCAGGAACAGCTGACCATATTTTCACTTCTCTGTAAGCTAAAATCCTCTTCTTCAATACTTCTTTTTCGAAATAAAAAAAATAGACCAACTTTATTTATGCCAAATGTGGCATAATAATCTGAGGTATGAAGATCCATATCGCTCTGTCCCACTAGAGATAGGACCGCTGACCGACTAACAGCCAATTTATGACGTAATGATTTTTGCTAAGTAATTACTGAATGTTAGTTTGCTATACCTTTCTACTACCATTTTTATTAAAGAGAGACTAATAAAAGTATAACTACAAAAAAACCAACTTTAAAAGTAAAATATAGTTCATTTTAACTTTATGATAATAGTCTTGAGATCCCTTAATACATTATCAAGTAATGAATATTGGGGATTTACTTGTTTTCAAGGATCATGGATTTCGATATAAATGCTCTTACTGTAAAGAACTGGACGGTTTTTCGAAGCTTCGAACCTGTTTTTCGCCTGAATGTAGCCAAAGAGACAACTACACTAAACATTCAGTAGAATAGTTGAGGTCAAAAATTTTTTTGCAACCTTTTAAACATATTAATTCTTTTATAGTGCTAGGTTAGAATCAAGAGCACATTTCCTTTCACATCTTAAGTTTTTGGTCTTTTTCTGAAGGTGTATTGAAGATAGGTTTCATTAACAGAATACTACAGGATAGTAACACTTCGTTGCCAAAAATCTTCCTAAAACCCATTTATTTCAATATGTTGCAAACGAAAAGAACAGTACAAAACGTAGATGTAGATATACGAGCTTTATCCTGTCATGAGTTGTAAGCTTTGTTTGAACTACGTCAGGACAACCAGATAAATTCAGAAGTATCTCTCAAAACGTAGCTGAGAAAAAGATTCCGATTTATGACAGGGTGAAGCTCCTTTATATACAAATTCCACTGAGTCAAAATAATCAAGAATTTTCAAGATTATTAGAGAAATAATACATAGGTGTTTCATTACTCACTGGAGTCTAAACTTTGTTTTCAAGACTTTTACTAAATGTTTACCTTTTCTGTACTGTTCTCTACACGAGTCCTTCCTCATTTCATCTCGATGTTGATGATTGAATTCAGAAACGTGTTTTTAATGTGATGGATCCAAATCTTGCTGCTACTCTTCAGCCGTTTTTTCCATATACGACATATAGTTTGTTTTAGTTTCTTCTTTAAGATATTATCATGGAAAGTGATGTGATGGTCTCATTAATACGATTCAGGTTGAACTTTCCACGTGTACGTGATATCCTAGAAGCGTCAAACAATTGCCTGAGGCTTCCATGACACTTAATTCTACGTGATGCGGTTTTAGCCTTTATTAATTAATGTCGATTTGCAGCTTTAAGCAGCATATTAACTAATAAATAACTGTATTTTTTAAAATATTTTTTGAACACTACATCTGTGATAACAGTATATATACGTACATAGTGTATATATGATATGACTGTATACACGTCCTGTAAAAAATTTCGTATATAATATAATATAATATAATATAATATAATATAATATAATATAATATAATATAATAAAATAATATAATAATAATAATAATAATAATAATAATAATAATAATAATAATAATAGAAAGAATTCTAATGAAAAAAATGAGTGAATAATGTCCTGGGTATTGACATTAAACTGCATCCGATTGTGGAGTTTCGACGTGGACGAATGAGGTTACCCTTTGCCACAACTAGCTCCAGGTCACCCTTGAGCAAGGTGTAGTACCTGTTAGCTCTCCCCAAGAACATGAAGTACCGGGTTGGCGTCCGGCGGGGTTAAGTCTGTCGAACCGCGTGGACTAGAAATACAAGGTTGAGACTGGTGCAGTATATCTAGCTCCCTATATCAAATGGAAACCAGAAATAAAAAGAAATTATGCCGCATCGCCCGTTGCGCGGATCAACAAGGGGCGCGTGCCTCAGTGAGTGACCAGGCTGAGGGTTTAGAAAAATTTGCTACTAGGTCTACCTCTTTCCACAAACAACGGTCAGCACGGTCACCAGGAAGGGAGAAATCCCACC
>RDPX01000019.1:4225313-4235728 GCA_003991215.1 Morbakka virulenta
ATACCCAACGAGTATAAAAACTGCACAACAGGGTTGGTCAATATCTCTACTGGAAAATTCTCAATACTTTCTCCATAGCAACTAAAAGTAACTGGTATGAACACCATCCATAACCAGTCACAGAAGGGAAAAATGCCATTCTCTGGGACATTCCAGTCCATACTGTTCGGACGATACATGCAAACCGTCCAGCCATTATTGTCAAGGACAAGAGCAATAACACCTGCTTACTCATTGATATGAGTGTACCGTCCGATAGGAATGTTTCTGCTAAGGTGTTTGAGAAATTATCCAAATACTTTGAAATTGAAATTGAAAAGATGTGGCACCTGAAAACAAAGACAATCCCAGTAGAAGTTGGTGCCCTAGGGCTAATAAAGAAAGAAACCCCCAATAACCTTAACACAATTCCAGGACAACCATCACTAAACGAAGTCCAGAAAATAGTCCTTGATAGTACTGCACATATTTTGAGAAGAGCGCTTTCTATTTAAATAAATATTTTTTCTACAAATATTTTTTTTTACTGTCAACTGTTATTTGATGTTCGTAAACTGTCCACTATTTGTTATTATTTTTACTGTTTTTATACTTCGTAACAAATTCTGTTTTTATACAATAAGGATAGAATACAAAAATATTTTTACATTACATTACTCCAATTTCATTCACCCTAGGTCACTGGTAGTGACCCGGTGCTTGATCTTAAAAAAGAAGCAAATCAAAAGAAAATGAGTGAATAATAATAATAGAAAGTATTCTAATGACCTTTCCTTGCTGGTCATGAGCTTAGTTTGTTGCTATAGATGTAAGAGCTTTATCATGTCATGAGTCGTAAGCTTTTTCTTAGCCTGACGATGGGAGAAGTATCTCTCGAAACCGCCGCGAAACCATCTCCGAGCCTGACGATGGGAGAAGTATCTCTCGAAACGTAGCTCAGAAAAAGCTTACGACTCATGACATGATAAAGCTCTTACATCTATGGCTTCCCCTGAGTCCATAAAGTTCAGAATTTTCAAGATTAGTTTGTTGCATCTTATGTGACTCCTTTTTCTCAATTTTTGCATCTTTTTGAAGGCACAGTAAATCTTTTTGTGAATGCAGTTTCTTTCCCAAACGCCGAGATTGCAGAACTCCTTGGCTTTTGTATGGCTCCCAAATCATATATATTGAATATTTTCAAGTGTAAGGTCAAATCTTATCACTTAGCTTCCTTCACAGTTCTGTATATAAAAGATGGCTTTTTAACCTGTACCTTTCTTAACCCCCCAAAATTAAAAATGCCTACAGACATTGAGAAGAGCCAATCTAGCGAGGTGAGCATTAACAAATGCTTTGAATTTTAGTGACTAGATGAACAATGACAATCAAGAAATAGAAATAAAAATGTCCCTAGATACAACATGCATTTATGGAAAATGAACTTTTATTTGTATGCTTGAAATGGCAGTCATGAATGAGATGGAATGACATTTTTATTTTCATGCAACTGGCTTTTCTCTCTGGGTTCTGGGATTTTGCACTCATTATGTATGTAGCTTGATACAATAACTTTTTATTTCCCTAATGATATTCCAATGATAAAATATGTCTTTAATTTTATTCTCCTTCTTTGGCAAGGGAACTTTAAGTAATAGAACATTTTCAAGTAATACAAATCTTGAATTCTCTTGAGAATTAAAAACTACTGTCTGTAATATGTTTAAAGGCAAAAGGAAATAGTTTTCTACGATTGAAAAAAAGAATGAAAAATAAATATGATTTGTTTACCACAAACTTCTTTCAGTACTACCAATGCCTCTTACCAATGCCTTTCCTAAGTGACAGAGACTGCAAAAGCGCCGAGTTTCATGGAACGCTAAGTATGACAATTTCGTGGAGGATAATGTCCAGCTGACATCACACCTGAAGACTACACATTGGTATGAAACTTCAGTAAGTAAGTTTTTGAGTTTTACGTAAAACCACTAAAATAATGTAAGAGTATCATTGTTATTAAAAAAATAACAGGCATTGACAGAATCTCCAGTGAAATGAGTATCCTAGTGTCAGTATTCAATTCAAGTAAAGTAAAACTTTATAAATTGTTTTATTTCCAATGTGTAATACCCTCCTCCCATTTTTGGTGGGCTACTTATATTGATTAACTTCAACATTTTAAATCCTAATATAACTTGAAAAAGTTTGTAATAAATCTTTACTATGCAACATATTTTACGGATTTTTTTAAGATCGTATGCGATTTTACTTGGAAACGTTTTATTATCGATCCAGGGTTTTTTTCAATTTGTTGCTCATATAAAGACTATTTACTGCGAGCTTTGATGTGGAGAAGTGTTGAAACTATTTATTTAAGGTCAAGTTGATTTTCTGTGAATTTATTACTTACTCACTTAATACTCCCCAAGCCGTCTTGCACTTGAGTATGCAGGAAAGGCCTTTCACTTGGTTCGATTTGCTGCAGCCCACTGGACCCATTAAAGAGTAAACCGTTTGACCTTTATGCCCCTCTCTACTGTTCTTTACTATGTCTCGTTGGTGGATCCCGGTTCCCTTTTCTTTGTAGGTTCCATCCAGCAGATACAGACAAGCCATACCTACCGTTATGTTTTTGATTGTTACTCAGTCAACTCACTCCAGTTTTTGAGGTCTTCATTGGAGATGGTATTTAGTCTCTGAGACAACGAGAATCCTTCTCAAGTATTTATTCTGGAAGATTTCTAGCTTGCACTCAATGGCAACAATCATTTTCTAGCATTCTTAGCCGTACAGGAAAATACTGGTTGTTACCTTGCTCCTGTAGATCCTGATCCTAGTGTGGATACTCAGGCTGGTGACTCTCTGGAGCGGCTTTAACATGGCGATTGTCTGTTTTACTTTTATGATTCTGTTGTTGTTTCCAGCGTCACAATTTGCTCTCTATTTGCTGCAAAAATAGGAAAACTTTTGCACTTCCTCTAGGGGTACAAAATCCACTAAGACAGGGTATTGTTTATGGTGTCCTTGCTCAGAACTTAAGTCTTCTCGCTGTTGATTTTATGGCCTGTGGCATTCTAGCTAAGACTCTTGGTTTTCTTTTGGATTTTCTGAAGCCTGTGGGATAATAGGGATAACAGTCGAAGGTCGTCGGCATAGTCCAGGTTCTCCAGACCTGAAGTTTATATCTGATGTCCTTCAGTGGTGCTACGCATCAGCCAACCAATGGTTAGGGACGGCAGGATCAGCGACAAGAAGCAGCCATGACCCAATCAGGTTTCCACTTGGAAGGATTCCTTCAGGTTACTTATGTGACTCATCATATAAGGTTTTCATTATAATAAACAGTGGCCTAATGATGTTGACCAGTTTATAGCTTACAAAAATATTGGAAAAGCCATACCTAGTAGCGAGCACATTGATACGCCGTCAATTTGTAAGTACAAAATACTTTAAAAGTACAATTAATTGATTTAGTTCCCAGATTCATAAAGTATTCAAAATCATCTTATGGAATGTGCGGTGACTCTATGTTCTCGCGATACAGCGTTTTAGAACAAAAATTAAAGTACTCATTTACAGTAAAGTCAACAACGAGACTGATTTTAAAGTAAAACATGACATAAACTCTTAACTGTACCAAACACTTCTGAATTTTATAAGTATCTGTTAAAAAGCCCATGACATGGAAAATAAACTAATTTTCTAACAATGCTTGAAAAAAAAGCAAAAAATTGTTTAAATGCTTTAGAGCCAATTTTTGATAAAGCAGACCTGACATAAATACCTTTTTTGATAATTTTATGCAGCCCCTATATTCCTACATTCTACAAAGCGGAGATAAAAAGGGTGTTTTTCATTCATAAACGTCAGACGGTAGTTTGTTTTCTTTCTTCATTTTTGAGAAATGGTTTGAAATCTGCGCTAATATCAACAGTGTGATTACTCCTCTTGACTAAGCCTGGACAGCTGAACTTTGTTATATCATTAAGAATGTCTTTCATTGAGGTTACTTAACGATTTTTATTTGGTTTTCTTTACAAACCTTTTCATCAGAATTCGATTCATTCGGGACACCTGTATACCTACCAGCGAAATCCTTCGCATTGCCTTGCCTAGGTGCCGTCCCCGGTCCGGAGGTTGGCGACTCTGGATCTCCAGCCCGCTCTGTCCCGCGCTTGTCGTCTGAGCTGCTCCTGTGAGAGTCTTGTTACTCTTGCCATGTTATCTGTCCACTTGATGCGCTGACGACCTCTTGCTCTCCTGCCTTGGATTCTTCCCTCTAGAATGTCTCGCTGGATGGTATTGTGTCTTACAATATGTCCGAAATATGCCAGTTGTTTCTTCCATATGTTGACTAACAGACATGTCTTTGCTCCCATCATTCTTAAAACATCTTCATTTGTTCTTCTTTCCATCCAGCTGATACGTAAAAGCCTTCTATAGCACCACATTTCGAAAGCGTTTATCCTTTTCTCCATGGAATTGGTCAGAGTCCAAACTTCAGAACAGTACAGGAGCGTTGACCAGACATAGGCCTTGGTCAGACGCAGACGTGTTGATAAATTGATTTTTCGGCACGTTAGTGTTTTATGATAGCTGTTGAAGGTGGACTTGGCCATAGCTATTCTTGTCTTGATTTCATTTTCACACCTTCCGTCACTTGTAATAGTGTGTCCCAAGAGTTTGAACGTCTTGACTTGATCTAGCTGTTCGTTGCCGAGTGTAATGTTGGCATCCACATGCACTGACGATTTATTGACAGTCATTATTTTGGTTTTCTCGGTGTTGATCTCTAGGCCTATGTTTCTGCTTTTTTGGTCTATTTCCCTTATCAAGTCCTGAAGTCTTTCCTCCGAGTCGGCAATGAGCGTTGTGTCGTCAGCATATCTGATTGAGTTTATGTTTCTTCCTCCAATGCATATTCCTTGCTTGNTTTCCACGTGTATAACCTCCTTGGATGCTGCTTGAAAAAAGTGTTCACGATCGCTAGTTCTTTTTCTTCACAGAACTCTATCAGTCTCTCTCCTCTCTCGTTTCTCGTTCCGAGTCCCCAATTTCCTACTATGTCTGCATGCTTGCCTTTACCAGCCTTGGCGTTCATGTCTCCCATTAATACGAGTACCTCATCTGACTTCACTTCCTTCATAACCTTGCTCAATTCTTCATAGAAGGTTTCGATCTCCTCTTCAGCTTCGCATTAAGCATTTTAATTTTCACAATAAACTCTTTCTTTACCAAGTGAGTGGTAATGAAATAAACGATTTGTTTGGATAGGAACATATCCTAGGCCAGAAGTAAACAAGATTAACTTTACATTGGAAAAGTCTCCAGAAATTGATGATCTTACTTCCGTGTAACAAACTGGTAATTTTTTCCTGCTAGAAATAAGATATCCAGGCTTTAAATGTACAACGAGCTCAAAAAGTCTTTGTCTTCTGTGAATAAAAATGGTTGATGATCACAGCGATGACCCAGTCTGAGATCTGGAATAGTTAATATTTCAATTTTCTTTTAAAATAATCCAAGGAAATGTATCCTGTACCTTCAGATCTTACTGTTTTCTTTTGTTAGGTTTAGGATTTGAAGTCTATTGGAAGGCATTATCATGTTCTTTTCCCATATTAGGCATAAATTGCATGTCATTTTTGTGGCATAGCTTCAAATAAACGTGAAAAGAAGCAGTATTAAAACTTTTATGGGCCTTTACGTTCTGTCCTTGTTTCCCTCCCTTTGAGAAAATATTACATTTGGCAAATCCGTTATAAGCTTTTCAAATTTAAAAGTATAGATTTTAGCAAAATCTATGCTTTGGAAGCAGATGCTTTTCATGTACACAATCTCAGCCTTAGCCTCTTCTCACAAAACATCTTTAAGCAAATCGAAAACACAATCTGGAATTTCATCTTTTTTCACCAGGCCTTGATTTTGAAGTGTTATGTTCACCTGTTTCAAAGGATACAGTAAAACGTGGAACAAAAAACAAGTACATAAACAAATATTTTAGCTGCTAAAACGATTTGAGATGGCGACGTTCGGGAGCATCCAGAGAATATCATTGACAAGCTGTTGATAGTATGAAAGGGTATAGCAAATAGGCGACGAAACAGCCTTACTGAAAATTATTACGAGACACCATATCATTATCTGGTTACAGAAAACTCAAAATGGTTAGTACAGTTGCACTGTAACCAAGAGGTTCTGGTTTTGACTCCCTTAGTGGGCAAAAACAGTACTTGCCGCCAAATGTTGGCAGACGCAGAGGTGCTGTTACTAAGATGCCGCTGGATCCCAGAACAGACGCAAACCTAGATTTAGGGAGCACTCGACATCAGCCTCCCATAATGTCTCTCCCAGACCGTGGTGGGGAGAAGTCGTCTTACTTCTCCTCAGGCAGTTACCAGAAGGTACTGTCCCACTACCCTAGACAAGGCAATGGCTTCACATATTTAAAACATCTTGGTTTTACAGACATTCTAATGAAAAACATTTGAAGTTTCGCCTGAGGCATTTCCAGCTAACAAACCAGTGAGACGAATTTTGCTATTCTTCCCAGCAGAGCATTTATCTTTCTTGTGTGCAATTTTTTTAGGTGAAAACTTGTAGATTAATCCAATTTCATCCACATTCAATGTTTTCCAAGGAATATCAAGAGAATGGCTGGGGTACTTGTTGTCTATCCCCCCCCACCCAAAAGATTAGTCAAAGTCCTTATCTTTTGAGGTAACTGCGAGGTCTGTGTCTAGACATGTCTGCATTATTTACTTAAATAGTTGTCGGTATTGAGAAATTAGTGAATATTAGTGTAGCTTGGTAAAGTGAAGATGAATTTGTTAACTCTATCAAATATTATCCACGACCAAAGCGTCGAGTGTTATATTTTTCCAACAGACAGGAATTCTACACGATCCCAAAGTTTGTGTAAATGGTCATGACATGACACTACAATTAAGGGATAGTTTTATTCAGAATAGTTTTCAATTTGTAGAATAAATCTGAACTTTGTTGAACTTTGATTTCTTTGGTTGGTTTGGATGGGGGTGGGGTGGGGGAAAAGACAACAAGTACCATGGCTGGTTATGTTGTCTCTGTCCATCATAAAGTCATTTCTTCAGTAACAAATTTTGATTCCCTAATAATATATTTGAAAGATACACGATACCTAAATTAGATAAAAAGTATGTTACACTTTTTCTGGGTTGTATGGGGCGTTTTGGTTGAGGTACTACCTGTGTTGACTTCAGCAGCTGCTTTAGCTTCGGTTGCTGGCTGATCACATTGGACTTCATTCCAATCACTCAACTCTCACTACTGGCTCCACGTTGCTGCTAGTGCACGGCAGCGGCCACAACCTGGTAAACTGCTTCAGCTGGCGGGCTAAACGTAGTGAGGGGGTTTAACATGCTTCAACTAAGGGACGTCTCCCTCTAGTGCACGAAAACTGTGACAGCGGAGGTGGCATATGAACCTTTTACAGGTCACTGACACTGAAGGTGGAGCAGCAAAGTGTGTGACACACCAGGGACACTTCAAAGGCGCATTAGTCGAATGTGGCCGGCCACCGTGGAAAGGTGCGAGAAACTCAAGCTTTGGTCATAGCGTGGAATCTGTGTCCCCTGCAACTGACACGTTTGTAAATAAACCCAGGGAAGAGAGATCGCCTACAGAGAGTCATGTTGATACCAATGACGGGTCTGACCCTAACTCACCAGAGCGGTCAGGGCCTGATAATGTCACCATAAAATCTAGAAAGCGACCTCTGGTAGTTGGTACATGGAATATGCGCACTCTAAATCAACCTGGTAAACTCAACAACCTGATTCTGAAAGCAAAACGTTTAAAATGTGACATACTAGGAATTAGTAAAGTTCATTGGATAGACAATGGAAACATCGAAAAGGACGGCTATTCATTTATATATTCTGGATCTGAAGACCATAGCAAGGGCGTAGGGTTTGTAATCAGTCCTACTGTAAAAAGAGCAATCAAAGGATTCTGGCCTGTGTCCGACGGAATCATTCTACTGAAAATTGGAGCTAAACCCTTCAATTACTGTTTCATTCAAGCTTATGCCCCAACAAGCGAATATTCGGAAGAGGAGATAGAAGCTTTCTATGGAGACTTAAGTAAGGTAATGAGGGAAGTGAAATCAGATGAAGTGCTTGTATTAATGGGAGACATGAACGCAAAGATAGGTAAAGGTAAGCACACTGACAAAGTTGAATATTGGGGACTTGGAACAAGAAATGAAAGAGGAGAGAGGCTGATAGAGTTCTGCGAAGAAAAGAAACTAGCTATTGTGAACACTTTCTTCAAGCAGCATCCAAGAAGGTTGTATACTTGGAAAAGCCCAGGGGATCTGCATAAAAATCAGATAGACTATATCATGGTTAGAAAAAGATTTAGAAATGCAGTAAGTTGTTGTACCACCTACCCAGGTGCGGACATTGAGTCAGATCATGTCCCTGTCCTTTGCAAGCTGCAAGTTAGACTCAAACAAACTAATAAAAGGTCAGAAAAACCGAAGCTATTGGATTTCTCCAAGATGCAAAACAAAGATATGTAGGAAAAATTCAACATTGAAGTGACCAACTGGTTCAACATGTTGGAAAGGGTTGTAACAGAAGACATTAAAAGTATCATAGAGTCCCATTGGGATCGTTTCAAAAGCGTCCTCACTGAAGCAGCAGAGGCAGTCCTTGCAGTAAAAGCAAAAAGGCTGGATAAATGATGATATTTTCGTATTAATGGAACAGAGACGATTAAGTAAGGGCACCAGCAAATACAAAGTATTGAACCAGCAAGTGAAGTGTGAGTGTATCAAAGGCAAGAAGAAATGGATAGAGGAAAAATGTGCATACATTGAAGAGGCCAATCAGCGATATAATGCAAAAGAAGTTCACAGAGTTGTCAAAGAATTATCCGGAAAAAAGACCTTGAAAGAAAGTCTCTGCATAAAGAGTAAGAAAGGAAAGATGCTGTTTAGCACAGAAGAGGTGTCTGATCGCTGGCAAGAATACATCATGGACCTGTGCTCAGATGAAGACAGAGAGAAGACAACTCAAAGGGTTTCTGACTGTGTCAGTGGACCGGTAATTCTGGAGGTCGAAGTGGAAGCAGCAATCAAGAAACTCCGCTTAGGTAAAGCTGCGGGAACTGATAGGATCTGTGATGAAATCCTGAAACACATGGGAGACACAGGACTAAGGGAACTCACATTCCTTTGTAACCAGATATACGACACTGGTTATATACCGAAGGACCTGAACAAGTCGATATTCATAGCTCTCCCAAAGAAGCCTGGTGCAGTAGACTGCTCGCATTTCAGGACAATCAGCATAATGAGTCAAGTAGCCAAAGTGTTTCTGAAGATTATACAGGAGCGTATAAAGGACAAGGCAGAGTTCGTTCTTGCAGAGGATCAGTTCGGTTTTTGCCAGGAAAAAGGCACGAGAGAGGCTGTGTCGTGTATTCGAAACCTGATTGAGAGTGCTTTGGAAATGCCAAACACTGTCTATCTCTGTTTTGTAGACTACAGAAAGACAGAGTGCAGCATGGTCAGCTTATCCAGGATCTACGGAGCATAAATATTGATGACAAAGATCTTAGGATTATCATTAACCGTATTAGAATCAAGAAGCTGCTGCAAGGGTAGGAAACGATTGCACCACATTCGTACCGGTAGAGGGAGAGAGAAGTGCGTCAGGGTTGTGTCCTATCTACAACCTTGTACAACTTATATGCAGAGAAGATTACCACAGCAGCAGATATGCAAGAAATAAGCATTGGTGGAAGAAATATCAACTCAGTCAGATATGCCGACGACACAATGGTTATCGCCGACTCGGAAGAGAAACTTCAGGAGTTGATCAGTGAAATAGATCAGAAAATCAGAACATAGGTCTTGAAATAAACACTGAGAAAACCAAAATAATGACACTCAGTAGGTTCCCTACACCTGTGAATACCAGCATTATACTAAGCAACAGGCAGCTAGATCAAGTTAAGAAGTTCAAACTATTGGGACACTGTTACAAGTGACGGACGATGTGACGAAGAAATCAAGGCAAGAGTAGGTATGGCCAAATCAGCTTTCAACTGCTATCAAAAAACACTGACATGTCGAAAAATCGATCTAACGACACGCCTAAGGTTGACCAAGGCCTATGTTTGGTCCACTTTCTTGTACTGTGCTGAAGTTTGGACCTTAACACGTTCCATGGAGAGAAAGATAGATGCATTCGAAATGTGGTGCAACAGAAGACTTTCACGTGTCAGCTGGATGGAAAGAAGAACAAATGAAGAAGTTTTGAGGATGATGGGAACAAAGAAATGCTTGTTAGTTAATATATGGAAGAAGCAACTGACATATTTTGGACATATATTAAGGCACAATACTATCCAGCGAGATATTCTAGATGGAAGAATTCAAGGCAGGA
>RDPX01000019.1:4252315-4272842 GCA_003991215.1 Morbakka virulenta
TCTATCTACCTATCTATGTATCAATCAATCAATCAATCTATCTATCTATCCATTCATCTATCTATATATCCATGTATCTATCCATGCATCTATCTATCTATCCATCTATCTATCTATCTATCTATCTATCTATCTATCTATCTATCTATCTATCTATCTATCTATCCATCCATCCATCCATCTATCCATCTATCCATCTATCTATCTATCTATCTATCTATCTATCTATCTATCTATCTATCCATGCATCTATCTATATATCCATGTATCTATCCATGCATCTATCTATATATCCATGTATCTCTCCATCCATCCATCCATCTATCTATCTATCTATCTATCTATCTATCCATCCATCCATCCATCCATCCATCTATCCATCTATCCATCTATCCATCCATCTATCTATCTATCTATCTATCTATCTATATTTCAAACAGAGAGAAATGGTAATAAGGTATGCATAGTCTTTGTACAAAGTAGAATAATACTAAATAGTATGATAGTTGCTACAGTAATGTCAAAGTATGAGGAGAGGAATGTAGATTTTATTTAGGCTTGAAACTGATCATTAGCAAAGTTGTGCCTAATCGTTTTTTATGCCAATTTTCACAGAGTTTAAAAGTTAAAAGCAGTTATTACTGCACTGTGATCTGGTACTCAATCCCTAGAAATTCATACATTTGACTGTATACTGTTCTTCTCTTTTTGGTACAGCTACTTTAACCCAATCATAAATGTATAAACATTTCTAAAAATACTAGACTAATAAAATAGGACACTTCATAAACTCATTTCTTTGAAAAATGTATGTACAGTATTTCACGAACAAATTATATGCTGCTTCAATACCCATCATTATAGTCCTTAACCTGCCTTTCTCTGTATCAGAACTTATAATGATGTCCTTAACATTATCCAAACAACTTATTATCCATGGGAAATCGTTTTTCCGATTTTCCATGACTTATTTCAGACCCTCTCTAATAACCTTTCTCCAATGCTTTCTGTTCTTTACCATTTTCTTCATATCTGGTTTTTGGTCTCCCACGCTCTCCATTTTTCACTACAATTCCTATTAATACATTGTTTTCTTACCCCTTGTTCTGTACCACTTATCCCAAGAAAAGAAACTATTTTGGAAATGTAAGCTCACAAAAGTAACTAATTACATTACTAGTTAAATAAATTGTCAAGAGATAAGCAATCTGTACAGTGTATTGATACTTTTAATAATTAAGACCACTGCTTTATTACTGGACAACAGAGTCAATTTTGCAGTATGAAATATTTTGTTTGCATTATAATACCTACTTAGTTTTTAATTAATTAATCTAAACAGGGAACAATTAGGAAACAACACCAAAATACCATGGACTTCAATAAGATAACGTCAATCGGCAAGGGAAAAGGCATAATTTTGGTTTTGAAATAAACAACAGCTCAAGACTAAGCGTGAAATTCTTTGCTGGAAAAATTAGGGAATCGTTAAAAACAAAATGAAATAGAAATTGAGTAGAGTAGAAGAAAAAACAGAACATTATTTAATCAACATACTTTGAGATACATCGTTTTTGTCTGCTTTTTGAAGATGTTTTGAACGCGTATTGATTATTAAATGCCTTAACATCTACTGAATACGTTAGATATCATCAAATAAAGTGTAATTATGTTTTTGCAATATTAATGGTAGTGAAAATGGAAATATTTTAGTAGAAATAACTCAGTTGTTACGTTTTTGAGGTGTTGGCTATTGTGGTATGAGTATGTTTCTTTTCTGGTTTCATGGTTGTAATGACCTTAACATATTTGGTGGTTTGGAGAATGTTCTGAGGATATCATGTGCAGTTTTTCCCGGTATTGACGGCTGTGACCTTTGTCATGGCTATGACCTTTGGTGACCTTTGATTATCTAGCTATGATTGGATATTTTGCAATTATTGGAAGTACTGTTCATACCTCTTGCAAAATAATTTTCAGAAGGAGATTGTGAATGAATTTGGGAAGGTAATTGCTATTTCTTGTGTACTTTTCAAGTTTTAATAGATCGTGGAAAATCTGTTTGAATCATGTTTGAGTAGTAATTACAGTTTTGACCTTCAGAATGAGGACCACTTCGTACCTCTACAATATAAACAGTATATGTCTATTGACATCTTGAAATGTACTAAATAATTTTTACTAACTGCCTTAACATAATGATAATAAGAAAAGTGGATATTCAATAGACCAATATCCTAAAATTTCAATAGTAATTGAAATCCATTCTTGTAAAGAAAGTTCATCTTTTTGTTTTTCATCATTGAAAATTTATTTTTACTTTATTATTGAAATATTCTAGTTCTACAAATGTTTGGTATCAGTTGCTAGCATTGCTTGTGCATTTAGTCTATTATGTCCCATTGAATTCCTTAAAGAAGTTCCTATACTTTTTTGTTGAAAAACATAGCTATGCCTTGTTGTATTTTATGTCTGCCATTATGTTTCTGACATCTTAATTTGATAATCTTGATTTAGCCTCACTTTAATGTATCATAACTGACACCTTGCAAAATGTACATGCCCACTTGGATCATACTACAAAGAGATCAGACGTCGCGTTAAAAGCTGTTTACATTATTATGTATTTACCTCCTCTCCACACCATAAAATATAACATGCCTCAGTGCTTGAGACCAGTGTAGTCAGTGCCAATGGTACTAATTCAAAAACGTACGAGAATGTTTCTGTGAGATTTTGAATTTGTAAAAAATGAATTCTTCTTCTTCTTCTTTAGGTGCAGTGTCCTTCCAGAACGTAGGCGATCATGTTTCTCCACAGCTTCCTGTCCCTCGTTCTCCTCAACATCTGTTCCTCAGTAGTGTTGGTCACTGCGCCTATGGTCTCCAAAAACTTTATTCTTGGTCTTCCTTTCCCTTTCGTCCCTTGTATTTTTCCGGTTATTGCTAGGTTCTCCAGGCCTTCTTTCCTCATTACATGTCCGAAAAACTATAGCTGCCTTTTCCTTATGGTCTTCATGACTACCTTGGCGTAGCTGGCTCTTCGCAGTACTTCCTCGTTACTTATATGATCTGTCCATGGTATTCCCAATATTCTTCTCAGCATCCACATCTCAACTGCGTTTAATCTCTTCCCCATTTCTTGTGTGATTGTCCAGCTTTCAGAAACGTATGTCAGAACAGGAAGAACATAGCACTTCATTAACCTTATTATGGTTCCTACTTGGATGGACGAGCTCTTTAGCACTTTCGACATGCGCTGGAATATCTAAAAAATGAATACAATTTTGTAACATTATCTAAATGTCTGAATTGTTCCTTATTACACAAAATTTTTATTCCATTTTCAATCTTTTTTTGGTCAACATTCTGTAGCTTGAATAATAAACTCTCAGACTCTCTTTGGGGAAATAAGTATGAAAAGTTGATGAAAAGTAAAAAGTTCGTACTCAGGGTTTTCAAATTAATCACTTAATTGAAGCACAACACTACGTGCTTCCTCTGCACCTGAGCTGATTTCTTCCAAGCAAAAAGAACTTAAGCGTCTCTTTTACTCAGACTATCAACTCCACCTCTTCTTGTCTGAATAGCTTCAGTGCATATGTTGAATTCATCAGATATTTTTGCAACATCCAGAATAGTATGATAAGAAAATAAACGTTGGAAAAGATTCGATTAATTACATCAAGGTACCAGAGAAATTTTGAATCCTCAAGCAATTTATACAATTTATTATATCCTTCAGAATATGGCAATTTTCATCTACTTTTTTATGTTGCTGGAGTCATCAAAGATGGTATTCATTCACAGAAATAGCTATACAAAATTGTCCAAATGTCTGAAATTTAAATTTATTATTTTATGAGTTTGCAATGCTTCTTGCTTAGGCATATGCTAAGATAGATATCTGGAATCTGTCATTTTGATTTTTATTCTCACTCAATTTTCCTCCAAATAAAGTAGAGGGAAAACACAATATAGATATTTTGCTCGGGCTTATCGTTGGCCATCTCTTTTCAAACAAAAAACGGTTATTAAATGCAGGGATTTTTGCTCTGATAGACTATTGGGTGAAAATGGCTTCCGGCTGATAAGGGCCTAGCCTTTTTATTTCAAGCTTTTCCTATTAAGTCAGACGAAGTAAAGGAGGCTCCATAATACAATCAACGTTAGTTATATCAATCCATATAAGGACTTGACAAAAACTTACATTTTCAATATGCTCGATAAATCGTCCCCTCTTTCTTTGCAAAAACTGTGTAAATGAACGTTATCAGAACCTTTCTCGTTTTCCTATCCCAGTTTTTCAATATGCTGTCCTTTTAGTTAAAATATCAGAACCATATTGTAGAATAGTTATTCCCAAGTGTTAATCGCTGTAATCTTGTTTCTTTTATTTAACTTTGGTTTCAGAATGAGTCTAAGTTTTTTCTTGTATTCCTTTTTGATTTTCAGTCATTAATGCTTTTTAATGTTGTCCAATTTAACAACCCAAATTTAGATGTACCCGTTTCTCGCCCACCTTTTCCAATGTCTGTTCATCTTGAAGATTGACCCTATTACAGCTAGAGAATTTTCTTTCATACGTATCAACACCCCAGACAAACTATATCCCAGTAGGTTGATTGAATTCATGGACTGCAACAAGAAGGGGAAATTTCGAAGCAATATTGCCTTTTTTTCGAGAGAAGTCATTTCACCATAGCTTTCAAACAAAGAGCACCAAAACTTTAAAACCTATTTACGTTAGACGAAACTTATAGACCAACAGTCAAAACTTAGAAAAATTGAATAACAAGCACATAAACAGCAACAAAAAACAAAGAAAAAACACAACCACATCACAAAAAAACACCTTACCAATAAAAAAACACAAACAAACAAAATTCCAAAATACTTAGGTGTGGTTTGAAACTTTACTGGCCTCCATTAATTGCCTGCAAATTTTGCTTTTGACACAAAGAAAGCATTTTTATCCCCTTCATCTTTTTTAAAAAATGTGAAAAATCTCTTTGCTTCATAGTTCGATATTTTTGTTTTCTCTGTACTAGGGGAAGCAAGTAAATGAACCTTTTCCCCTTATTAATCACAAGAACATCCACGATCAGGTTTTCTAAAAGTGTAATGGTAGAGAACTAGTGAGACTTAGACCCAACTCTAGAGATCAAGGCTTCTAAATGTCACTTACTTTTTGAAAATTTAGACAATACTTATTTCTTTACAGTTTGTTTATTTGTGTTTTCTCTATACTAGGGGAAGCAAGTTAATGAACCTTTTCCCCTTATTAATCACAAGAACATCCACGATCAGGTTTTCTAAAAGTGTAATGGTAGAGAACTAGTGAGACTTAGACCCAACTCTAGAGATCAAGGCTTCTAAATGTCACTTACTTTTTGAAAATTTAGACAATACTTATTTCTTTACAGTTTGTTTATTTGTGTTTTCTCTATACTAGGGGAAGCAAGTTAATGAACCTTTTCCCCTTATTAATCACAAGAACATCCACGATCAGGTTTTCTAAAAGTGTAATGGTAGAGAACTAGTGAGACTTAGACCCAACTCTAGAGATCAAGGCTTCTAAATGTCACTTACTTTTTGAAAATTTAGACAATACTTATTTCTTTACAGTTTGTTTATTTGTGTTTTCTCTATACTAGGGGAAGCAAGTTAATGAACCTTTTCCCCTTATTAATCACAAGAACATCCACGATCAGGTTTTCTAAAAGTGTAATGGTAGAGAACTAGTGAGACTTAGACCCAACTCTAGAGATCAAGGCTTCTAAATGTCACTTACTTTTTGAAAATTTAGACAATACTTATTTCTTTACAGTTTGTTTATTTGTGTTTTCTCTATACTAGGGGAAGCAAGTTAATGAACCTTTTCCCCTTATTAATCACAAGAACATCCACGATCAGGTTTTCTAAAAGTGTAATGGTAGAGAACTAGTGAGACTTAGACCCAACTCTAGAGATCAAGGCTTCTAAATGTCACTTACTTTTTGAAAATTTAGACAATACTTATTTCTTTACAGTTTGTTTATTTGTGTTTTCTCTATACTAGGGGAAGCAAGTTAATGAACCTTTTCCCCTTATTAATCACAAGAACATCCACGATCAGGTTTTCTAAAAGTGTAATGGTAGAGAACTAGTGAGACTTAGACCCAACTCTAGAGATCAAGGCTTCTAAATGTCACTTACTTTTTGAAAATTTAGACAATACTTATTTCTTTACAGTTTGTTATTTGTGTTTTCTCTATACTAGGGGAAGCAAGTTAATGAACCTTTTCCCCTTATTAATCACAAGAACATCCACGATCAGGTTTTCTAAAAGTGTAATGGTAGAGAACTAGTGAGACTTAGACCCAACTCTAGAGATCAAGGCTTCTAAATGTCACTTACTTTTTGAAAATTTAGACAATACTTATTTCTTTACAGTTTGTTTATTTGTGTTTTCTCTATACTAGGGGAAGCAAGTAAATGAACCTTTTCCCCTTATTAATCACAAGAACATCCACGATCAGGTTTTCTAAAAGTGTAATGGTAGAGAACTAGTGAGACTTAGACCCAACTCTAGAGATCAAGGCTTCTAAATGTCATTTAGTCTTTGTTTTTCTCTTTTGACTTACTGAAAATAATAAACGGTAGTGCCTTCATATGCTCGTTTCTCTGTAATAGTTTACTGAAATACAGCTATTTCTAACTGTGTCTTTCCTGTATGACAAGTCTCTTACTACATGTATTCTTTGATTATAATAGCCATTTTGAAGTATAATTATAAAAAAAGCTATTGAAGTTTAAATCTTAAATTTCTAAAGAATACAAGTGAAATTATGGCATTTTGATACAAAAGTAGAGAGTGTTTTGCTAACTCATTACTTAACATTACTTTCTAATAAATTGAGCTATTTCTTTCTAATCTGCAGGTGCTACTCATTTTACATGAAAGACTTCTGAAATATCGTGCTTTTTGCTAGAGGAAAGCACATTGTAACCATTTTAAGCCGTCGTTATAGCTGTGGAACCCAATATTAAATACAGAATATTCCAGCAGAAGGTAGAGGCCTTAATTTGGACAAAAACCTTATAATTTATTTTAACGTAACCAAAGAAATGTACAGAGTCTAATGTTTCCTTGCATAGGAAAATAGCTAGTACATGCATTTAGTAACAAATGAAGGAATCTGTCAACAACTAGGTAATATCTATAAGCATAACATCATCAATCATAGGATTTAAAGGAAAGATAAGAGCTATCGTGCTTGTTATCTTTCGATTCTTGAAACAGTAAAGGCAAAAAGCACAACTTTTGACCTGTTAGCTCTTATCACTGCACATTTGGATAGTTGATATCTCATATTTGTACTAAGATATGGTCCGCATGTGTTAGCTGATAAGACCTTTTATAAGACATCTGGTGTTATTCATGAACTATGAAATTCTATTTTAAAAGTACAGAGAAGGTTATCACGATAATATACCTTTTTGTGTTGAGATGTGCCCATCGTATGTTGAGGGATGAAACTTTTACTTTAAGATGTGCTTTACTCCAGCTGCTTTACGTTATTCTTAATTTTTTGAATTTCACCCAAACATCAAAGTCATATTGTTTTTAAAAGAAATAGTTCAGAAATTAAGTACTCAAAAACCTGAGGAACAAAGTCATGACTAAAAATGGGTGTTGTGGATATACAATTTGGAGAACAAGCAAAAACTAAACAATTAACATACAAATACAGCTCCATATTAGAAATATGAACGTATGTATATATGTACATATATACGTGTACATATATATATATATATATATATATATATATATACGCTCGATGGATAAAAGTGGGAATATCAAAAATTAGATTTAAGTACAAAGAAACTACTCCTTGGTACCATTACACTGGTTAAATATATTGCAGGGCATTGAAAACCCACTAAATCTTAGTTGAACTTTATTCAAAAATAAAAAGTATAAAATACGCTGCACGTACCAAACGAGGGAAACGATTGCTCGCTTCCCTCGTTTTCTCCATTGCAACATATGGTTCAGAATGTTGGGTTGTAAAGAAGCAGGATCTTAAAAGAATCGAATCTTTGAAATATGGTATTTTCGCAGGTTACTTAGAGTTAGTTGGACTAGGAGAAAGACTAATGAGTGGGTCATCGAGAAGTTCGACTGTAAGACACGTCTTATACCTTTGATTACCAAGCGAAAACTTTCTTTCTTTAGTCATATTTGCCGTCATGACAATGTTGACAGGGATCTGTTATTAGGCTCTGTATTTGGTAAGCGAGCACTAGGTAGGCGTAAGACACGCTATAGTGATAAAATCTCTCAGCTATGTGACGGAAAATCTATTCCAAAACTATATCGAATGGCGCAAAGTAGGTCTGTTTGGCGAACTTTTTGTGGGGGGTGACGGCAGATCCTGAGATGATCTTCCTGTTTGACGATAATGTTTATTTAACGAGATAACCATGTCTAAGCACGATGTGCAGCAACAACAAAATGAAAGCTAGCCAAAGTTTATTCATACATGATGTCTGAATTAAGTCTCTTTAGGGTTAACACTGAAAATATTACTTTATTCCAAAATGCAATCATCTGCATAGATACAGTAGACGCATGTGTTTATTTTAAGTTTATTACTTCATAGTAGGTCAAGCGAGATTTTAAAGCATTTAAATTTAGTATACCCCAGTCCTTTATGGATCTTCTAACTCCCCCTGCCCCATGGTTTCCGAACAAACACCATCGATCCATTTCAGTTAACATTTGGATTTATTTGGAAAATGAAAAAAATGTCAGAAAACAGATGTTCATTTAACATAAATTATCTTTTCAACCACCAGGAATTATTCCAACTTCATACCTTGTAAAAGACAACAGGAATTGACAGTGAAATAATCTTTTTGTGAATTTTTATTTATCAATGTCAGCGATAAAAAGTAAAGCTAACCGACAGATTAGATATTTAACAGATAGGCAAGTGACCTTGGAGTCAATTGTTAGAATTTTAGCATTCTCGCATTGGGAATGAGGACATTATCAAAACTCCCTCGTTCAAACAGCAGATAATACTTGAAAAGCTCCACAGGAATAGTATGGATGTACTGTCCAAATTTGGTGGAAAATTAAAATTCAGTTGCTTATTTGAGATTCTTTTCATCACTACGTGAATTGAACTAGACATTTTGATTAATCGAGGCAAATTTCACCTGATTCAAGGACACATTGGGATAGTGAAGGAAAACAGAAAGAGACAAACAAAAATTAAAGCGTTGAAATATTCCAAAAGATAAATTTCTGTACCTCTGTACAAAACAGGGTTGGCCTGAAATAAAAGTTATATGAGGTATTGTCTACCTTCTCTGTAATAAAATTTGGCATCAAAATTTGTCATGAATATGATAACTTGTAAGTACATCATAAAGATATTCTACAAAAAAGGTTGAAAACAAAACTAATATTTATTTATTTACGAATATTTATACAGGATAAAAATGTTTCAATAATTGTATAATTAAAAAGTAATGTATACAAATACTGTTATCAACACGTGTCCTGTTTAAAAAAAAACCCCAAAAAATCAATCTGTGAAACAATAAGAACCTGATAAAACCTAGAACCTATGATTTTTTTAAATATCTTTAAAATTCATTTCTGTATATTTACTTCTAAGTTCAAGTGAGAGATAAGTAAAAACTTTAGCTCCAATGTAACGAATCGACTGTCTCCCATATTCCAATTTGACTCTTGGGACGTAGACAAATAGATTCTTGTTTCCCGTGTTCACTTTAAAATTAAAACTCAAACATAACTTACACAAGGATAATTAGGACTTGTATAAAATTTAAACTTCTTTTTTAACTTTTACAATACTGCCTCTAATCTTTAGGCAGTTATAATAATCTTCACCGTAACCCTGACATGGGAGACTGAAGTTACTTGTGTTTGCCCATGACAACCCCCGAGACTAGCAGAATAAAGGAATTGCCCAACTTTTACTTTGTTATATTCACTAACGGAAGCTGCTGTCATGTGTTCTGCATACAACTTTCCTTTAAGAGACATCTGTGTTATGGCAAAAATGACTAGCGTGGTAAAAATGACAGTATACATGACAAACTTTATTCGACCAATGGCAGCCTAGGAATACATCCTTTCTGTTGAGGTGATTAGTGACGTATACCCATTTTGAAATCCTATTGTTTTCATAACCGGGGCTAGTGTTTCCAGTGAGAGCCATTCATGTTTGGACAGGTCAAAACAAGAAACTAACCTGCAAATAAAAACTGTAATCAAAACAATAAAAACAAACAACCATAGAAATGGTGGATAACATTTTCTCGTTCCGAATAAATTCTTACCTTGAAAAGCTCGTTTTCTTGCAAGATTTTAAGGTCAACCTTACGAGTTCAAGAGTAACTCAGTTCAAACGATGCCGGCCCTGTTTTTTTAACAGAATTATTACGATCACGAGGCTGTGACGTAGCTGTCATTCCTGCCACACTACAGACAATCCAAGAAACCAAATCCTAGCTGTTTAATAAAAAATGTTACAAAAAGGCCACACGTAAAATTAGTATGTAACGATGATGCTTTAAAAATAGAAATTACTGTCAGTTTAGTTACAACACCAGCTCTACAAAATTTTTCATTACAAACATAAAACTTGTGATGAAAGTATACAAAGTGAAATAGCATACCGACTTGACCAATTACATTTTTGTCCCATTTTAATGTATATATGTAAATATGCTATCTGGGTGCCTTTAAATCTCTGTATGCAAATTTTAATCTAAATTATATTCTCACTCTAATATACAGACATAAAAGTTAATCCTTTTCAAAAGATGGGCAAGGCGCATTCACTTCAACTCCACTTAATCCTTCCCAATATTCTTTGTTTTATTTAAATTATAAAGGATAGTACGTCTTGGGAAGGAGGCAATCAACTAATTAATGCTACCAAATGCAACTTTTTAAATGTGTTTCAGTATCATTTGCTTTAAAAAAACAGGTATGTGCTGCTGTTTGTATCAATGTTATTGTCAAAAAGAACCACACATTGCACATTTGTGACGCTGAGATGTTTTTTGTAAAAAATATCATTCTGTTTTAGCAATCCTTTCCACCTTTCCTCACAATTCAATTCAGTTGAAATAAACTGATGATTTTGTGTTCTGACATCAGCCGCAGGTATGTGGTTGTCTCCTTGAAGATGTACCAGTCTTGGAAATGGTTTTGTTGTCATCAGCTTCACGATTCTCTGATGAAACTCTGAGATTGGTATAAAAACATTTTCTAATTGCCCTTATAAATTGGATTCAGGTTGGGTTGTTGGATTTCCCACCCTGTTGTCTGATAAAAGCGAAAAAAAAAATTTTAAGTGGGTCCTGGTATAACTGGCGAGTTAAAAGTAAGAAGACTTTTCTATCTGTTTGCAATTTGTTCCAAAGAGGAAGGATTCATGTCAGTGTAGGCCACCACCCATTTAGACAGTTGATAAAACTTGTACTGTCTACACCAGAATTAGGGTTTCCACTTTTATGAATTTGAAAAAACGAATACTCTTCTTCTTCGTATTCTTCTTCTTCTTCTTCTTCTTCTTTTTCTCTAACTTTCCCCTGTCAGGGGTCGTCGTGACAAATATGGCAACTCTACCGTGTATGGTCATGTGCATCCTCCCTCTTGTGCCCCTTTGCTTCCTTGCCCTCTCTGATGTTGTCCTTCCATCTGCGCCTTCGTCTCTCTCGTCTTCTTCGTCCTGGTATCTCCATCTGCATGCTTCTCTTTCCTACATACTGTTCATCTCTTCTTTCAACATGCCCAAACGATCGTAGCCGAATTTCTTGCAGCTCCTTGGAGACTTCTGCAACGCCCACTTTTTTTCTGATCTCTTCATTTCTGAACTTGTCTTTTCTGTTTACGTCATTTGCCCAGTGGAGCGAACTAACTTTCTAGTCGTTTAGTGAGAGGCACAGTCTCCATCCTGTACAACATTGCCGGTCGAACCAAGGTCTTGTATATCTTGCCCTTCAGCTTAACTGGCACGTTTCTGTTACCTAAAACACCTGGTCGTTTTTGTCTAGTTGTTCCACCCAGCTTGTGTGCGTTTAACTTCCTTCTCGCTATCTCCATTACTCTGGATCGTCGAACCAAGGTATTTGAATTCCTCAACTTCTTGCAAATATTCACCAGCATTTCTTACTGGTGGTAGATAAAATATCTCGTTGATGAACACCTACTTATTACTTATTCTACTGATCTTCAACCCTCTTCTCTCTAATATACCCCCCAAGTTTTCAAGCTCCCTTTCGACCTCATTCTTTTTCTTATTTACCAGTACCACGTCATCTGCGAACATCATATTGTGCAGATAGTCTCGTCTAACATCACCCGTTAACTTCTCCATAACTATGGCGAACAGCAGTGGACTCAGGGCCGAGCCTTGCTGCAAACCTCTTTTGACCTGGGATGGCTTTGCTACCCCAACTGATCTTGGGACCAAAGTCTCACATTCCACGTACATCTCCTGTATAGCTCTCACATACAGTTCGTTTACTCCTTTGCTTCGTAGACAATACCACACTACATCTCTGGGTACTCTGTCATACGCCTTTTCAAGATCAATGAATTTGCAGTGCAATTCTTTCTGACAATTCGCTAAACTTCTCTGTCACATTTCTTAGTGCAAAGATTGGGTCAACTGTGCTTTTGTTTGGCATCAAGCTATATTGTTGCTCACCGATCTGCACTTCTTCCCTTATCCTACCATCTAACACTCTTTCCCAGAGCTTCAAAGTGTGGTTTAGAAGTTTGATGCCTCGCTAGTTTGAGCAATTCTGTACATCACCTTTGTTTTTGAATATCGGTACAAGGGTGCTCTTTCTCCACTCATCTGGCATTCTACTGTTCACAAGAATTTCGTTAAAAAGTGATGTGAGGGAGTCAAGTTCTTGCTTGCCTAGGGCTTTCCACACTTCAGCTTGTATCTCATCTGGTCCGACTGCTTTCCCGTTCTTCATTTTGCTTAGGGCCTTCTTCACTTCTTCACTGCTAATTCTTAGCACATCCTGTTTATGGACTTGTTCTGCTGCTTCCCTCTCTTCTCTGGAGTTTTATTTATTTATCAGCTTTTCAAAATACCCTTTCTATCTATTCAGAATATCACCTTCATCATTTAGTACTCTACCATCCCCATCCTTGATCCTCTTGACCTGTTGGATGTCCTTGAGTGCCTTGCCCATCTGCTTTGCTATTGCAAATATCTTTTTCTTTCTACCTGCAGTGTCCAGGTTGCTATGCATTTCTTCACACGCCACCTTTTAANGACCTCATTCTTTTTCTTATTTACCAGTACCACGTCATCTGCGAACATCATATTGTGCAGTCTCGTCTAACATCACCCGTTAACTTCTCCATAACTATGGCGAACAGCAGTGGACTCAGGGCCGAGCCTTGCTGCAAACCTCTTTTGACCTGGGATGGCTTTGCTACCCCAACTGATCTTGGGACCAAAGTCTCACATTCCACGTACATCTCCTGTATAGCTCTCACATACAGTTCGTTTACTCCTTTGCTTCGTAGACAATACCACACTACATCTCTGGGTACTCTGTCATACGCCTTTTCAAGATCAATGAATTTGCAGTGCAATTCTTTCTGACAATTCGCTAAACTTCTCTGTCACATTTCTTAGTGCAAAGATTGGGTCAACTGTGCTTTTGTTTGGCATCAAGCTATATTGTTGCTCACCGATCTGCACTTCTTCCCTTATCCTACCATCTAACACTCTTTCCCAGAGCTTCAAAGTGTGGTTTAGAAGTTTGATGCCTCGCTAGTTTGAGCAATTCTGTACATCACCTTTGTTTTTGAATATCGGTACAAGGGTGCTCTTTCTCCACTCATCTGGCATTCTACTGTTCACAAGAATTTCGTTAAAAAGTGATGTGAGGGAGTCAAGTTCTTGCTTGCCTAGGGCTTTCCACACTTCAGCTTGTATCTCATCTGGTCCGACTGCTTTCCCGTTCTTCATTTTGCTTAGGGCCTTCTTCACTTCTTCACTGCTAATTCTTAGCACATCCTGTTTATGGACTTGTTCTGCTGCTTCCCTCTCTTCTCTGGAGTTTTATTTATTTATCAGCTTTTCAAAATGCCCTTTCTATCTATTCAGAATATCACCTTCATCATTTAGTACTCTACCATCCCCATCCTTGATCCTCTTGACCTGTTGGATGTCCTTGAGTGCCTTGCCCATCTGCTTTGCTATTGCAAATATCTTTTTCTTTCTACCTGCAGTGTCCAGGTTGCTATGCATTTCTTCACACGCCACCTTTTAAATTCTAGTCCTAACTTTATCCTCTCGCTTTTATTCCAGGTACCGCGCTTTCTTATTATCACTTTTGTCTCTGCATTAGGCTTTGTATTTCGTTTTTTCCTGAATAGTTTCTTAAATGTCCTCAGACCACCACCATGCTTTTTATCCCTTTTCTTTCGTCCAGAGCTCTTTTTCAGCATGTTTTCTGCTACCCTTTGGATGGTTTCAGCTGTTGTTTCCCAGTTCACCGGCAATTCCTCTCCTAATTTCTCTTGTAGTACAGTTACAAATCGAAACAATAACTTTTTGTCTTGCAATTTTCACCATCTAATCCTAGCTGATTTCTTTCTTGCTCTCTTCACTTTCGTCGTCATATTCAAAGTGCATATCACCAGTAAATTGTTACGCATTTCTCCGGTAGAGCCTTGCAATCCATTACGTGCTTCAGTTGACATCTGTAGAGGATGTACCCAATCTGGATGATAGAATTCCCACTGCAATATGTTCCCCTGTGTTTGTCAGTTTTCTGGAACAATATGTTTACAATTACTGGGTCGAACCTCGTGGCCAGGTCCATGATTGCATCACTTGAGCCGTTCCTTATTCCAAATCCATACCTGCCTATAATCTTTGCATCTACTACATTTTCTTCAGCCACATGTCCTTTTAAATCTTCTCTAACGAAGGGTCTGTCTTGTGCTGGTAGCTGGGTGATTGTCATGTCAAGGGCTCTCCAAAACTTCTCCCCTTCACATTTCCATTTTTTTCCCCTCGCTCATAGTAAAGGTCTGAAAGCTAAGTTTTCTACAACAGGATGCCCTTTCTGACGCTAACCACAGTTATAGGCGGTGTGGCTAGCCTTTGGTCTAAGGATCTACTCACAAGGCAGTGAATGGCAATCCATGCACGTGACATCATAGATCGAAGTTTCAACGCCCAAGGGTGCTCCGCATAAACTCAGGAAGGACGGGCAAAGAGGATGAAGGCTCCGTAACGCAAGGAGGCGTGACTGGCTGGGTGGTTTGCCTTGCCAAAGGGCAACTCGTGGACTGTGCAAGGCAGGGATATCCATTTCCCTGAGGTTCAAATAAGTAGAACCCGCATACCTTAAACTGAATGTTAGTATTTCTTGTAAACAGGCTGATTGTTGAGTAAATGGTAACCTACAAAATTTTGGCTCACTAAAACGAAGCAAATTTTAGCAGTCAAATATATTATAAATTTTAGCAATAAATTGTGCTGTTCCAATGGCTTCATCAGGGGGAGCCTGAAATGACACGTAGGTGTTAATAGCAGCAGTTATTATGTGAGTGAGAACCTGGCTGGGAGGTTTTACCTTCAGTTCACAGAATCCATTGGATTTCAGGTGTTTGTCATTTAACTTTGGAACTGTTCTAATCGCTTGCCTTTGATTCTGTATAAAGAAATCAAAGACGTATTTTCCAGTAGCAACCTTATTACCAAATTCAAACTTGTACTTCATAGAATTACGAAAATATTTCAGAAGATAGGGAGGCTCAAAGAGTGCAATTTTTTGTTTCTCATTGACATTGATATATGGCCTGTCTTCGGTTACACCCATCTCTTTGTAAAAATTGGGGAAATCAGAGTCTTGGTCACAAACAAAAGCTTCCTCATCCACACCCTTTTTCGTGCAGTATGACAAGAACCATTGACAAGATAGTAAGCAATAGGTTGTTTCCAAGAATCGTGAAGCAATTTTGTGGCAAAGTGTTCCACAGATTGGAGGTTCTTGGAAAAAAACATGGAGATTCCGTTTGATGTTAGGCACATGGAGGAAGAAAAGAAAATTCTTTGCAGTAGTGGTACCAAGATGCATATTTGCTGTAAACGTTTTGCGAGGAGGAACCAGGGATTGAAGCTCAGTCGAGCACTTACCATGGAAATACCGATAGAGTAGAGAAAGACTAGCAACGTCTCTTCTGTGAGAAAGGGGCTGTAGAGAACTGAACAGATCATCAAACAATGCTGTTACAAAGCTATTAGGTAGTGAAAAGTAGCAGTAATTATTCTGTACAACATTTTTAAAGGAAGTCCAGGATTGACTTTTTGGTTTCTCTTGACCATTATTAAAGGAAGACAATAACAAATTGGTATTAAAATGGGAAGAAAAAAAAATTCCCTCTTGGGTGTTCAATTTTCCTAACTACTAAGATAGCTGTGTTTACTTTAAACGGACCCTCCTCTTTTATTATGAAAGAGACATAAAGAAGGACACAAAAAATTGAAATTCTTTTATCGGTCATTAGAGGTGTCAATGTCAGAATGTCAACTAAATTCTAATGTTAGGAAGGACCATGTTTGTAAAAGTATATTGACGCCACATTTAAGTGTGCTAACCGCCATTTAGAGCTAAAGAATAAGGTCTTTGGAATAAAATTCGTACATCCGTTTAGAACACTAATTTTCAATTTTGTACTTCGTTGTTGCTTTTAAACCAAAGGAACGAAAGAGTGACAAACAATGTTTACTTTGAGTCCAACACATTTGGCATCAGAGAGGTGGCAAGTAAAGAAACCCAAATATTTTATATTAAATTGAGTTTTTAGACGCTGAGATGAAGCTGAAGAACAAAAAGAGACCTGTTTAGTAACAGGTATTAACCTGGACTAGGGACTATGAATGACAATGTAGTCCATGTTACATTTGCCAGGTGAAAATGGCTTTTCTCATATATAAGAAAGCGGGCAATGTAACAATGTGTGAAAATACCTGCTGCTGCTTTAAAAAGGACCTTGAATTTTTTCACAACAACCATCTATGAATCGTGTCAATTTTTTCAATTCAAGTAACAAATATAAAAAACTGGATGAAAAATTAATTTAAAAGCTGAGCTTTGCTTTCTTTTTCATTTCGCAGGGGGGTGGGAGTGGTCCTTTGCTTTTAACTNGGCGTTGTTGTGATCCAAGGTAAAGAGATTAATTCATATCCAGTAAAGAGAAAAGTATATTAAAAACAACCTTTCTTAGAAGTGAAAGCACTCTCCTCTTAAAACCGTAAATAGTAACAGGTATTAACCTGGACTAGGGACTATGAATGACAATGTAGTCCATGTTACATTTGCCAGGTGAAAATGGCTTTTCTCATATATAAGAAAGCGGGCAATGTAACAATGTGTGAAAATACCTGCTGCTGCTTTAAAAAGGACCTTGAATTTTTTCACAACAACCATCTATGAATCGTGTCAATTTTTTCAATTCAAGTAACAAATATAAAAAACTGGATGAAAAATTAATTTAAAAGCTGAGCTTTGCTTTCTTTTTCATTTCGCAGGGGGGTGGGAGTGGTCCTTTGCTTTTAACTTTGGAATAAAATTAAGCGTTATGTTTTACCCAATAACAAGCTGTTAATTCAACAATTAACTACTTTTGGAAATTGAAGCACCGGGTTCCCGCTTGTCTATTTCTTTGAGAAACTCGTATTTTTCTGTAAAAGCCTAGTTTAAGCCAGAGTCCTGGAGCGTAAAGAAGCTTGCCACTGGGATATTGGAAATGATTGTGATTCAGTCAATGCCAAGTAAGACAATAAGGGAGTATTTTATTTCGAGAGAAGTAAGAAAAGCCCAGAAGAATTTAGACTGTTCCAACTTTCTTCTTCTTCTTTTTCTTATTTCAAGCGAGCTCGAACTGTGTTGACTAGTTCTCTCCACGTGTCTTTATCCTCCATGCTGTTCTTGATGTCTTCTAGGTCCATCTTTTTGTCACGTTTGAGTTGGTTGATGTATGTCATTGCAGGTCTTCCTTTTTTTCTTTTGTCATGACTCAGTTGCCATAAGAATACTTTATGGAGAAGTTCATCATCTATGACTATCATGAACATTAGCAGGAGGTCACGACAGATATTCTTGAGCACAAAGATCCAGTTGTATATGGCAATAGTCGTGTCAACAGCCTTATATGCAAGCGAGACTTGGAAACAAACTAAGAAACTGGAACGGAAACTAGACGCTTTCCACCAGCGTAATTTGAGAAGAATCCTTGGGGTCACGTGGAGAGATAGGATCACAAATGAAGAGATGCTCAGACGTACAGGGTAGAGAGCATTGCATAAAGTTGTGGAGGAAAGACGATGGAAGATGGCAGGATATGTGCTGAGAATGCCAAGTAGTCGGCCTGCGAGAAATGTGCTGATATGGAAGCCAGTCGGAGGCAAAAGGAAGCAAAAGGAGGCAGACCCGTGAGGACATGGGAAGCTACATTTCAGAACGAAATGATGACAAGAGGACAGCAACCCCGACACGACCAAACTCTGGTTGGAGGTCGAGCCTGATGCCGCCCTCTTGCTGCCCGATGTCCTGCACAGGACCGGAGGACCAAAGGTCTAAAGTAAGGTCATCATCTATTCCCCAAGCGTGTCCAGTGAAACATAGTCTTCTGGTTTTAAGGGTGGTCGAGACCTTTGGTAAGTTTCCATATAATACTCCGTTTGATATGTGATCCTTCCATGAGATACAAAGAACTTTCCGCAGTATTTTTGTATATACATCATTTAATCTATTGGTCATTTGTTTAGTCATCGTCCAGCTTTTTGCTCCAAAAAGAAGTACAGCCTAATAAAATTTAATTCAAGAAACCACTTTGATAAGCAGCAATGAAAAACCAAAATTCTTTAAATTCTACACGGGTAAAAAAACTCATATGGAAAAAAAATTGAGATTTTGGATTGGCATAAAAGTAAAGTTATTTTATAACTTTCAGTCTTCTACTTTTTTCTACCATTATTTACTTTATTTTTAATCTTTCTTGTATTTGGTGCAGGACGCATTGAAAAACATAAATTTTTTTGTACGTAGCGTGTGTATAATAATGTTTGAATGGCTTATCCTGTATAAATATTCGATAATAACTAACTAATAAGAAAACCCAAAAGAAAAAAAAACAAACTAAATAACAAAACAATGAAATAAATGACTTAAAGACTAAATGACTACACAACTACATGATTACATGACTACACGACTACACACGACTACACGACTACACGACTACATGATTACATGACTACACGACTCCATACTACATGACCACATGACTACACGACTGCATGACTACTCGACTGCACGACTATATGACTACACGACTATATGACTACACGATTACACGACTACATGACCACATGACTAGACGACTGCATGACTACTCGACTACACGACTACATGACTACACGATTACATGACTACACGACAACATGACCATCTAACCATTAGACCACCTGACTCACTATCACACTCACTATCACCCTGAATCATCTATCAAAGTGTAGAAACCAGAAAGACTCAGGAAAATAAAGTTAATGAATGATAAAGTCAAAAAAGCTTTAATTCATACGCTAATTAAAAACATGCTAGAAATTATATTATGAATTCAAAACTACTTGTCTAGCTCTCTACCTTTGTGAAAAAGGCTAATTAAAAATTATATTTATCCAACGAAAACAAAGGTTTAATTGGCCGCCGTTGTAAAGTAAAAATTCATATTCACAGGTGATATCAGAAGGACAATCTTACTATTTCAAATACAGCTGTTTTGCATCTTATTTATTCAGATTATTTGTTTGTAATTGGAAAAAAATCTATTGAAAGCAACATTGAATTAGGCAATCCCGAACTGACTCTATTTAATAACACCATTTCAAATTTGATAATTACAAGATTGATTAGTAGAACTCCCCCACTTCAAGTCAAAATGTAAGGAAGCTTCAAAGGTCAGTTTGTGGTGCTCGTGTTAAAAAGTACTTTAGAAGGTCAATTCATCGCACATTTGTTTTTAATAAATCAAATCTATTAAACAAATGAAAAGTAGGTGTATCATACCACTTTACACCTGTGCAAACAGCCGTCTGCGAGTTAACAGTAAGAAGACAGAGGTCATGGTGTCCAGAAAGGAAAGAGAAGATGTGAGCATCAGAGATACCAAAAACGAGGAAATAAGCCAAGTGAGCCAATTTTGTTATCTAGGCTCAGTGCTGTCAGAACAGGGTGGGTGCCGGAAGGATGTAAGCGGAAGGATTAATAAAGCATGGAAGAAGTGGAGGGACGTCAGTGGGGTTGTCTGTGATAAACAGATGCCCCTGCAGTTGAACATCAAGATCTATACAGCAGTCATACGACCTGTGTTGCTGTATGGTTTGGAGACGGCTGCACTGAGAAAGGCGGAAGAAAAGGCCCTGGAGGTAGCAGAGATGAAAATG
>RDPX01000019.1:4273110-4301276 GCA_003991215.1 Morbakka virulenta
TCTTTTGTGTTGCATTGGAAGGTCAACGCAATACTTGTTACATCGTAGGAAGAAAAAAAGTGCTACATATAATTTGTGAAAACGTTTTACAAATGTAATATTTTAGATCTTATACTATAACATATGCATTAGACAAAAAGGGGTCCGGCTTAAAAGCTGGGGTTAGGTGACCTCTTGGCCTCTCAGGTGTCGCTGACCCGGCTTTACAATTCTTCTTATTCCTTTTTTCTTTGTCGTAACAAAGAAACAAATTTGAGTTTGGAGGATGTTTAGTAATAAACTAAAATACATGCAGATTTCTAATGTAGTCTTTGTAGTGTAATTTAGAGACAAAGAGCATGGAATTTCTCTCCAACTATATTCATAGTAATCATGCTGCATCTTTTAAAATGTTCGCCAAACTTGGACCAAGTACCCAGTTCGATTGATAATTTCTGAATATCTTTTTGAAGCTACAAAGGAACTGCACGTTTTTTTTCAAAACACACTTGTTGAAAATTCTGCATAACAAGTGATTATTGGATGATTTCATTATTCTATTGTTCTAAGTAACTGGTCTTGGCAGCTGCACGTAGTTCCAACACTTTGTTTTACGTACATATTGTTCATGTTCAATGATAACTGTATCCTCAAAGTTAAGACACCAGTATCTGGAGCAGCTCTCTTAACAGTCCAGTAGTTATGTCCCAAATAAGCCACGTGTATCAAGTTAATTATTTATGACAACACAATCAATCCGGCGACTGTAAAATGCTGGTTCCTTTGAACGCATTTCTTGTAATCAATGTTCACAATAACTGCGCATGCCAAGAAACCTTTGGCAGTAAACAACACATTTTCCTCTTTGATTGTGTTTTTCCTGCTGAGGCCCTGTGATATCAGAAATTACACAAAAGTCAACTTATGTATTAACACTTTAAGGAATTTTAATCATGACTGGTATTTGTGAAGATCCAATATTTTGTTGCGTAACTTGCAAATTTATTATGAAATTTTTGGTGTTCAGAGGCAAATGCATTTTGAAAATCAATTGGGATTCCGCTCCAAATTGCAACCTTGTCTGGCGTTTTCCTTAATTTTTGTCTGCTGGTATTATCGATCAGATTATGAGATATGCATGCTGCTGTGGTCACGAGGAGGGACCAGATAGAATATGATCCTGAACGAGGTGATCAAAATGGTTATTGGTGCAGGAGTATTTCAGGAAAGTTGGATGAGGCTAGGTTGAGGAGGTTTGAGCATGTGAAGAGCAGAGAAGACGAAAAATTTTGCAGATAAGGGTAACCAATGCGGGACGGAGAGAAGACCGAAGAGATGGTACGGTTGAGCGAAGGCAGATATGCGAGCAATAAAGCTCGAACGCGACGACGCAGTAAATTCTCCCGAATGGAGAAGGAAGATTTGCTGTGGCGACCCATAAACTAGGAGCAGAGGAAAGTGAAAGAAGAAAAAAGTATCAGATTATGGTTTATGGAAGGGCATAGGAACTGTATCCCTAATCTCAATGCTTCACACCACTTCTTTTTGTACTGGAAAAAGTATAATCCTGATTAAGATTGAGGAAATGTTCTTTAAAAATTCTGAAATATAGAGGTAACTAAAATACCTCGCAACTCAATAAAAATTACCAGCCAATAAAATTTGTTAGTTACTACAAGTTTTTGTTTTTATCAGGCTATTTTCATGTGATATCGTGCATGTTGCCTTTGTTCAGGAAAGGTTACATTGTTGAACACTTTGCCCTTTACATTATATATGTAGGTTTTCTAGGGACTTACGATACGGTAGCAGGGGAGCTCCTTCAGGAGGGGCACAGGGAGCAAGCAAACTCTTCAGATTACAAAACTTTCTATTTGGTTACATGCTAAGTGATGTAAAGCAACTGTTGGTATGAATTGAGGATGTAAATTAAGGTAGAGCATTTTATTGGACATAAAGCAGGAAAATATTTATAATTTCAGATAATCCCTACTTAGTATATGGAATTCTGCGACTTGATCATAACGCAGTGAAATATTTTTAATCAATACTTTATTACCTCCCATCGGTCAGGAGAATTAACTGGTGCCAGTCCCCGCGCAGCATATAGCAATAGGCGATATGATTTTAGAACATTTTTACAATAGCAATGCCTTGTTTAACAAATTAAAACCAACTCTGATGTACGCTTGCTTTTTGTTGAATGAATGCTTGATTCCTGTTATGTTTTATGCATTACCAACAAAGTACTTTGTGTCGGCTACGATTCCAGAAATACTCCCCCCATCGCCAGGCTAATGAAATAACTAGTTATAGCCCTTTTGTATGTTGGTTGTGCGGACGTACTTGGTGACAGGGATCGAGTTTTTTCAGGAATAACGCCATACCTATTTTGTGCTTGTTCCTTTTCTGCAGTGCTGGAAGCCATATTTCTGTGAGAGAGAAAGATATGCCGTTGACGTGAGTGATGTGCTGGAGAGAATGAATGGTTTCCTTTATTTTTCTTGTTGCGGTGTTAATTTCTTTGTTCAAAATCTGTTTGTTTTCCTGGTCATCTTACATCAATGGGTTCCACTGAGTCCACAAATTCAAGAATTTTCAAGAAAATACTTTGTCTCAGCTGTGAAAGAAAGGTATATGAAGTTAGTATCATAAAGAATAACATGACACTGAAAATGTCCGAAAATGCAACAGAGGAAAGTAATGAAATATACATCATTTGAATTAAGTACTACCAGTATTACCAGTCTTGTATCGTAATGTAACCATGGAAATACTTGTAGTGACCGGAAGAAAACAAAGCTTTCAGGAGGTCTGGCTGTGTTCGGGATAAGATGTTCAACAGGGATACTTACGCGCGCGCTTCAACAGATGATGTTGACTACACTACCCCCGTCGTTTCGGGACCTGGTTTTGTCAGAATTGAATGCCACGTAACAGTAATTTTCCCACTGCTTGTCTTTTTTTGGACAATACGAAAAACACTACTGCAAAACTGACAGTTATTTAGTCTTTGTTCTTAACTCTACTTCCACCTTGACCGATCAAAAGAGGAAGTGTGTTGACAGAAGTTGTGGAAAAAATAATGATACATTGAGAGAAAAATGCATCGATGAATTCTCACCTTTGACATATTGGCCAATACAAAACGTGTGAAAAGAGGGGAAATAGGAGGATTCTTAACTATACAAAAAACGCGTGGTTTCGTTATTTAAGGTGTGGTGGACACGTTAAAAGGATGATTGTTTTTGCTCATAACAATTAATTCATTCACCTTTTTCCCCTACGGGTGGCCCCTACATTTTGTACCAAGCATGCCATTCAACCAGAAAGGTATGGTCATGCTGTAGTGTGGGCAAAAAGAAAAAGGGTTGCTCGTAAAAGGCTGTGACAGGACATAGAACGCTCCTGCAAGTTCGTTATTCATTAAAAACATGTAAAACATAGGCAACATATTCATTAATAAGAGCAAGGAAGCCTAATATTAAGGTGAACACTGTTCAAGATTTGACATGCCAATATCATATTCCTTCTTCACTCCCTCATATCGTTATTAAAAATGCTAAATTTTTCATTGCGAATTAACTTCCTGTCTTTGCTCGACATTCCGTCAACGCCAACAGAATTTATGTAAAACGACATCTTGTACCAAAAGACAAAGAACATTTTTTGGGTTGTTTTTGAAGACATTCCCCCCCCCCAGTAACTAGGGCTCAGACCGTGCCCTTCACAGAGACGTGGCACTGAGGAATTTTTGGCCGGATGCTCTTCCTGACGCCAACCAATGGCTCTGAATTTCCAAAGTCGCCCGCTCGGGAAATCGAACCTGAAATTCTTGGTTACGGTGCAGTTGCACTAACCATAAAGCAACAGCTCCTCAGAAAACAAAAAGCATCACAAGAATAAATGAAATAATTTTATTCCAAAAGCAAACAGGTTACAAAAGAAAGGGCACTTCTCTTTTTGATGTCTGATTTGTCGTCAGACATTGCTTTGGGCCCCTACTGTGCACCAATCCTGAACTTTTTATTTCCTGAAATTGAAGCAACCTTCAAAGGATGTTGTGTGGGCACCAATTAACTGTTTGCAAGATTTTAGTGTCGATATGAATCGTCGACAAGGCCATTTTTTAATTATAAAAATGTCTTGTAAATTAAACAGTAAAAATTAAAACAGTAATTTGATTCTTGCTAGTAATTTACTCTTTGATGCCAAAGTTGCCATTTGGCAACATGTCTTGTCTTGTAGCCATGGTGAAATTCTCTGCTGCCAATGGGCAAGGGCAGGAATGAAGAGCTTAATAATTAAGTCTGAAAACAAAAGCCAATTTTGATAAGACATTTTTCCCCGGACAGAAGCCCGCCACCCCATCAAATAATAGGTTTGTTACACAGGCTTAAATATATTCAGTGTTTGGTTGTTGTTGTTGTTTAAGCTGCTGGAAGCAGGTTGGAAGTCTAGGTGTCAAAGAAGGCATACTACACGGGGTGATGCCTGGATACTGATTAGCTAGGTTCTCCTGACTGGTTAGTAACGAATAGCCTTCGCTTCCGAGGTGTTCTTCTGTACCACGCTAGAAATCGGTCTCGTCAGTGTTTCGTGATTAATTACGGTTAATGTTCCAAGAATTGAGTGTCTCATAAAAATAATTAATTGGGCAACCGAGGTACTCCAGTAAATATTCTGCAGTCATAAAAATTACATGGATGTAATAGGATAAACGATTTTTGGTACAAAAATTTGAATTTCGCAATCATGTTGATTTAAGTCGATAGCTACCTCGCTGGCACTCGACTGGACTGGGATGCCGGAATAACAAAAACAAGGAGACGATTAAGAATGCTCATCCCTTTTAATGCTTTTAAGACCAGTGTCTTCCGGAAACCAACTTTTACTGGGCAATAGCTACGCTGGGACTCATTTAGTTTGATGCTGTTTAGAATTAGCCTCATACAAACTTTATTTTATCATGCTGTCGTCATTTGCTCTTCTGAAAAATTGTCAGGAGAAGTAGATAAAATTAAGCACATTTTGTTGAGTACCAATTACCTTAACGATGTATAACTTTTGGTATAAGTTATTCAGCTTCCAAAATCGAGTTAAACAGGGTTGTTTAAAGACCCTTCTCTCATCCCCAGACTTGAGAGCCTGACGATGCAAGAAATGTTACTGGAAAGGTAGCTCAGAAAAGGCTGACGCCTCATCACTTGAAAAGTGTTGGACATCAATATCTTCAGAGTATATATTTCTTGAAAATAATTATATATCCCATCCTTAAGATGCCGGTTGTATTCCACCATGCCTATTAATCTCCGTTTTAATAATAAAAGTATGGAAGTTTTAACTTCTTGTTCAAAATATTCACCTTCTGACTATTGTATTTCTACGCGAAGTCCTATTTGACGTGATTTTTTTTGTAAACGAGATTACATTGTATACTTATCTATGATATACTGGACTTTAAAATTACATTCAGTTTATTGTCACCTAAATATCTTCAAGTCATCCAACGGAACATTTATCTTTGTTCAATTTTGAGTAAGCATCTTGATGATAAACTATATTGATTTTGGTCACGCATGGATGCTGAAAATTTGCAAACTGAGCAGATGTTTTGTGGTATTTAACGAAAAGATTCGGCGTAACAAGAATGTCTTGAAAGAAAGGTAACATTATAATATCAAAAAAATGATTAGCCATAGTATAATATCTTGAAAATAAAAGATAACTTTTTGACAAATAATCATTTATTTTGAACATATTAAAACTGTATTTCCTAATATTGATAATTAACCACGTTTTACAAATGCATGTGTATTAGAGAGGCAAGAGTCGGAAAAACTCATTTTCAAAACGAGGTCCCGATTTTCTGTTTAAAATTCGTCCTTACCAACTTTCAGTCTGCTAACGTAAAGCAGAGTTTTACCACCAACTCTTTCACTTAAAAGAAATACAATTGTGTTGTATGAAATTGTAATCTTTCATTGGATTTAAAAAAAAATAGCTTACTATCTCGAAAGTAGAAGAGAAAAGTGATTACATCAAAAGTTGTCAAACCCTGGAAAGTATGACAACTGATTAAATACACTGTATACACAATATATATCAGTCATATTTCTCTGATAGCCATTACAATAGTAATTAAAATATTAGACAAAATGGGACATTAGGTTTGACATGGAACAAAATTTATTTTCTCTTGCTTATTTTTCTTAATCCGTTTATCGACATAAAAATAGTTCTGCACTGCACCAACATTTCTATTTTCCTGTCTAACGAAATGTTCATACATCAGTTTGTTTGATGAATTTTTGTGTAACTCTAATTACGTTTTAAACTTTGCAACGGAAAAGTTTTGTTTATGAGTTCACTTAATCTGGCAATAAAATTGAAAAAACACATTGACCACCATGTTCTATCGATTTAAAACAGAGACAGTACTGCAGTACATTTTAGGAACATGGGCCCTTCATTCCAAATTGCAAAGATCGCTAAATGGTTGCTTAACTCACGTGTTACCGATACAGTATTCCATGTCTTAGAAAATTCCCAACTTGATGTCCAGCGGAAAGCGAGCTAAAAATCGGCGTATAAATTTCTGCTGGACAATGTTTTCATACCTTCCTTTAATATCGCTTAATAGAATGCGGAAACGCTTACTTCATTGAGGAAGGTAACGATGATTGCCTACCAAAACTACTGGACAATTGTTTTTTAGAGCCAAATTCAGATAATTTATGAAAAAAAATATTAATAATGCTTAATGTATAGTAAAATGCCAGAATGTGTGTTTTATAATAAACTGAAATACTTAAGTTTCGATTACATAATTTTATGTAAATGTAGTTTCTAAAGGCAAAGAAAATGAAAATCTTACGCAAATAGATTTAAATAATTGTCATCGATATTAAAGCTGTGTTTTTGAATAACTTATATTGGGTTTTTTAAACCAATGCGAGAGTCTTACCAAGGGACTCTGCAACAGGCCTCTAATGATTACATAAAGGGACTCCGTCACATGCCTCTAATGATTACATAAAGGAACTCCGTCACAGGCCTCTAATGATTACACCAAGGGACTCTGCCACAGGCCTCTAATGATTACACCAAGGGACTCTGCCACAGGCCTCTAATGATTACACCAAGGGACTTTGTCACAGGCCTCTAACGATTACATCAAGGGACTCCGTTATGGGCCTCTAACGATTACATCAAGGGACTCCGTTATGGGCCTACAGTGACTACACATACAATCCACGAATATCTTCCTTAGGCTTACAAACAATAGACCCGAGAGTAAACGGTGGTTTAAGTGAAGCAAAATAACTATTCAAAAAATTTAACAAGTGGTGCATTGTGTGTTCTCTTGGTTTACAGATGCTCGCCAAGCTTTAACAGCCATCTTCTTTCCCAATGGGATCGTATTCTGAATGACATCACTTGTCCAACTGAACTTTCTACTGGATAATGCTACTTTTTAACAGGTATTCAGTACTATGTCTGGATCTATGACTGGAGCTTTACATCCAACAAAAGGACCATTTTCCTTTCAAGGCAGATCTTTTTTATACGACAAGAAAGGAGAGAAATATCTGCACAAATTTTAGGATGATGTTGGTTACTTTACTCTTTATCTCTTTAGCGATGGAGTAAAAAGAATGACAAAAAAGGATTCTGGGAGATGACTCTGATTAAGCAGGACTAGATCTAGGGAGAGGAAGAAGAAAGAGTAATGTTAAAGCCAATACACATATCTCATGTGCCTCTATCTACCAAGTTTTAAGTTTTCTTTAGAATATTGAAAATTATTGACTTTTTGCGCTAAGTGGAAGCTATTGATATAGAAGCTTTGTTATGTCATAAGTCGTCAGCTTTTTCTGAGCAACGTTTTAAGAGATTCTTCTCCCCTCGTTTTGTCTGACAACGTGAGAGGTATTTCTTGATTCCAACCTCAAAAAAAGCTTACAGTTCATGATATGGTAAAGGTTCCATCTACGTTTTATTTAAAACTTTATGTTATACTCACCTGTATGTAGTCAACAAAATACATCAAATAAAATGAATCAAAACCTCCATTTTATTAACAAATAAAAAAGAAGAGTAAACTCTCTTTTCAGAAAGTCAATTCCAAAATGGGTTTGTAAAGTAAAGATAAAGTTTGGAAGTTATCGTCTCTAATCCGAACTTTAGTAAAGAGTTTTCCCAGTTTTCCCTATGTTTGCAAGCTGCGCAGGTGCTTAATAACAGTTCACTCCTTTAGTACGCTGTATCCTTGTTTGGAATTAATATTTAGAAATTAATACATATGTGTATACATGTGTGTGCATGTGTATGTGTGTCTTCGTATTTGAATGAATACCGAACACTCTTCCGTTGTACATACAACCAGAGTGCTCGTTATTCTTTCAAATATAATGTCCATATATATAATATTCAGACGTATTCTCTCCAAGGTCTGTGGTGACTGTTAGGATTTTATTTCCTTATTTTTTTGGCACTGGTTTAGTCTTGAGCACGTAAAAGATTGTATTATCCTAAACAAAGAGTAAATAATCATTATGAGTGTGCCTGGTTTGCACATTTCCGTTTTATCTTAGTTATGCTGTTCGTCAAACGCCGTTCAAGCTTAAGTTCTTGGTTAGGATATTCTTATTTGGGGGGCCATTCAATAAACTGGGTCTTTTAGTGTGTTCTTTAAGGTGTAAATTGTCTCTTTTACTTACTTTTTTTTATCCATTCGCGTTTTAAATTTTGACAAGCAAGTGTTCGTTATTTTAGACTGTACTTTTCTCTGAACTAACGTTGTGAATTTTTGTGTAGAACGTACGATATTTTAACTGTTGGGGTTTTTTTTGTTTTGGNTAAAGAGCTGGTGATCGTTTAAAGAGGTAAAACTAGTAACTCCATCTTTCGTTGTTGTTTCTCTCTTGATAAACCTATGAACACTGTATTTGAATGAATACCGAGGACTCTGGTTGTATGTACAACGGAAGACACACACACACACACACTCACTCACTCACTCACTCACTCACACTCACTCACACACACACACTCACTCACTCACTCACTCACTCACACTCACTCACACACACTCACTCACACACACACACACGCGCGTGCATATGTATATATATATATATACATATGTGTATACATGTGTGTGCATGTGTATGTGTGTCTTCGTATTTGAATGAATACCGAACACTCTTCCGTTGTACATACAACCAGAGTGCTCGTTATTCTTTCAAATATAATGTCCATATATATAATATTCAGACGTATTCTCTCCAAGGTCTGTGGTGACTGTTAGGATTTTATTTCCTTATTTTTTTGGCACTGGTTTAGTCTTGAGCACGTAAAAGATTGTATTATCCTAAACAAAGAGTAAATAATCATTATGAGTGTGCCTGGTTTGCACATTTCCGTTTTATCTTAGTTATGCTGTTCGTCAAACGCCGTTCAAGCTTAAGTTCTTGGTTAGGATATTCTTATTTGGGGGGCCATTCAATAAACTGGGTCTTTTAGTGTATTCTTTAAGGTGTAAATTGTCTCTTTTACTTACTTTTTTTTATCCATTCGCGTTTTAAATTTTAACAAGCAAGTGTTCGTTATTTTAGACTGTACTTTTCTCTGAACTAACGTTGTGAATTTTTGTGTAGAACGTACGATATTTTAACTGTTGGGGTTTTTTTTGTTTTGGGTTGTTTTTTTTGGCTGAACGTCGTATCCCCCCAGTAAGTGGGGCTCAGACGGTGCCCATCACAGGGACTTGGTATATTCTGCAGCTTTGATTTCCCAATTATTACTGAATCAACCTGCGGTTTTAGGGACTGCATGGCATATGGCCGAAATCACATTCGTGACCCCAGTTTAAAAATGTTTATTTATTTTTATTTATCTTGGGTTCCTGATCCCTTTTGTCCACCAAACGTACAAGGCCTGGGGCCACGGCCCTGCTGTCTCTCGGTAAAATGGCCACTAAGCCTGGTTTTTGTCCTGTTTTTCTGCTAATATGCTATATCGGTTACCTCGTTTATTAGTTTTTGTATTTATTGCTATGGCATTGATGTTAATTGTGTGAGACAAATGTATAAAAATGTTTAGAAATACTTTTAATTTTTTAAACAGATAGGCCTCATGAATATTACCTTATTCAACCTATTTATCATTTCTTACTACTTACTTTGGCCGAGTTTAATCTCTCTGCGATTCAGCACCTCTTGCATAATCCTTCCTGTCCATCACAACTAATTTCACATCTGCATTTGACAAGTCTGTGCCCCTCATTAGGGTATCAATGTACCCTGGAGCTCTTTTTCCTGAACTTGCTTTTCCAAATGTCGGTTGCCAAATCAACAGCTTTGAAGCCTGCTCCTCAGGATATCTCAAACAATGTTCTGCCAGCTTCATTGTTTTCATTTATCCTATTACTTTCATACTGCGATAATGTCACCGCATCCGGTTTTAATATCATGTCACTGAAAACGGAGTTGGATTGCATAATACGTCTCCAAGGTTTCAAAACCAAGTAAAAAAAATGTCGATGCAGAAATTCATTTATTTCAAAAGATCTGCGTACGCTTGAAGTGGCTCTCGATAGCTTTTTTCGCCTAAAGGATAAAGTAAAATGATCATTTCTGCTATACCTGCACGCAATTTAAATAGAATTACCCCTGATATTTAAATATCAATGTTTTTCTGTTATTTTCATCGAACCAATAAATAAAATAAAATGTGCACGCTTCAGCCATGTTTTGGAATACATGCCTCACGACAATGCTACCTTTTGAAATCCTAACAACCCTCACAAAATTATGTCCTTTATAGTGTTGTCTTACGCAATGGCCAAAGCTAGCTCTTTGGCCATCGCGATTTGTCAGAAAGGTTTAAAAATACGGTATCCGTTTAATTATAAGTGGAATTTAAAGCTTTACGGTGCATATGTCCATGCCGCAATGCTGTTTTGATTTTGATCTGATTTTGAAACATTCGTGTCATTTACATGAGAACAATGTTAGATTATTTTTTTCTTTAGTTTTCATTTACATTGTATTAGCAAGAATAGAAATCAAAGTGCAATAGTGGCAAAATAGTTCAGTCAACAAATTACCATGCAGGAGCTTGGATGCTCTAACCACGCCCTCGAGGTAGAGCACCCTGTGTGTTCCTCCGTAAAAAGGAGCATACTACTGATGCAGTTGTTTTCAGAGATAATATTGGGAGAGGGAAGAAATCAGTAAATCAAAAGATTGAAAAGTACAAAAAAATTTCAATTACGATAAGGGTCCCTCTTCATCAAAGTGGCTTCAAGCCTTTCTTGGAATTAAAGACCTAAAATAAAATTCTTTACAAAAGGAGAATTGGCTTATGGACCTGCCGCTTAGAAGCTTTAATCATCGTTTCTCTGCCTTGTGGCTAGGATCAAGTATAAAGTTCTGACCTCTTCTTGGTCGGGTCTTCAGGAAGAAGGGTCAATCATGCAGGACAGGTGATCGTAAGATGCTTGAGCACTGGCTCCAGATCAATCCAAGAGGAAGGTCATTTTTGAGGAGGGTCCTAAGGGGCGATCTGTATGCCTTGTATTTGATTGTATTTTATGATTCTTTCAGTCCCTTCCCTATCCTTGATCTGTTGCTTCTTTTCGGGTCTTTCATAGATGGAGTGTCTGAAAGACAAAAATGGACCTACTGTTTATCAGGGACACCATCAATGAAAGACCTAGAATTTTTAATAGTTTTTTATTTATCATGTAATGAGTCGTAAGCTTTTTCCGAGCTACGTTTCGAGAGATACGTCTCCCATCGTCAGGCTCTCAGCCTGGTGACGGGAGAAGTATCATGACATGATAAAGCTCTCTCATCTATGGCTTCCTCTGAGTCCATAAAGTTCAGAATTTTCAAGAGTTTTTGATTTGTTTGAGTTGTCAATAAAGAAATAGGGAAGAAAGGAACTCTTAACAGTGGTCTCCATCCCTCACATTGAGTCTTATCTCCAGCCATTAAGCTGTTTGGCTGGTCCGAAACTTGTTAATTTTTATTACTATTACTTATGAGGATAAGAAAAATGCTAACGATGATGACAAAACGAACAACTGATATAAAGTTTTCCTTGTCTTGCGACTTACAATAAGGAATAAAGTTTTACTTAGACTGTAAATTAGCTCTTGAGAAGCCTGAGATGTTAAGCTTCATACGTTATTTGCTAAGTAATATCTTTTAATTAAAATTTAAACACACCCAAAGAATTTTTTAAGAAAGAAAAGACGTGGTCCAGTAACTTCAAAGATTTACAAATGTATCTTTTATGTTGGTCTAAATCTTTAGTCAGTGTATAGTCATAGTGGACCAGGCCTATGGAGGTTTTTGCCATCTTTTCAGAAGAAAATACGTCAAAAAAGTAAGATAAAAAATATTGCAAAGCTTATCCTGGAATAGTGCATGAAAACGCTTCTTTAATAAAGCCCGTAGCATTTAATAGCGAGAGTAGGTAACAGACAGCTCGATGCAGAACGAAAAATCCTGTTTAAGTGGATCAAGCAACGTGAAATCTTTTTAAAAGGTTGTGGGGAAAGAAATCAACATTGCAATGTGCAAAAACAGTAAATTAAAGGAGGGAAAATCACCCTTCTTTAAAATAAATGTTGTGTTAACAAAAACTGGTAGTCACAAAAGCCATCCACCATTAGTAAGATTGTTTGACGGAAAGCATGTAAATTTTTGTCGATCAAAAGCTGAAAAGGGAACATTTACCATGAATTGGACTTAACATTACTATTGTCTCTATCGATACAACAGCATATTTAAAAAAGTGGACTAATGAAATTTCATGATAATCACTGGTCATGAAAAAAGAGACCTTCAGGTGGTGTAGGTTGTTTAGATATTCCCTGCCGTTAAATAAATTAGCCTTCCCACCCAATCTGCAATACGTTTCGACGGCATTATACACACACATTTTTATATATAAGTAATAAATAATGTTATAAATTGCTATATACTACGTATAATATAGTTTGAGAAGATTCGGAATCGTAGAAAAACGAAAAATATGTTTGCGTCGAACTGGATTCTAACCAGTATCTATAGCTGTCATAGCCACAAACTCTATCGCCTGAGATATCGGCACTTGTCCTTCTTAAGACCAATTTTGCAACAATAACTTTCACTTAAGCAATACATTTCACTTTTACACATATTTATTTATACATACTAACAAATATTCCTTGGTCCTGCATCTTTTTGAGTGGTCTAATGTCCAAGTAATTTTTAATTTTCGCTCCACAATAAAACCATGAAATCGAATCCAAAATCGGACTCGATTTATCCTCATATTTTGGGAATGGGTGGATAACTTTTGTTAGATTGATTTTTAGATTGTAGGTCTCTGTGTCTGAGAAAAGACACACGATTCCCTTTTTTGCAATGCAGAAAAGTATTCTGACAGCAGTTTTCAGTTTTCTGTATTACCTGGTCAAATTCAACTTTCAGTTGCAGGTCTCTATCTTTGATAATGCCTAAATGTACCCTCATGGCCCTTATTTCAAATGTGGCATACCTTCCCAGCAGTATTTTTGAAAAAAATACAACATAGCGCAAGGGTACGAAGTACTTTATCACCAAAGCTGAGATTTTTACGTTGACTAATTAAATTCATTTTTTGTTGTTGGGTCTTAATCTTTGCTATCATATCTGTATGACGTCTTGTTTAGCTCTGGCTTCCAATCCAGGTATAACGTTAAAAAAGTGTTATTTAAAGTTTCCAATCTTGGATAAGTCTGATCCCCTAAAACGATATTGTGAATTTGGTACCCATTAAAGCGAAAAAAATTTCTCTGTGTGAATTGGGATCTCTTTTTTCCCTCACTAAAACAATCTGGTTATATTTGGTGGATCTGAGAAAAACCGCCTCATATAATTTCCCCGGTTATAAAAGTAAACGAGGTCCCCTCCTGGGAAGTTTTATCCTTTAAGACACTTGATATCAAAATTTATGTCCAGTGTTTTGAGGGGTGGGCATCATTTTTCTTGATTCAAAATCTTTTGAACATTTATAGTAGATGTTACTTACACGAAAACATTTTATTCATAAAGTCTTGACAATGTGCCCCGAATACGAAAAACTTTGTAAAGAATATGAAAACTCGACATCATGTCTCTCAGCTACCGTTTAAGCTTACCTCCTTTATTTACATTACTTAGAGGAGGAATATATGTAATATATAGATTTGATGTTGCAAATAACTTTAAATGACGTAGGCATGTGCAGACTTAGGCGTAAGTACCTGAGAAGTCACTCGTTTTTTTATGCTGACGTGTGATATGTCAAGAAACAGTTAGCTTTGGTGTATTAACCAGTTGAGACAATATTACACTATCTTAAACTGCTAACCTTAATCGATGAAGGTGGGAGCTACCTTGTTGCAAAAAACAATGTCGGAAAAACTTTTGTCGGACAAAATTTCGGTCACCATTAAAAAAAATATGTCACTTTTGTCCGACGAAATATTTTGTCCGATGAATAATCTTGTTCATTTTCAAAGTTTGAAATAATCTAAAAATTAACTCAGTTCCATTTAACTTTAGGTGATACACCCTTTCTTTACCATTAAAATAACCCAAACCATGCAATTTTGTTTTTCTATGGCAATGATAAAGTCATTCCCATTTTCCTCATATAAAGGTAGCTATCATTTGAATTTTGCCCCGATAACTTCACTCTTATCTTGACCATTGTCCTAATAACCTGAATCAACAATTCTCGGTGCTTTTCTCTTTGCTTTCGGCTTAATAACTTTGCCTTTCTCGTCCTCTTCTATTACAATCCCAATCGCTTCTTCATCTTGAACTTTTGCTTCATCAACATTTTTTGCCTTAAAGCCACAAGACTACTGTTGAACCGGACAGTTGTTATTTTCTGATGCGTCGAATATCGTGGACGTTTGAAACTAAATATTAGGCATCTTCTAGCCCTCCAGTTGGAATCGATGAAGGTCTATAACATGTGAAAAAAATAAAGCCTTTAACGTGTTCACATTCTTTCTTGAAAAGCTAGATATGCTTTGAAACTTCCCTGGGAATATGACCGAAAGTGGCCAATTCGGCAAGATCATCGATCATAGCTTTTACTGCACCTCAATACTCGTCGATTTTATTAGAATATTTATTGGATTCAATTTCGGTTACCACTTATTCACCTGCTTTTACATTTTCCTAGTTCACTTTTTTGTTAAAATAGTATTCAAGTGATACTATTACAGCTTGCACAGTACATGTCTTTTTTTATTCTTTTTGTATCAAACTTAAACCAAGTGGAAAGGAAGTCTAACTCAGACCATATCTAGAAACTTTGCAGGTCAAAAAATTTAAAAAAGATTACTGGCACGAAAAGCTTTTCTGTGTTGAGAGCAAATCAGCACATTTATCCTTGCAAGAGCTTTGAAAGTGACGGAGAGCACAATAAACAAAATACAATTTTCAGAGTACTTCAAGAAGAAAGCTTTTTCCAATGGTGACATTAAACTCACCAAGGTTGTTACTGTTGCAATTCCAAACATCTCAAACGAAGAATTATCGATCGTGGAGGACGAAATCGATCTTCAGGTTATCAGAAAGCGATCCCTGAAAAATTTAAAAGAGAAGTTGGATTTCATGGTTATGGTTTTTGAACTGCTGCAGTGATTAAGAAGTCGTTGTCAAAGTAGAGGAAATATTCTCTCACCGAACAACGATAAATTTGTGGAAAAGTCAATTCAAAGATGGAGGTAGCAATGTCACTTTTAAGAAAGCTGGGAGGCAATACTTTATGGACAATAACTTGATAAAAAAGGTGACAGATGTTGTCATCGAAACAAGAGCAGCTGGAGGTGTGGTTAATCACATTTGATAGTTTTCCTGCTTGATATAAAGTGCGTACATTCCACGTTCCTATTCGAAGACAATTGTTGTTCCTGACAGTATCTGGATTACGGTCGGGCTCCACCTGTCGGACATGGAGGTTCCTACCGAGCGAGGTGTTAGGAGGCAAATTCTTAATATCGCGACAGGTGCGGTCAAATCTAAAAATCCTGATTCGTTGAAAGAGCTTAGCAGAACACGCAAGCTGACAGACCGATGGGCAAGAAGTGTGTTACATTCCATGGAGTGGCATAAACGCAAAGGGACAAGTGAAAAAAACAAACCATCATTGCAGTTGCTTTCCAAAGAAGACGTTTTAAAAATTGATATCTGCTGTTGTTTTCGGGAATGATTTCCCATTTTCCAATTTGTAAACCTTGATCAAGCTAAAGGTGCATTTAAACTGGAAGGTATATATATCCTCCTCCTCATGTGCCGTGTCCTTCCAGAACGTAGGCGGTCATGCTTCTCCACAGGATCCTATTCTTGGTCTTCTCCAGCATTTCCTTCTCGCTGACTCCGGTCCATGTTGACAAACTTTTCATGAATGTTGTTCTTTGTCTTCCTCTTCCTCTTTTACCGCAAATTTTACCAGTAACAGCCAAATTTTCCAAGCCTTCTTTTCTCATTACATGTCCTAGGAACGACAGTTGTCTCTTTCTGATGGTTTTCAGGAGTCTCCTGCTATAATTAGCTCGTCTTAGTACTTCATCATTACTAGTGTGTTCCGTCCAGGAAATTCTCAACATTCTGCGCAACATCCACATTTCAGTAGCGTTCAGTCTTTTCTCCAGGTCTGACGTCAGTGTCCAACTTTCACAGCCGTAGGTCAGGACAGGTAAGACATAGCAGTTGAGGATTCTCACCCTGGTATCTATGGAGATTGATCGGGATTTCAGAATCTTTGACATACGCACAAACACCTCCTTTGCCATAGCTACTCTTCTCTTTACTTCCGTTACACTTCTGCCGTCTGAATTAAGCATGCTTCCAAGGTAGTTGAACTTATTCACCTGCTGTATCCTTTCATTATCGATTAACAAAGGGCATTCGACTTGCTGCTGTTTCTTGCTGATCGCCATGCAAAAGGTCTTCTTTTGATTAATGCTTAGTCCTTTTCTTGAGCTCTCTTCCTTCACCATATCCAAGAGCTTTTGTAACTTCTGAGGAGAGTTTGCAATGAGTGTCGTATCGTCAGCGTATCTGATATTATTCATGTTATATCCTCCTATAGAAAAACCGCTTTCCTCTTCAATTGTTCTCACTATTTGTTCGCTATATAAATTAAAAAGGTCTGGAGATAGAACGCAGCCCTGTCTAACTCCTCTTTTGATGTTGCTGTATCTTCCAACCTCGTTCTTGATCTTAACTCCAGCCGTTTGTTCCCAGTACAGATTTCTTAAAACTCTTATGTCTTTCCCATCTATGTCTAGGGCTTGCAATGTGTCCAGCAGTGTTTCGTGTTTCACTTTGTCGAACGCTTTGCTATAGTCGATGAAACAGAAATAGAGATCTTGCTGCATTTCTATGGCTCTTTCTGATATCATTCTCATAATGAAAATGGCATTCTGGGTACCTGCATCTTGAACGAAGCCAAATTGTTGTTTGCCTATTTCTGGTTTGGTTGCTTTTCTTGTTCTTGCCATGATGACACGCATAAAGATTTTGGTTACATGACTTATGAGGCTGATAGTTCTATGGAGCTCGCATTCTGTTGCTCCCGGCTTTTTAGGTAAAGCAATAAAAATTGATTTTGACATATCTGGTGGAATTTCACCGCTGTCATAGATTTCGTTGACAAGTTCTGTTACTTTGTCAATTCCAAACTCCTCGAGTGCTTGGATCATTTCAATGCAGATGTTGTCTGGTCCTGCAGCTTTGTTTCTTTTCATCTTGGTAATGGCAGCTTTGACTTCGCTCTTCAGAATCTTCGGGCCTTCTATAGGTTTTCTGATGTTGGGTTTTTCTCCTCTTTCATCCAAGAACAGTTCATCAATGTATTCTGCCCATCGATCCATGATTTCATCTTTTTCCATCAGCAGAGATCCATCTCTGGCTTGAATACATTCGCTGGAAACACATGTTTTCCTACCGACAAGTGTGTTGATTTTCTTGTGCAATGATGAAGGGCTTTCTACTCTGCATCTCTCGATTTCCGCGCACTGTACATTTAGCCATTCTTCTTTTGCTTCTCTACACTTCTTTCTGATGTTTCGATTCAGAGTGTGGTACCGATCTGAGTCTTTATTTCTCACTTTCTGTCTTTCTTCCATCATTTCCAAGATTTCCTTTTTCATCCATCCTTTTTTCCGGTCCCTCTTTATCGGTGGGATCAGCTCCTTGGCAGTTTCAACCAGGGCTTCCTTCAGCACTTCCCATTTGCTGACTTGGTCACTTTCGAGAGCAGCAAATCTATTTTGCACTTCCACAGCATATCGTGTCTTCATTTCTGCATTCTCTCGTAGTAAGTTCCACTGCAGTTTTGCGTCTGGTATAGCATGTTTCAATTTGCGAAGGCGAACCTTGGTGGTGCATACTACTGGATTGTGGTCGCTGTCACAGTCTGCTCCAGGGTATGCTTTTGCGTTCTGAACTGAGTTCTTAAATCTATGATTGATGGTGATGTAATCGATTTGATTTCTTGTTCTGTCTCCCGGTTGTTTCCATGTCCATAGACGTCGTTTATGGTTCTTGAACCAGGTGTTCATGATCACTTGGTTGTTAGCTTTGCACCAGTCAGCCCATCGTTCCCCTCTTTCGTTAATCACTCCTAGCCCATACTTTCCTGATACTTGCTCGATTTCTTCACTACCTACTTTTGCATTAAGATCGCCCATAACAATGATGATGTCTTGTGACTTACATTGTCTTTTTGCTTCATCGAGTTGCTCGTAGAACATTTCTATATCATCTTCGCTGCTATCTGCTGTCGGTGCATATACTTGAATGAGACTGATGTCGAAGGGCCTACCTTTTATTCTCACCAGCATTACTCTGTCTGACAGGGTCCAATAGCCGAGTATGCACTTGCTGGCTGCTTGGTCAAATATGATTCCTACTCCTCTTTCATGCTTGTTTCCACTAGAGTATATGACTTTTTTGCCATTCAGATCGAAACTTCCTGACCCTGTCCATCTCGTTTCACATAAGCCTAGTATATTGATCTTCATACGATCCATTTCTTGCTTCACATTTGATAGTTTTCCTGCTTGATATAATGTGCGTACATTCCACGTTCCTATTCGAAGACAATTGTTGTTCCTGACAGTATCTGGATTACGGTCGGGCTCCACCTGTCGGACATGGAGGTTCCTACCGAGCGAGGTGTTAGTTGTCCTAACCCCATTCACGCTGTTCGTGTTATTCTTTTTCTTGTGCATTAGCATGACTTTCTTGGCAAGTTACGGTGGTGGTTTGCCATTGCCTTCCACCGGTGGATGGCCACTTAAATCTAATGCCTCTTTGTGCCCTCAGCATACCACGATGCGCTTGCAGGTTACGCCTTGTTGCCGTTGGTCCTTTGGGACTCATCCACCAACTCTGCCGTTCCCTGTCTTCATGCGCTTAGTGCGAGGCGTGCACTATTCACCAACAACAAGTTACTGGCTACCCTCATGTCGTTTAGCCCGCCAGCTGAGGCGGTGTACCGGGGTGTGGCCGCTGCCGCGCACAAGCAGCTACTTGGAGCCAGACATGAGAGTTGGGTGACTTCCGGAAGCCAGTGGGTCCATCCCCCGTAGGGCAGCTGATGGTTGCCTCTGGATAGTACTCCTTCTGATCACCCCATTCAGGTTTAGAGGTGCCAAGGGTATTAAGGAGCGGATGAAAAAAGACACATCACCAGAACTGCCGCTGTCACTTTGGAAGGAAAATTTTTGCCGGTTCAACACATTTATCAGAGAAAATGTCGACTGCTTTTAAAAATTCGAATCCTTGGAATTTTTCTCCTTTAGTTTTACAAAAAACTACTGGCCAAACACTGATCAATCATCAGAGTTTTTTGAAGAGATTGTCTTTTCTTACCTAAAGAAGACGAAAGAAGAGATAGATTATCGGAAGGAGCAGCACATACTGATAATTATGGGCACATTGAAAAGTCAAGATGACACTCGGAAAGCATTTTGTTCCAAAAAGAATTGTGAAGTTGTGAATGTAGCATGCGACCTCACAAATAATTTCTAACCCTTGATATCAACGAGGAGCCGTGGCTTAATGGTTAGTGCAACTGCACAGTAACCAAGAGTTCCGGGTTCGATTCCCCGAGCTGTCGAGGAGAATTCGGAACTTTGCAAAAAAAAAAAAAAGCCATTGGTTGGCGTCAGGAAGGGCATCCGGCCAAGAAATTCCTCACTGCCAAATCAAAAAGTCCCTCCGAAGGGCACCGTCTGAGCCCCAATTGCTGGGGGAAAATGACGTTAAAACTAAAAAAAAAGATATCAACAAAGCTGCAAAAGCATTCATCTAGAATCAATATAATGATTGGTTTCCTAACGAAGTATCAGTTCAGTTAAAGGAAGGGACAGACGCAGGTTACATATAAAACTGCATCAAAGTTGCCTGATTTTAAACCCTCACGTGCATTTTGGATCGTTGATCTCTTTAATTATCTGTAAGATAACAAAGGTGGAAAAATGACGTTAAAACAAACAAACAAAAAATTCGTCGTTTATTCAAATTTATATTTTGGACATAATTTTTCGTCGCAAAAAATTTTCATTACCTACAAAAAATTTCATCACTTTTGTCCGACATTGTTTGGTCCAATGAGGCATGTTTTTTTAATTAGGAACAAAACCAGCTGTTTGGCGTCAACGAGAATAAGGGATTGACAATTCAGGGCTGAAGATTTTAAACCCGAAAGCATGAAATCTCTCACCCCGAAGTGTTTAGTATTTTGATTGACAGTAATAAAAAATTTTAAAAATCTGTTACTTGCAACTCCGCATGACAAACTTTTCTCAACAGCCAGCTTTTTATTACTATCAATATGGGAAGAGGGATGTTAAAAATACCCAGACAGACACTAACAAAATTCCAAAAATAAAAGCTCAAGATAGAATTCATTTAAAATAATAACTATTAAAACCGACTGGGATTGTACTTTGCTCTCCGTACATGAGTGGGATTCAGTTACAAACATATGAGTGACCTGTGAAGATGGCGATAATTTAACTGCAATCTAGATTACTAATATTAGCAGTGAGCTCTGTTATTTTGAAGATCATAACAAATCAATCGTTTAATGCAAAGTGCTGTACCGAACTCGGATTTATTGGTCTCCAGAACCTCAATAACGTAGCTCGACTTAGTCGTTAAACTGCATAAAGGTAGACGGTGAAACTTGAAAAATCTTCTTCTTCTTCTTCTTCTTCTTCTTCTTCTTCTTCTTCTTCTCCTTCTCCTCCTTCTTCTTGTTCGGCCTTAATCCGACATCTATCAGGTTGGCTGCTCGGCATTTTTTTCTCCACTTGACTCGGTGTTCCCATTCTCCTTCTCTCGCTCCCACTTCTTTTGTGCCTCGTTCCATGACGTCCCTCAGTCTAAGCTTTTGTCGTTCTCTACTCCTCCTTCCTGTCACTGGTGCTTGCCATACTGCCTTCAAAATATTGTAATTTTCCCTCCTTATTACTTGTCCATACCATCTTTACCTTGCTTCTATTGCTTTCTCTGTTATTGTTATTAACTTGAAAAAATGTTAGGAAACAAAACGTTGGCATGTTGTAACAAGACTATATAAAACAATTTTCATTTTCAGGTTGTGTATTATAACTAACAGTAGCTGTTTATTTGATTAGTTATTCAAAAAGTTGCAAACAATAAATTAATAACAATAAATTAACAATGAAAATGGAAAATATAAAATAAATGTTATATATATATATATATAATGTATATAATAATTAAACAAACAAACGAAAATAAGTGCCCTTCTGCTACCATTTACAGTGCTCAATGGAAATCCAGAGCAATATATACAAGGTAAAAAGAGAACTCCATTCTTGCGTATAGAACTTTCGTGTCTTGCACAAAGTTCTATACGCAAGTTATTACTTTTCTCTTTTTACCTTGTATATTCTATAAATATCTGTAATCTATGTAATATATGTAATATATAATATATAAAATATATATTTGTATAATAAAAATATAAATAATAGGCATTATATATATATCTTAGTATATGTATATTCACACATGTGTCTATATATATAAAAATAGTTGATAAGATATACAGTGAAAATGAGGGCCAGTACAAGTGTGGAGGCTAATTCTTTAAGTCCTTCTTCCATCTGCACAATGGTATTTACACAATTTTACATAGCATGACTTGGTATATAATGTCTTTTAAAAAAAATTAATATTCGATACAGTCAAAGAATAATATTTTTCTCAAATGGAATTCTTTATGGCAATCCACGTACAAGCCTGTTTGATGGGAATATATAAAGACTTCACGAAATTAAAGATGCTTATTTCATTAAAGGTTAACGCCTTAAATATCACCAGGAGAACAGTTAATTAACTTCATAGCAGGGGGCTGACCAATTCAAAGTCAATTGATTAGTTAGGGAGTCAGCCACATCGTGACCTAACACAGGGATCCTCAAAATGCTTTATTGAAATGGGTCAAAGATAAAAAAAATTAAGATCCTTAGCAAACCCACCAAACCTTTTGACCTGGTAGCTTATGCAAGTTATACTGTAAANATCTATGTAATATATGTAATATATAATATATAAAATATATATTTGTATAATAAAAATATAAATAATAGGCATTATATATATATCTTAGTATATGTATATTCACACATGTGTCTATATATATAAAAATAGTTGATAAGATATACAGTGAAAATGAGGGCCAGTACAAGTGTGGAGGCTAATTCTTTAAGTCCTTCTTCCATCTGCACAATGGTATTTACACAATTTTACATAGCATGACTTGGTATATAATGTCTTTTAAAAAAAATTAATATTCGATACAGTCAAAGAATAATATTTTTCTCAAATGGAATTCTTTATGGCAATCCACGTACAAGCCTGTTTGATGGGAATATATAAAGACTTCACGAAATTAAAGATGCTTATTTCATTAAAGGTTAACGCCTTAAATATCACCAGGAGAACAGTTAATTAACTTCATAGCAGGGGGCTGACCAATTCAAAGTCAATTGATTAGTTAGGGAGTCAGCCACATCGTGACCTAACACAGGGATCCTCAAAATGCTTTATTGAAATGGGTCAAAGATAAAAAAAATTAAGATCCTTAGCAAACCCGCCAAACCTTTTGACCTGGTAGCTTATGCAAGTTATACTGTAAACTCAAAGATGACAATTGAAGGCTCTTATTTTTTAGATATTTGAGCTCAAGTAAAGCCCTAAGGCAAAATTTCTTTATCATTAGCCATGAAAAAAAAATAGAATTACTTAATGGTTTTAAAATTCTGATGCCTTTTAATGCTGGAAGGTCCAAAACAAAAACAGCATTTTTGTGAGGTTGACCTTTGTCATAGAATCATTACCACTGTGAGATAAATCTGCTATAATTCTTTAAATATATGTTTTTTAACTCCACCTAGGTGTAACTCTTTACAAAATGATTTCAAAGTGTCAGAAAGTCAGTCTGTGCATCGTGTAATTGATTTAGAATTAAACAGTATCCTGACTTGAGTGTTACCTTTTCTTCGTTCAATTTTTGACAAAACATTATTTTTAAACATGCCATTCACTTGTATATTTAAACTTTTACATCGTTTCCCTTCATAACAAACTATTTCGCCATTTCCCTGTATTGAAGAACCATATTTTGTATATTGTTAATTTTTTACTTAATCAAAATTTGAGACTAGAAAAGTGAAGCTGCTTTCAAATACATGTTGTTTCAACATTACAAACATTTAAACAAATCCAACAATGATGATAAGCAATAAACAGCAAATAAATAATTTATGATCATAAATAATAATAAAATATCGTTTTTAGTTTGCAGTTTCAAATATTAGGATTTAAGATAAAGAGAATCCAAACCATTACTTTTTTATGAGCTAAACTGGAATCTCATCCCATGATTGGAGTAAGAATATTTATTTTCATCAATATCTATAAGGATGGTCACAGCTATCTCCGACTCAGAAACGAAATTCAGTAAAATGTTTTAAAGCTGGAGTACTTTTGAGCAGAATATTTTTCCTGAGGGGCTTTCGCTATTCTAAAAACCAGTGTTTTATTTAAGGGGTTTCAATGTGAGTAAGGCGACGTATAACTGAATAGTACAAAGAATAATTAATTTCCATATTAAACAATAAACAAATTGATCTCCAGAAACTACTGAGTTCATCAAAAGTGTTGAAAGTCTTACAGATATTTTATTTTAAAAACTAGTACAAAACGGGCAGCATTAGGAAGTACGAATGTCGACGTCATTGAAGAACCAGGACAAAAACAGGAAAAGACAAGAAATTCAAATCTACTAAGAAAAAGATCAGTACCTATCCAAAATATTTCAGAATAGATTTTTAAATGTATCCATTCTTTAACCGGATATATGAATTTACTGAATAATGTGGAAAGTAGTCAAGGTATTTTGTCTCATTTGTAATTTCCAAATTAAAACAAATACATTTTTTGCCAGATGATGACGTCGTTGAAAATTGTTGTGGTGGAATCGTTGCCAGAAAATCGAATTGCTTTTTTCATTAAAAAAGATCTTTATTTTTTCGATAATCTTGTATGTGGAACACTTAAGATCTTTTTAGGCGTGTTGCAGTTAAACATTATATTTAGGAATGGAGTAAGAGTAGTGAACTCTTTGTCAGTGTTTAAGTCAATACGTATTTTTTATGTTTATTTTAGGTGCAAACCAGATAGCTGAAAAAGTGACATTTGCTTTCACTAAGTTTCTGATACATTTCTTTCAGATGAAATTATTGTTCTTCACGTCAAAAGTTGGTTTTAATTAAAAAATTTCCGTCATTAAAAACGTTATCCATTTCAAAAGAATCGATTTTCAAATCATTTTCTAACCAGGCTTCAGATAACTTTTACTTTTCTATTGTCACCACAATAAATTAACAGCTGCCCAGTCCTGCTATAAAAACCTTTATCGGCATTTGGTTCACCTAACAACCTAAAAAAAAATTAACCTATCACCTAATGAAAAGTAGTGACTCGGCAAATTCAAAACAAGGCGCAGGCTTCTGTCTTTTTGTTTGTTTGCTTTTTCTATATTAGTAAGATTACCACAATGGTAAATATAAAAAACGTCGGGTTCCCCACTTTCTTTCAAATGTTCAACTCTTTTGAGTGTTTTCCACTACGAAGGCTTCCCGATTTCATACTTTTTCTGAATTATCATTTTAGCTTGAGAAAGAGGCAAATGTTGTTTTTATTATATTTACCTTGCCTACTTCCAAGACAAATTGAAAGCAGTTTATGGTAATCTAACAATAAGCAAAACGATGAAGCATCTCAGGATTATGACGTCGTCGTCATGATGTAACATTTTCTCGGCCGGTTGCCGAATGCGCACCATCATAAGAAATGTATGACCATCGATAACGGTTTTTAATGGCAACATTTATTTTGGGAAGATTCAGTTGTAACCTTTCATAAATATTGTCACCAGTGTTTTGGAGGTCTTCCTAGTTTCATTTTGCCTTCCACCTTTTTTCCCAAGTAAATAAGAGAGAGGCCGCCTTTAGATCTTATAATATTTCAGAGAGCTTGATGCCCATGCTCTTAATGCAAGTCATAATAAGGTCAAGGGATGCGGTTTTCAAGAGTTCTTCGATCATGACATGCTCAGTAAGCTTCTTGTTTACCACTAGTCTCATAGTTTATTCTGGGTTTTTTGAATTTGATGTTGTAATTTTACTATATAGTTAATACATTAAAATCCATACAAGCTGTAGTATGTATGTTTTTTAGATCTTCGCTCAAATGTTATAGAGAACTCTATTGGAGATTATGGAAACACAATAGACAAAAAGAAATGAAGATTTGACGACAACCTGTAATGCAAAAAGTGGAGTTTCAACAGTTTTAAATATTGACTTGACTCCTGGGGTAAAGTTTTATAAGCAATTGTCATGTTGCCACCACAATAATTATTTAGAAAAAACGAATATTTTAAACCAACTTCCTTTATTAAATACTTCATCTTTTCTTTCTCTATATGCTCCTATCCATTATGTCCAGACTAATCCTTTGTATTTTTCTGTTTGCTTTATGTCTTCTTTTTACTTCTGGTATTCTGTAGTTGAAGTTAATATTTTTACTCCTTGGAGCTGATTCTGATATAGTAAAAATATTGTAGAATTCCAGTCGAGGAAAACAGAGTTTTTAAATTTTTAACCTATACAATCAATTATACTCTATAAAACACTGGGCAGTCTTTAAATTATAATCCTGATTATTTTGACAATTTTTCCATTTATAAATACATTAAAAATTTACAAAGGAATATCCGTTTAACTGTTGTTTTGTATGAACTTTAATCTGGAAATATAGCACAATTGTTCGATAATAGCACTTGACCTGTCACTATAATGAAAAATACAATTCTATTTTCTACTTACAATTTCAACAATTTTATTTATCTAGGCTTAAATTTACAGTATTACAGAATTAAATGTTTAATGAAAGTGGAAAATAAACACAACTTATAATAACAATAGGAATAAGCGGATTAGTCCAATTATAGCACCATACTTGCCTGACAAAAACATGTGCTTAAAGGGTAAGTGTCAGTTTCCCAACAGTAGTGCTGTAAAAAACAAGATATCTTATTCTTATCATTAGTACCATCAGTAATGTTATTATGGAAATAATTGTTAAGATTTTTTATGCTTGTTTGGTATGTTATCATAGTTATCATCGTTATTATCATTATTATCGTTTTTACTATCAAAGAATTCGACATATTTTATCCGGAAATAATTTTTACCTTCTTTTCTTTTGTGTAAACCATCTTACGTATAAGAATAATGTTTGAAAACCCATTTCTTGTATGTATGAGAGTTTACTCAAAAGGTAATAACAACAATAACAACAATAACAACAATAACAACAATAACAACAATAACAACAATAACAACAATAACAACAATAACAACAATAACAACAATAACAACAATAACAACAATAACAACAATAACACAATAACAACAATAACAACAATAACAACAATAATTAACAATAAATATTGTTGTTAATGTTACCATTATTTCTTAACTTTGTTTACTTTATCTGAGCTATTCGTGTTACTATTCCAGTGGTCACTTCCTTAGTAAAGATAAACAATAAACATTTTTCGGTGTCTTAAAAAAATATTGGGAGTTTATTATATTCATGCAACTTTTCCTTTTATTCTGGCTTTACTCAAAAAAATCGCATTTTGGATTACTTCACATTTCATGTCAATTGTTCTTTATTATATTATTGCAAGCAACGATGTCGGTTTTGCTAGAGAAGATGTACAAAAATATTGGCGAATAACGTGATATAAGAAATATATGTTCTAGTCACCTGTAGATTACTCTCATTTTTGGTAAAGTAAAGACAGCAGTATGAAACTCCAAAGTTTGTATTTAAGTGGGAATATATTATGCACGTATCCAGTAAAAAGTTCAATTTCAAAAACAATGAAGTCGCTGATATCTCTGTTGTTTTGGCAGGGATGACTATTGAACGCCCTTGGTGTCTGAGATCGTTAATTTGTTGTTACAAATATCTGTCAGGATTTGTTTTGCCTTATTTGTAAACGTCTGTTCTTCCAGGTCAGATAAAAAAGTAATGTAAATGTCAATCTTGACAATACGATTCTTGACAATACGTTTTAGTAAATCTGGTAAACAAGCTGATTTTAAGAGTAGACAGCTTTACACAATCATCTCTATATAAAAGATGAAAATAAATTACAGGAGATATAGACGGAGAAGAGACAATATACAGATATAACCATAACGGGAGGTTAGCAGTGATAAAACAGCCATGTCACGTATCTGATGGCGATAATTCAATTGTCCTTGAAGCCCTCAATCAGTTGAACTAATGTTGCTTACAATGATGTAATTATATCTTCTATGTCATAATTACCATCTGTGGAGATGCTCAAACAGCTAAACTTTAAATGAAAAATCGGCTCAGCCTAGAAGGCTATCTAAACAAGACACATTGGCTGCAGTCTTTGGGAAATCAAATGTTTAAGAAAAGAACAGTAATACTTTTGCAGCTGATGTTACGAATGAGCAAATGAACTAAATCAAGTACGTTTTACAATATGAAACA